>OX608073.1:209639529-210013045 GCA_951509635.1 Eupeodes luniger | reverse complement strand
TAATAATAATAATAATAATAATAATAATAATAATAATAATAATAATAATAATAATAATAATAATAATAATAATAATAATAATAACAATAATAATAATAATAATAATAATAATAATAATAATAATAATAATAATAATAATAATAATAATAATAATAATAATAATAATAATAATAATAATAATAATAATAATAATAATAATAATAATAATAATAATAATAATAATAATAATAATAATAATAATAATAATAATAATAATAATAATAATAATAATAATAATAATAATAATAATAATAATAATAATAATAATAATAATAATAATAATAATAATAATAATAATAATAATAATAATAATAATAATAATAATAATAATAATAATAATAATAATAATAATAATAATAATAATAATAATAATAATAATAATAATAATAATAATAATAATAATAATAATAATAATAATAATAATAATAATAATAATAATAATAATAATAATAATAATAATAATAATAATAATAATAATAATAATAATAATAATAATAATAATAATAATAATAATAATAATAATAATAATAATAATAATAATAATAATAATAATAATAATAATAATAATAATAATAATAATAATAATAATAATAATAATAATAATAATAATAATAATAATAATAATAATAATAATAATAATAATAATAATAATAATAATAATAATAATAATAATAATAATAATAATAATAATAATAATAATAATAATAATAATAATAATAATAATAATAATAATAATAATAATAATAATAATAATAATAATAATAATAATAATAATAATAATAATAATAATAATAATAATAATAATAATAATAATAATAATAATAATAATAATAATAATAATAATAATAATAATAATAATAATAATAATAATAATAATAATAATAATAATAATAATAATAATAATAATAATAATAATAATAATAATAATAATAATAATAATAATAATAATAATAATAATAATAATAATAATAATAATAATAATAATAATAATAATAATAATAATAATAATAATAATAATAATAATAATAATAATAATAATAATAATAATAATAATAATAATAATAATAATAATAATAATAATAATAATAATAATAATAATAATAATAATAATAATAATAATAATAATAATAATAATAATAATAATAATAATAATAATAATAATAATAATAATAATAATAATAATAATAATAATAATAATAATAATAATAATAATAATAATAATAATAATAATAATAATAATAATAATAATAATAATAATAATAATAATAATAATAATAATAATAATAATAATAATAATAATAATAATAATAATAATAATAATAATAATAATAATAATAATAATAATAATAATAATAATAATAATAATAATAATAATAATAATAATAATAATAATAATAATAATAATAATAATAATAATAATAATAATAATAATAATAATAATAATAATAATAATAATATTATTTTTATTGTACTATTCGTACTAGAATGTCAGCTTGTTAGACTTGACCATTCCTTTTAATTTCATTAAACGTTTTTGAACAACAACAACAACTTAAAGGTGCTACCACTCATTGTTTTTGGCTGGAGATATAGCTATTTCGTGCTTTGCCACTTTTGCACTCATCAGTCTCCTTTGTTTGTGGTGCTGAGCTTTAATCCAATTTTATTTGAAAAACTTTATACACAACATAGGATTCGAACCCACGCATATCAGATTTGCTCAGTCTTAGAAGTCGTGTGCACTACGCACTCCACTACTTTTGACCACTGACGTCATAGGTCGAGATGTGCTAATTGTTTATCAAATGCATTTGAAGCATCAACATTTTTATAAGCTCCTTTAAGTATGCTGTTTTGTTCCGCCTCCATTTTCTCCATACCTTATTTGATAGACTTACAATTCGTAGTACGTATCAAAGGGGGAGAGGTTGGAAGATCGGTAACGAACCAGACTATTAAGTTATTATTGTTATTATTTTTATTGTACTATTCGTACTAGAATGTCAGCTTGTTAGACTTGACCATTCCTTTTAATTTCATTAAACGTTTTTGAACAACAACAACAACTTAAAGGTGCTACCACTCATTGTTTTTGGCTGGAGATATAGCTATTTCGTGCTTTGCCACTTTTGCACTCATCAGTCTCCTTTGTTTGTGGTGCTGAGCTTTAATCCAATTTTATTTGAAAAACTTTATACACAACATAGGATTCGAACCCACGCATATCAGATTTGCTCAGTCTTAGAAGTCGTGTGCACTACGCACTCCACTACTTTTGACCACTGACGTCATAGGTCGAGATGTGCTAATTGTTTATCAAATGCATTTGAAGCATCAACATTTTTATAAGCTCCTTTAAGTATGCTGTTTTGTTCCGCCTCCATTTTCTCCATACCTTATTTGATAGACTTACAATTCGTAGTACGTATCAAAGGGGGAGAGGTTGGAAGATCGGTAACGAACCAGACTATTAAGTTATTATTGTTATTATTTTTATTGTACTATTCGTACTAGAATGTCAGCTTGTTAGACTTGACCATTCCTTTTAATTTCATTAAACGTTTTTGAACAACAACAACAACTTAAAGGTGCTACCACTCATTGTTTTTGGCTGGAGATATAGCTATTTCGTGCTTTGCCACTTTTGCACTCATCAGTCTCCTTTGTTTGTGGTGCTGAGCTTTAATCCAATTTTATTTGAAAAACTTTATACACAACATAGGATTCGAACCCACGCATATCAGATTTGCTCAGTCTTAGAAGTCGTGTGCACTACGCACTCCACTACTTTTGACCACTGACGTCATAGGTCGAGATGTGCTAATTGTTTATCAAATGCATTTGAAGCATCAACATTTTTATAAGCTCCTTTAAGTATGCTGTTTTGTTCCGCCTCCATTTTCTCCATACCTTATTTGATAGACTTACAATTCGTAGTACGTATCAAAGGGGGAGAGGTTGGAAGATCGGTAACGAACCAGACTATTAAGTTATTATTGTTATTATTTTTATTGTACTATTCGTACTAGAATGTCAGCTTGTTAGACTTGACCATTCCTTTTAATTTCATTAAACGTTTTTGAACAACAACAACAACTTAAAGGTGCTACCACCTATATCTCCAGCCAAAAACAATGAGTGGTAGCACCTTTAAGTTGTTGTTGTTGTTCAAAAACGTTTAATGAAATTAAAAGGAATGGTCAAGTCTAACAAGCTGACATTCTAGTACGAATAGTACAATAAAAATAATAACAATAATAACTTAATAGTCTGGTTCGTTACCGATCTTCCAACCTCTCCCCCTTTGATACGTACTACGAATTGTAAGTCTATCAAATAAGGTATGGAGAAAATGGAGGCGGAACAAAACAGCATACTTAAAGGAGCTTATAAAAATGTTGATGCTTCAAATGCATTTGATAAACAATTAGCACATCTCGACCTATGACGTCAGTGGTCAAAAGTAGTGGAGTGCGTAGTGCACACGACTTCTAAGACTGAGCAAATCTGATATGCGTGGGTTCGAATCCTATGTTGTGTATAAAGTTTTTCAAATAAAATTGGATTAAAGCTCAGCACCACAAACAAAGGAGACTGATGAGTGCAAAAGTGGCAAAGCACGAAATAGCTATATCTCCAGCCAAAAACAATGAGTGGTAGCACCTTTAAGTTGTTGTTGTTGTTCAAAAACGTTTAATGAAATTAAAAGGAATGGTCAAGTCTAACAAGCTGACATTCTAGTACGAATAGTACAATAAAAATAATAACAATAATAACTTAATAGTCTGGTTCGTTACCGATCTTCCAACCTCTCCCCCTTTGATACGTACTACGAATTGTAAGTCTATCAAATAAGGTATGGAGAAAATGGAGGCGGAACAAAACAGCATACTTAAAGGAGCTTATAAAAATGTTGATGCTTCAAATGCATTTGATAAACAATTAGCACATCTCGACCTATGACGTCAGTGGTCAAAAGTAGTGGAGTGCGTAGTGCACACGACTTCTAAGACTGAGCAAATCTGATATGCGTGGGTTCGAATCCTATGTTGTGTATAAAGTTTTTCAAATAAAATTGGATTAAAGCTCAGCACCACAAACAAAGGAGACTGATGAGTGCAAAAGTGGCAAAGCACGAAATAGCTATACACTGCCGCTCATCTGAATAGGTTCACAAATATTTTCACAACACTGATGGCCTCCCTTCATATGTATTGCAATGACACATCTTTTTTATATATGTAATGAAAGAGCATCATTATGTGCTTGTTTTGGGAGAAAAAAAATTGTCTTAAAGCTTACCGTTATTCCTCCACGGTAGCTAGACTAAATGTATTCATAAAAACAAGCATTTTTTTCGGCTCATCTGAATAGGTTCAACGGATGAAATGGAATAAAACAATACAAATTATTTGAATTCAAAGATTTATTTTACCTTTTTGTATTGTATGATTATTCAACAGAAGTTAATTATGAGTGTTGCCACCTCTTTTTAATATAGTCTCGTAAATTCGATTTGGAATGGAACTATACAATTTTTCCAGGTATTGAAGCGAAATTTCTGACCAGGCTTTTTTAATGGCTGCGATTAATGACTTTTTGTCTTCGAATTGCCTCCCTGACTGGTATACTTTACATTAGAGAAGTCCCCACACATTCTCTATTATGTTAAGGTCAGGGGAGTATGGGGGCCACACCAGCATCTCCACATTTTGACTATCAATCCACTGCCTTACTGTCCTCGCTGTATGGATAGGGGCATTATCATGTTGGAATGTCCACGATATTGGTCCAAACAGGTCAGAAATCTGTGGGAAGGCTTTTTCTAGCACACCTTTAAAAGAATTTGCATTCATTCTCGATGTAACAAATTGGAGCTCCTAGGCTCCGTAGAAGGAAATAGCTCCCCACACCATAACACTGCCTTCATAGCTATGCAGCCGACTTAAATAATGCTCCTCTCTTCGAAGGTCATGAAAGTAATAATTATAGCCGTCAGGGCCCCCTAAATTGAACTTTTTCTCATCTGAAAAAATCACTTTGCCACTCTGACTTCCACGACATGTATTTCTTACAGAATTGGAGACGAATTTCTTTCCTAGATTTGTTAAGTGGTGGTTTTCTCTGATTTGTTTTTCTTTTCAAATGAGAAGCACTTTTAATAAGGCGTTTTACCGTAGCTAAACTGCAATTGACACCGGTTTTTATTTTTATTTTTGACGCGGAATCATGAGAATTAGAAGCTGCTCTGATGATAGCACTTCTATCAGCCATTGATTTGGCCGTATAAGTTCCTCCTTTCATGTTTTTTCCATAATTTTGGATATTTCGCAAGTAACTGCATACCAAATTTTGACTTCTTTTAATTTTCTTCGCTAAAAGTCGTTGGCTTAGGCCTGATTCCCGAAATGCTTTTATTTTGCCTTTTTCTTCCTCGGTTAAAGATTTTTCGCGACTAATTTTCACCGTTA
Source organism: Eupeodes luniger (assembly GCA_951509635.1). NCBI lineage: Eukaryota > Metazoa > Arthropoda > Insecta > Diptera > Syrphidae > Eupeodes > Eupeodes luniger. Next base: position 210,007,535 of record OX608073.1, on the reverse strand, counting down.
ATAGGAAAAATACACTAACTTTATTGACAGATAAAATTTCGATTACAATTAACACGCAACTCAACGCAAATTGCAATTTTTGCTGTTGAACCTATTCAGATGAGCCAAAAAAAATGCTTGTTTTTTTGAATACATTTAGTCTAACTACCGTGGGAGAATAACGGTAAGCTTTAACATAATTTTTTTTCTCCCAAACCAAGCACATAATGATGCTCTTTCATTACATATATAAAAAAGATGTGTCATTGCAATATATATGAAGGGAGGCCAACAGTGAAGTGAAAATATTTGTGAACCTATTCAGATGAGCGGCAGTGTATCTCCAGCCAAAAACAATGAGTGGTAGCACCTTTAAGTTGTTGTTGTTGTTCAAAAACGTTTAATAATAATAATAATAATAATAATAATAATAATAATGATAATAATAATGATAATAATAATAATAATAATAATAATAATAATAATAATAATAATATTAATAATAAAACACACAAAACAAAATAATGAACTTTATAGCCCAGACTATAATAATAGATAGCAAATATAAAACAACGCAATGATAACATTGCACACCTAAACTCATTACATAAGTACATATGTCTTTTTTTTGGGTCTCTGTACCAAACCGCCGGCGTTTAACTGAGAAAATGAATTGTGTATACGATACACATTAGCATACATAATATGTAGGTATATAACTCAGTCTAACTGTTAGATTTGATGGCATGATCTATATACCACGACCTCGAACTGTAGGAATTGACCGCTACGTAGGTGGGAAGATTATCCCGCAAGAGTGAGAGTGGAGAAAGTTAGAACTTGCATTTACTATAATTAGCAAAAACACTCTATTACCAAGACCGGAATCTTTCGTACGTTTCACTCTCCAAAACCCGTTTGTTTACATTGTTGTATTTGTAATTTTGACAATTAGTCCATGAATAGATGTGAGCACAAACAAAAAAAAAAACGATGCCGTGGGCTAGCGGCACTTTGCACAGCAAAAACAAAATGGGGTGGTTAATAAGTTTTTTTCATGTTTTTCTTTTTACTTTTTTTCGATGAAAAAGTCAGTTTTAAGCTTTAATTTTGCAGGCATTTTGTGGATAGTGAACCAATGTACCTTTTTGTCTTGAAAAAAGCATGTTCAACATCAGTTTATTATAATTAATTCACTAATTTACAGTCATCACTACGAAATTCTTTAAATTTCATAATAAACCTCGGATTTTTGTATCAAAGATGCGTTCGAAGAACCATCAATTTAAGGGTGCGAGTGCAATTTTTGTATTGAATTCTAATAAATTTTCGTTAACGAACGGCCCAAATATTTTGTTTGCTAGTAATTAAAATCTGTATCAATTTAATTAATCCAAGTATATTTATAGTTTGTATATTTAAAAAAAGAGTTATAATCGAAAAATATCTTATCCATAACATTCTTGATTGATGGAAGCATACATGTATTTGCTATGAAAAAAAAAACTATGCATCAAAGGAACACAAATGTTTTAAAAAAGTAATCAGAACGATTATAGCGAACCTGTTGAATAAATGCAGAGCAAATAAAATGTAAATTTTGACATATATCACAAAATGAAAACGTCTTAAAATCGTTCTGAATTCATGCAAACTAATTCAATAGAACATGTAATCGTCATGAATGTTTATTGTTGACGTACAGAAGTTTTTTTTAGTGAATTTCCACAGTTTAACGCAAAATATAATTTTCATTCATTCCTTAAAAATGTTCAAGTTTACTTATTATTGTTTGAAAAGTATGTTTAGTCAAAATGCTGCTAATAATGAAAAAAAAATAATGAGTTTTACGTATATGTTTTTGTTTTTCGTAATATAATAAATACTACCGTAGATTACATTTTATAAATTCAGAACGTAGAAGAAAATATACATAAACAATAGTTTTCAGATATAAAGCAGAGGTTAGTATAGAAAAATATTTTTAAGAAAGCCAATAATATTTTGAGTATGTTCATTAAAGAAATTTCCGCTTCGTTTAACCTTCATCAACTTTTTAGAAAAAAAAAATTAGCATTAATAGCAGCATATTTAATTATTCACATTGTAAAATGTCTAGAAATGTTCATATGCTACAAAATTCGTAATTTTATGCGTAAGCATAGAAGATAACATTATTTAGCAAGAAGTATGCATTTTGGCGCGTTCACCGATTTTTTTCTATTGGGTGTTCGGTTTCCTCATACTGGAATAAAAAAAGTTGCTTAAATCTATTTATTGCACTCATTTAGTTGGTATTGTGTGCAACCATATTGCCTATTTTTCTATTCCTTAAAGATGCTTTACACAAAGCAACTTATTTTTAAAACATGGTTCCCTCAAATTTTTATTCCAAAATCTAACTACAAACAAAATTCTAACTTTAACATAATCCCTCAAAAAGAAATTTTCAGGAATATTTCTGCAACAAACAAAACTAAAATTTGGTCTTGCATTTGTCGAACTTCTTAAATGATGAAAATACTAATCTAATTGACGAATCTGAACTAGCTAAAGTTGGCAATGGAACTTCACAAGTATGCTTCTCGTAGCATTTTCTGTACAAACAAATACGGATGCACCCCCGCCTATTGTTTCCACCTGAACTTCTAACGTCGCCAAAAAAAATGCTCTAAGCTTACTTAACCAGTTGCAGCGCATGTTGCGTTCGCAAATAATTTAAGTAAACAAAATAAAGCACTAATAAATCATTAAATAATTTGTATTTGGTCAATTTTATTTTATTTAATATACATTTACAACATTTATTTGGATGGAAATTAAAAAGCTCTACAAATCTTCCAATTTAAGACCATGTCAGCACTTCAGATTCTCTTGGTTAGGATTGTTTAGTTTTTGAACGAGGCCATGAAACATTCAAAATGAAGCATTTAGATGGGGCTGATTACTATAATGAAGCGTTTTGATGGGCCGAAGCACTAAATGTGAGAATGTGTTTGGTTTTTTGCATCATTTCACGCACACTTTCTCACATTTAGTGCTTTCTAGCTTGTAGGCAAACCGAAATGTCAGTCTGAGATTCCGGTCTTGGTAATGGAGTGTTTTTGATAATTAGTTAAGAGTTGGACAGTTGATCTTGAAACATAAAGCAGTGCGGTTCGGTCTCTGGTTAATCCCTTCATTATAAGAGGATTACGCGATTCTTGTTGAAGCCAAAGTATAGTAAAACAAAGAACAAATTTTTAAAGAACAAAAAAAATATTATAATAAATTAAATTTTGAGTTCAATTACCAACCTTTTTAAATATTAAAATATATAATTTTCCCTACCCTGAAAAAAAGGGAAATATAACAAGTAATGAGAAAAAAAGGGAACAACAGTACAAAACGGTGTTCTTACCTGCGGAAAAATTAATACTTACCTATTGAAAAAAATTAATACTTACCTGCTGAAAAATTATACTACTTACCTGCCTAAAGAAAAATTAATAAAAAAATATACAAAAGCAAAAAAAACCAGTGACACTTACCTGCTGAAAAAAATTAATAAAAAAACCAAATAGAAAAGATACCTACAAAAAAAAAAAAAGGAAAATCGGAAAATACAAATTAAATCAAACAATACCTACCTACCTACTTACCTGTGATGAGGACCCCTTTCCATTCGAATCTCGATCGTACTTACCTGGAGGATCATCAACCGGAACAACCCCGTGAAATTTCTCCCTTGTGATACTCACTTCCCTACCTTTCGATTTTTCTGTGTGCCTCCCCCTTTTCCTAAGTGTACCATGTATCTTGACTTGTCCGACGTGGTGTATACGTGTAAATTATAAAATTTTTATAATAAACAAAAAAAAGAGTTTATAAAAAAAGATAGTGTGGGCTTTATAAATAATAATTAACCAAAAACATTGAATCGGAAAAAAAAAATAGAAAAAAAAAATAAATAAATAAATAATTAAAAGCTAAATATAAAAAAAGTAAATCTCATTTGTGATATTTAAAAAGAGATGCTTTTGAAAAGAGACATTATAAAACATATAAACAAATTTCAACTTGATACAACAACGACGACAAAATATTAAACATTTTATTTTGAAATTCTTTCATGGTTGCCAACGATTTGAGTCACACTTTTGATTATTTTTCATCATTATTCGAACATTTTAATTTTTTTATGAAAGTTAATATAAATAGTGATACAATAATAATTCTTTAATGAAGATTATATCACATGGTTGCCAACTGGCAACAATAAATATTATAAATATTTTTTTTGATTCAATAGTTAGTTTTTGTTTTCCAAACTAAATTTAAATATATATAAAAATTTTTGAATTTTATTGTTATTTTTCGCCCATAATAAATTTGTTCTAAAACTAATCTTCCCTCTTTTTATCGTCCATTGAGCGGTATGGATTGAGTGAGATTTTTTTTAAGTCATTGGGAAGTGGAATTCTTTTTTTTGTATTTGCTTTATATTTTCATTTAGGATAGCATGAAGCACTAAACGCGAAGTCGGAGGTGGGGTGATACGCTGAAGGAGGACGATGGTGAAGATTAAGATCTGGTAAGCTGGAACCTCTATCCGGTTAGGGGCTACTGCATAATACGGAGGAAGCAGTAGCCAAGGTATGGTGACCTAGGTCACATAGGGTGGGATAAAACCTCCATAAAAGGGTCTTTAACAACTTTAACCCTCCCCCTATCGGAATCACACACCCCTATTTCCCACTTTGAAGAGTTCGGGCTCAACGGTTTTTTTTTTATTGTTGAACCCCGATTCTACGTTCGTACATTCAACGGCATGAAGTTGCGTAACAACGGTTCAGTGCTACGGTAGCAAGAACCCCACCCACCGACGAGCTAGATCGTGCTAAAAGCAAGCATGCCAAGCTGCCGTAGCCTGAACACCCTCTCCTTCCTGCTGACCGGATCAGCCTCATGCATCTGTAGGCATGGGGTTGTAACGGTGGTATAGGACGGAGAGGTCGGATTCTCTTGGGAATCCAGCCGATATCACCAGCGGTGCGTTACAGTCTTCTGTCGTTAAATATAAAACTAGACAGAAGACGTTTATCTGTCGTTAAATGTTTTAAATATCAAGTAATCAATATTATATAAACAATGAAGCTTACTCTGTGGAGTTTCCGTTGTTTATAATAAATATAAAATTGTGAAATCAACAGTTTATTTGGCGACACAAAGAATCCATTATGGATCTTGTGCTATTAATTTAAAAAAAGATACAAAATTATCGTTGGAGTTGACCAACGATCATGATACATTTTAGATGCTAGATGTAAGATACTTTTTGAATAAAAATTCAGTCTAACTTTGGACCTCGATCTGAATACAAGTAAATTTGTTTCATTTCTTATTATAAAACTCGCGTCGTCGGTTTATTTGTGAATTGTGTTTGTGATAATGTTTTAATTTGATTAATTTTGCTTTGATTGTTTTAATTATTTTATTTAAATTTTAATTTTGTTGTTTGTTTGCTCAATTGTGAATATTTATTATGGTGTTGTGAAAATAAAATGAAATGTTGATCGAAGATGTGCAGCAAGGAGAATCCAGGTGAGTGTTTGTTGGATGGGAAATTTTAATATTGAGTGAATATGTATTCTTTTATTTTATTCTATTTAATTTTATTTTCTTAATTTAATTTTGATTAATCCGTTATTATGATTTTGATTACATTATAATATTATGTAATAATAAAATATAAATTTTACCTTTCATATATGTACATATGAGGTGACTTGGTTAACGGTCTAATTAAAGCCGGTTTTATGTACATACACTAGTGCACTTCTATATATATCGAGTGCATACGATCGTATCAGTAAATTATGTACATAGTTTTTTTTTTGTTTACAACAATTGGTTAAAAAAAATTCGGATTTTGACATCGCAAGTGACTTTGTGTTTTTATTTTAAATTTTGGACACATTAATGATTTGCAGTGGTCATTTTAAATTATTTATTTGTGAACAAAACATTTTTTTGATATTAATTTATAATCGATTAAGATAATTTTTTTTTACTGGACGACATTCTTCTTCTGCTTTTTTTTGTTGTGATTTGCAGTGGCCATTTCAAATTATTTATTTGTGAACAAAACATTTTGGTGATATTAATTTATAATCGATTTAGATAATTTTTTTCTTTTTATTTTATTTATAAAAGTGTACACTTAAATTTATTTTACTATTATAAATGTGCATATATTTTTGTTTTGTTTAATAAACGTTGTTTTAAATTCAGTTTGTTTACTTTTCTTTTAAGTTCGTAGATTATAAGAATACATTTTTATATTTTTAAATATTTTGTAAATTAATTTAAGATAATTTTGAGTTCAATAAATTTTAAATATGAAATTAAACTGGTGTTTTATTTTATAATTTATGTCTATATTTTTCTTTTTTGAATTTAGATGAAATAAAAATTAAATTTTGAAATTAATTTGGTGTCTTATTCTATATTTTTTAGGTCATATCTATATTTTGTGAATTAGATTTTAAGTAAAGTTGTTAAATCTTGATACTCAATTATAATATAAAGCTGGATTGCTCGAACTTTCATTGATTTTCGCCAAAAGGTTACGGTCATTGAACTCGCTTCCACCTATCCATGTATGTTATGTTGAGCACTTTCGCCGATCAAAAAATGTGCTGGGGTTAGCACATCCAAATCATCCAAACTATCTGAAAGAGGTGTCAAATTCAGGCACGCTTCTATCTGAGAAAGAAGTGTGGTGAGGTCCTCAAACGTCAGTCTCTCCATCCCAACAACTCGTTTTAAGTGTTACTTTACTGATTTCACTCCAGCTTCCGACAATCAACAGAAGTGAGGATAAGTGGGAGGAATAAAATGCCATTCTGTACCTTGATTTGCTAGATTTTCAGCTATTTCTTTCCAATCATGCTGTGAAGCCTTTAACATCTTACCTTGGTTTGAACTAGTACCAATAAAATTTGTACCGCAATCACTATGGATTTTCTTACAAGTTCCTCGTCTGGCAGTAAATCTCCTGAATGCAGCCAAAAAAGCTTGCATCGTTAAACCTGAAACGACTTCCAAATGGATGGCCTTTGTCGCCAAGCAAATAAAAATTGCAAAATATCCTTTAAGGAGCTTCCAAGCTTCAATTTCTATGGGGACTGCGTAATCTACGCCAGTGTGACAAAATGGCCTAGCGATGCGAACTCTAGCAGCTGGTAGATTTCCCATCAATTGGTGCATCTCTCCCGCTTTCTGCCGGTAGCAAGTCGTACTGTGTAATGATACTTTACACTTCTTCGAATTTGACCAATCCAAACCCTCTGACGTATAAACGCAATCATTTGTTGTATTTCACCATGCAACGTATTTTTATGAGCATCTTTTGCAACCAGTTCTGTGAAATGATGGTTGTTTTATAATAACATTGGATGCTGCGCTTCATTAGGTAGCAGTGAATTCGATCGACCACCAACTCTTAGAATACCTACCATTGGCGTCAATAAATACATTGAGTGATTTTAATTGTTTTGAAAATTTACTGTTTTTTTACAGCTCTATTACTTTGTTGGAGAACATCTCGGTCTCATCTATCTTGAGTGCCAGCATAAGAGATGCATCCAATTCAGAAGTAGTTAATAAACCGCTTTTCTTGGGCAAATCATTGATCGGAGGTTGTTTTTGAAACGAAGCCACCATGCGATGCGATGATACGAATTACTTTGAGTAAGTTCGAGTATTTGTGAGTGATGATACTAATCAGTTCTCTTCTTACTTGTATGGTGTGAGCTTTTGCTGCACGACATTCTTCTTCTCTTTCGAAGATTTCAACTTGATCGGGCATCTTAAGGGCATGTCTCCCGCAGAAGGGAACTCAGAACTCATGTAAATGTATTTGAATGTATTAGTGAAAGAAAATTACTCTCTTCATTATCAAATTCAAAATTCGAATTTCCAATTACTCTATATTTGCCTCTTGATCTTTTTTGTCTCTCAGAGCGAGGGATATATTTCCGCACAAGCACTCAAGCAGCCAATCAAAGAAATAATAAATAGATATCCACTCCACATTCACACAACAAGATATATGGATGAACAACGTTGCATGATAAACCTGTTTTTTTTTTGTATGTCTAGTTAGGTAGATTTGTTGTTGTCTTTTGCATATGGTTCGAATTTTATAAAGCAAATGGGTAGGTATTTCTGCTGTCCATGGAAATGTTTTTTCTTGAATTTGTTTGTAAATAGGTTCTTGCTTTCTACCTAGATATTTTGTCGTTGTGTTTTCCATATGGTTTGAATCTTATAAAGCAAGTGGGTATTTTGTTATCGATGGAGATGTTTTTTTCTTGAATTTCTTTTGTTGGGCGACATTTTCTAATTATTGAAAATACTTATTTTGTTTTAATATTTTTAACTTCCCATAGGAAGTTATTGTAATGGGTCTAATTTGTCAAATTGAAAATTTTGACATTTCTCGACGTTTCAAGGTCCCTAGAGTCGAAATAAAAGATTTTTAGAAAGACGTCTGTGCGTGCGTTCGTACGTCCGTACGTTCGCGACGTTTTTTTCGTCGTCCATAGCTCAAGAACCAGAAGAGATATCACCTTCAAATAAATTTTGTTATACAGACAATAAAGCAGAAAGATGCAGAAAGGGCTCTCAAGAAAATTGCGTGGGTAGTTTTTTTTACCATAGCAGCACAGATAATAATTTTATACAGATGTCTCACCCTTATGGCGAGAAATGATATATGAAACTGAAATCAACCAAAAAAAAGAGCTTTTTCAAAAAGCTTTAACTCGTCTTCTTTCCTATGAATGAAAACTAAGGCAAAGAAAAAACTGAAATCATTTTTGTATGTTCTTTTCCTCTCATAATCCTAATGCACAGATACACATAATACACCACGATCATTCTTCACAAACCAAAACTCGTTTTATTTTGGTTTTTTTGTGGTGTGGTTGGTGGTGATGCGTTGAAAACAAGTGCAGGAGAGTTGATCGCTTGTCGACGACGAGAAAAAAAATATTTACAGTTGTCTTTGGAAATAGAAACAAAGCAAGGACAAGGTTGTCTTTATGGCTCGAGTTCGTATAATCGGATATGTAAATGCTATCTGCGTGCATTCATGTGGATTTTTTTTTTATAAATTCATCTTTTTCTTCAATTTTCTAAAATCTCCACGAATACATTCTTCAGTTTTATATCTTTTTAAACGTAATGAAGTGTTGTTGACTGGTGTCAATTGGATGATGTACCTTATTGTACATAATGAGTCAACAATTAAAATAATATTTTTAACTTCCCATAGGAAGTTATTGTAATGGGTCCGATTTGTCGAATTGAAAATTTTGACATTTCTCGACGTTTAAAGGTCCCTAGAGTCGAAATAAAAGATTTTTAGAAAGATGTCTGTGCGTGCGTGTGTACGTACGTTCGTACGTCCGTACGTCCGTATGTCAAATAAATTTTGTTATACAGATAATAAGGCAGAAAGATGCAGAAAGGGCTCTCAAGAAAATTGCGTGGGTGGTTTTTTTACCATAGCAATTTAAAAAAAAGGTGAAAATTTTGGTTAAACCTAAATATCTCATAAACCAATGACGCTAGAGACTTGAATTAAATTTGTATTATATATTGTAACGTGATAAAAAATAATTATATTTTTTGAAAAAAATCCAATTAACGGTTTTTTTTATAAATCAAAAAAACTGAAAAAAAAATTTGTCACCTCGAAAATTTTACGACTAAAATATGATTTCATCTCCAAAACAATTTTGTGCAGCAAAGAATGATGTTTTTGTCATCTGATAAAATGTTCAGAAAAATCGAATTGACAATTTCTTACAAAAATTAAAAACCTAACAAAAAAATTAATAAAGCTTGGTAAAAATTGACTTTCGACACAAATATCTTTTCAAAACTTTGAGATATTGGCTTTAAACTACTTTTATCTTTCAAAAAATATTGTTGTAAACATTCAGTAAAATTTGGAAAAAAATCGAATTCACAATTTTTTTTACAAAAAATTAAAAACCGAAAAAAAAATTTAACAAAAGTTGGTAAAAATTGATTTTCGACTCAAATTAATTTTCAAAAATTTGAGATAATGGCTTCTAACTTATTTTATCTTATAAGAAATATTGTTTTCAACATTCGATAAAATTTTGAGAAAAATCGAATTGACAGTTTTTTTTACAAAAAATGTGTTTGTTGTTGTGATTTGTTAGTAATGTTAGTAATGTGTTTTAAAGTTTTTATTTTTTATAAAAAAAACTGTCAATTCGATTTTTTTTAAATTTTACTGAATGTTGACAACAATATTTTTTGAAAGATAAAATTAGTTTAAATCCAATATCTCAAAGTTTTGAAAATATATCTGAGTCGAAAATCAAATTTTATCAACATTTATTAATTTTTTTTTTTAGGTTTTTTTTATATTTTGTAAAAAAAATTGTCGATTCCATTTTTCTCAAAATTTTTCTGAATATTGAAAACAATATATTTTATAATATAAAATTAATATAAAGCCATAATCTCAATTTTTTGAAAAGATATTTACTTCGAAAAACAATTTTTACCAACTTTTGTTTAATTTTTTTTAGGTTTTTAATTTTTTGTACAAAAACTGTCAATTTGATTTTTTTCAAAATTTTACTGAATGTTGACAACAATATGTTTTAAAAGATAAAAGTAGTTTAAGGCCAATATCTCAAAGTTTTCAAAAAGTCAAAAATAAATTTTTACCAATTTAAGTAGCATTTCTTAAAAGTTTTAATTCTTATACAAATACAAATTGGATGAATTAAACTAATTTGAAGTCAATATCTTCTATCGTTCACGAGATATCGAGAACCGACCATCATTTTTTACCCATGTTGGGTAGGTACTTGTAGATTTTTTTTTATGAAAAAATGGACTGTTGGATTCTTATAAAAAAATTATTGAATATCGAAAACAATATTTTCTGTGAGATAAAATTAGTTTGAAGCCAATATTTTTAATTTTTGTAAACATATTTGAGTCGGAAGTAAATTTTTACTAAGTTTTAGTAGATAATGTTTTTATATTTTGTAAGGAAAATGTTAACTTGATTTTTCTCAAAATTCTTGAGCTATGGACGACGTACGTACACAGCCACGCACAGCACGCACAGACATCTTTCTAAAAATCTTTTATTTCGACTCTAGGGACCTTGAAACGTCGAGAAATGTCAAAATTTTCAATTCGACAAATCGGACCCATTACAATAACTTCCTATGGGAAGTTAAAAATAGAAAACACAGAAACCAAGTCATGTGCACATTCACTTGTCCCTACTTGCCCACACAATTTTCATATATCAATACACAAGCAACTTCTTCTATTCTCCTTATCGGACACCTAACAATCTAACATTCACAAAAAAATAAACAAAAATGATCAACTCTTTCTTCTTCTACGCACCAAAACGCGCATAAAAAAACAAGATACAGACATAACCTACATCAACTCCCATATACTTCCTTGTAAAAAATAGGGTTGTTGTTGTTTACATTTGTTTCCAATGGTCCGAACTTTGTTTTTGTATTCATTGGCAAACAAAATGACAAAAGAGAAGAGAAAAAAAAATATGCAAGGCAAAAAGAGCTTTCTCAGCTTTATTTTTAAAAGCTCTTGTCTGTTAAGGCCTGTCTGTTAAGGGAAAAAAATGTTTCATTTTTTCCTGCAGGGATGAGACATCTGTATAAAATTATTATCTGTGATAGCAGTTTAAAAAATGGGTGAACATTTTGGTTAAACCTAAATATCTCATGAACCAATGACGCTAGAGACTTGAATTAAATTTTATATTATATATTGTAACGTGATACAAAACAAATATATTTTTGGAAAAAAATACAATTAACGTTTTTTTTATAAATCAAAAAAAACTAAAAAAAAATTGTCACCTCGAAAATTTTACGACTAAAATATGATTTCACCTCCAAAATAATTTTGTGCAACGAAGAATAATGTTTTTGACATCTGATAAAATTTTGAGAAAAATCTAATTGACAGTTTCAGTATAGTATGTACAGTGATAGTATGACAGCGAATTCACGATACCTACAATACCTATTTGACCTTTTTTATACGTACACTACAATGTGCAACAACAAAACTTGCCGAAAGTTGAACCAAAAATCAAATTCTGCTTATACGATTGACTACGTAACACCCAAATCACGATTCCATGACCTTACATCATACCAAATATTAGAAATAAAAAAATATTTCTAAGAAAAGTTTTTTTTAGATTTTCTGTTATTGTATACCGCAAGCCTACAAAACAAAGAATAAAAAACTAAATGAGCCATGAGACCAACAACAACAAAAAAAAAATCTGAGAGAGTATGGGCGGGCGAAATTCTTTTGCAAAGAATTTTCTTCCTAAGCGCTGTATTGCAGCGGCATTCTTGGGAACTGGAAACTTCATTGTGTGCGTTTACAAAGAAATTTGTTGTTAAAAAATGCAAAATAGACCTCTTTTATAAAAATTAAATTAAATAAATAGTGGGCGCAAGAACTTTTTACTTTTTTAAATAGAATAAACAAAATGCCAAAAAAAAATAAAAAAAATATTTTGGAATTATATAAGCTCCCAATGCCTCACAATTGCACCACAAATGTTGTTATATTGAAATGCATTTTTAATTATGTTGCGACAAATATTTTTTTTTCAAAGTCGACAGTATGAGTAATATATTATGGACCTTTTTTTTTTAAAAAAAAAGTTAAAATTAAAAAAAAAATCAGTTCGCCCCATGAATTCCCAAAAAAAATTGGAAAAAAAAGAAAGCTTTTTGGATTTTTTGTCTAAAAAAGTTACTATAACTATTTAAAAAAAAAAAATTAAAAAGCAAATATCTGCACATATCTGTAGAATTTGAAAAAAAGTTAAATTGACCTAGCTGGCTGTTATACTTTGGAAGTTTTATCAATTATTGCACCTGTGCCACAATGCAAATTTGCCCTATTTTTCATAGTTTTCTACAATTTTTCTTGGAATAAATAAATAAATTTAAAAAAAAATCGGTGCTATTTATAAAAATGTATTGTTTTTTGGAAAAAAATATAAAAAAATAAAAAATTATATTTAACACACTGCCCCGTTGCTTTTCGCAAGTAACTATGTACCTGAATTTAATTATTTTTTTAGTGATTCTAGTGCTGTTAAGGAACAAATTATTTTTTTTAATTTTGGATTCCTTTATAAATATTTAGCCCAATATATTTTCAATCAAAACCCGTTTATTTCGTTTAAATATTTAAAAAAATGTGAACGCTACAAAGCTAAGCGCAAAGCACCAATCAATTTTTTTACATGAGACATGCCCTTTAAATCCCACTTCGATCTTAAGATTACTGGACCGTTCCACCAAGCATCTAAGGACTCCAAAGCTGATGGATAAACGCCACGAGATGCTAAATCAGCTGAGTTTTGATGTGTTGGAACATGGGACCAACAATGGCTTCTTCAGGAATTGCTAAAACATTGCATGTGTAGAGTAATATTTGGGCCAAGACTACTGATCGTCCGTTTGCTCGGAGCAATCTTCGTCTTTGCTAAGATTAAGTTGGTGTGAATGCCTCCATTCTTATCCAAGACTCGAACACACACAACAGCACGATATGCTTTCATTGAAACGTCACAAAAGCCATGAAACTCGTCCACGTACATGTCTTCTTGGTCGACCTTCGCCCCTACAGGAAATTTCGTATGTTCATCTTGGGCTAGACGTTTTAACGTTTTGATGGCTAAATGTGGGGCACTTGCTGTGCCAAACGTTACCGTATTTAGCTTGTAGAGTTTCAAAGGCTATGTTCGTTCATTTCCACACAAAATGATTAGGTAAAAAGAGTCCGGTTGAGTTACCCAAATTTGTCGATACAATCTTCTCTATATCGGCAATGAAGGTATATCGGTGAGTTCGCCATCGCAAAACGAGATCAATTATGGAAGTTTGCTATTTTAGATCTACCATCAGATAGTCAAAAACTTTAAGCTTTCGGAAGCGCTTCTCCAAAAAGAGGTAAATTCTGTAAAATTGGGTAATTCTTTCTTATCACACAACAAGAATGCGTTTGTGGTCATATCTCTTTTAAAAGCTCCCACGCTTTGCCATAGTTGGCGGCCTCAACGGGTTAGTTTTTTAAAAACTGTTCTGCATCATCTACTAAGCAAGATTTAAGAAAGTGAAGCTTATCTAAATCACCTAGGTTTTAATAGTTGTGAACTAGAGCTTGATCATAATCATGATATTGATCATGAAAGGCTCCCCATGTGGTATACGACCCATCAAACTTAAGAAGATCAACACGAGGTAACCTAACTTCCGGAACCAAAAGCCGTGGACTTCGAAGAGGAAAAATTATCCATCGTTTCGACTAAAAGGGTCCTATATTCGAGGTAATTATCATTTATTTGATCATAAATATCTATTAAATTTTCTTATTTTAACCCTTCTTCCAAACAGAATCCGCCAACAATTGGTTCATGGTAGGATTTAGCCGATTTTACATCATCTTGCAGCTTTGATAACCGCCCGATATATATGGTTTAGTTAAACGCTCCTTAGGTGATTTTTAAAAATTGGCAATATCTTTAACTATTATTATCTATTAAGAATTCCCTTTTGGAGTTCTCCGTATTTAAATCCCTTGCGATCCAGTATTTATTCTAATTAATATGTATAATTTATTTTTTAGAAGGACGAGTTAAAAACATAAAATTAGTTTTAAGAATTGGCTTTGTAGCTTTTTATTAAAGTTTTTCTTAAAAATGATGATGACAGAGATTTACAAATTGTATGTTCTTGAAAATGTTTAGGTTATATTAAATGTCATTTTATGAAAATGTTTGTACACTTATATCGTATTTATGTAACTTTTATTTATTTAAAAGAGGCTCGAAGGACCAATGTATATTTTGCACAAAGAAATTGTTTAGAATTAAAGCAAATCGTTGAGATGTTGCATCCAAATGTAGGTTTATCACAAAAGTAAAGTAAAAGGTACAATCATAATGTATATACGTAATGTATAGGTATATGTAAGCTAAATTTATATGTAACCCTTGATTTGACATTGAATTATTTACATTTTCGCTAAGTTTTTTCTTGAAATATAAAGCTGAATTTACATTAGTTTTATTAATTTGATTATTTTTATTATTTATCTAAATAAACGCATGTTTCCAAATAGTTTTTGTTTTATTCAAAATCAACATCGGCCATTTAAAAATGTAAACACCTTTTACTTCTGTAAATAAGTGTGATTGTATTAGAAATATATTATGATAACATCTGGGAACAAGGAATTTGAATAATTTTGTTTCCCTCCCAAATGAAAAATAAAGATGAATTTCTCGTGGAATTAATGTGTCCTTTACATAGAGTTGATGGTCTGAGTTGATTTCTGTCATGATGATTAAGGAAGTTTGTGATCGCAAGAAAGACAAAAAAAGACTTCTTCATAAACGATCTTTAATTGCACCAAGGCCATGTCGAACTCGATAGTGTGACCAGACCAATGATGACTATAAGCCCGTAAGGAATGTCTTAAGTTGCTATGAAGGTTATCCCCTGTAGACCGAAAGCTTGTATATTGTTACCGTTGAACAGATTGTATAAAATACTCAAGACAATTTCGCTATTCAATACAAACGTTTCTTCTCACACATTGAAATCGTACATTGGAGAATTGCCTTGCTCCTCGGGCACACTTCAAAGGGGGGATTGAAGGTTTGGGTTTGAGATCATCACCCCTAGGTACATATATACAAATATGAAGTTGATGCTAAAGCGCACCTCCTTTATTTTGCGCAGTTGAACCTATTTCCACTCAAAAAATTTGAATACTTTTGATATGCTAGAGACTCAATTAGTGTAAGAATTAGGGAAATAGGAATAGATGGGAAAAGAGACAGTTTTGGATTTTGAATATAAACAAATAATACCTTTTGGTCATTGACATTAAAGTCACACTACGCCTTAAAATAGTTAACTTGTTTTTCCAAATGCACTCGCATTTCAATCATGGTCAACCTTATGCAACCGGTAGCATTTTGAATGCACTGACGTTTGATTACCTAAACTCTGGTCAGTGTATCTACCTAATAAATGTCCAAGTACTATATTCGGGTCTATTAAATAACTCCCACGAAATAAGTCCCACTTTTAAAAACGAAACAAGTCCCACCAAAAATTGCTATTTTGAAAGTGGGAGTTATTTCGTTTTTAAAAGAGGGACTTATTTCGTCAATTGGTGGGACTTATTTCGTTACGCGTTTTTATTTTAAGTGGGACTTATTTCGTTTTGAGTGGGAATAAATTCGTTTTGTAAAGTGGGAGTTATTTTATACCCCTAAATTTACATTTTGGTGGGATTTATTTTGTTTTAAGTGGGCCTTATTTCATTTTCATAATTTTGCATTTTAAGTGAATGCTTAATAATTTTTGCCGTTATTTGTTGCTCTTCACGTTGTTTCTCATTGAATTTCATAATGTTCTTTTTGTTGCTTTTTAAAAAAAAATTATTGTATTGTAGAATATGCTTTCGAAAAGTTCCGTTATTTCTTGCTCTTTACGAAATGAATGGTATTGTTTCAAAATTGTTGTCAAGTGTGCTAGTTTACAAGACCTTATCATTATATTGATTAGTTAAGTTTGTGAATTTCGATAGTGAACATGAGTGTGACATACGAAATAATTGCAGGGAAGAGGAATAACAGCAAGCTTCTTTATATTTTTTTTGAGAAAAAATTATATTATAGGGTGTGTAAAGTCGCCAGGCAGGCGCCTATATCAACAACTTCTTTCAATAAAAGCACCTGTAAGTGGCCCGCTTCGCGGGATCTCAGGATTTTAACTCCCTTTTTCGGGGTCACACCCGCTCACGCAACTCCGTTGCTCCGCTTAGGGTATGTAAAGTCGCCAGGCAGGCGCCTATATCAACAACTTCTTTCAATAAAAGCACCCGTGGGTGGTCCGCTTCGCGGGATCTCATGATTTAAACTCCACTTTTCGGGGTTCACACCCGCTCACGCAACTCCGTTGCTCCGCTTAGGGTATGTAAATTCGCCAGGCAGGCGTCAATATCAACAGCTTTTTTGAATAAAAGGCCATTATGGCTTTATTTCTCATTTTTTTTTTATGCAAAAAGTTATATATTGGACATTTCGTAAAAGGGACAACCATAATTTTTTTGTCCTTATCTCCCATGGCTCTCCTTTTTTGTTATTAATTACTTTATACTTAAAAAAAATAAATCGGGTGGCGCAACAGTCCGTTGAGAACTAGGGCCTAGTGACTTACAACTCTCAACCATTCCTGTGTGCGAGTACTGTTGTCAGGGATGGAGGGGACCTACAGTTTTAAGCCGAATCCGAACGGCCAATTTGAGAAAGCACTTTTCATGACAAGAATTACTCTTGGAGAATTTGTCAATTCCGCGCAAGAGGCAGTACCCGTGAAAAAAACTTTAGATGGCATAGGCAGGGATCGAACCCAAGACCTCTGGCATGACAGTCCAAAGCACTAACCATCATGCTACGGGTACTACAGTAATGTGTACAAATAGGTACCGAACTTAACTACTGGAAAAACAATATTAAAAAAAATTGTTGACGTAATTACGTAAGTAAGTGTTTTATTATATTGTTAGTAGGAAATTGGAATTCGTGTTCCATGTTTTCTAATATCACCATTACAAAATACAACTAATCCCAATGCCACGTTAAAACTATAATACCGTCTACCATGCACTCGATCTTCAAGCCATTTATAAAGGTCGATAATTTTAATCTGATGGTCCTTCCGAAACGGTTTCCATCTTAACAATAAGAACAATTGATCTGTACTTAATCCATTTACGAATCCAAACGTTGTTACTAGTGGGACTTATTTCGTTTATGAAAGTGGGACTTTATTCATTTAAGAAATATATTATTCAAGGGGGAGTTATTTCATTTTGAGTAGGAGTTATTTCATTTCAAGTAAATTTTTAAATAATTTCATTTTGGTGGGACTTATTTCGTTTTCAAAAGTGGGACTTATTTCGTGGGAGTTATTTCATTTTTTTAAGCAATTTTTGGTGGGACTTATTTCGTTTTTAAAAGTGGGACTTATTTCGTGGGAGTTATTTCATAGACCCACTACATTCTGTGTATGAATATAAATTCTAATAATAAAAAAAAAAAAATGTTTACACTTACATATTTAAAAGATAATGGCAGGAAAAAGTTCCAAAGAAGAGGCCGTCGTGACGAACATTAACAGTAATAGTTATAATAACATGACCAGTTCTAACTAACTTATGGAAAATGATATCAATGATACTTGAAGATTACTAAGAATTTTGTTTAACCCAAAAGTTAAAAAAACTGTGGGTAATGAAATAAAAAGTGTATCGCCTTAAAATATTTACAGTTGTGAAAAAACATACAAATTAAATTTAAAAACAAAAATAAAAATGTATAGTTTTAAATACATTTACATAAAAAAGTTAAGAATCCAGAAAACTTCAAAAAAACATCAAACAGAAAATATACAGAAAAATATATTATTGTAATAACTACAAGAATTTAACAAAAATTTGAAAAATTACCTAAAAATACAAATCACCAAGCATTACATTACATTACATTACCAATTACAGATAAATATAAGTCACATTGAAGAAAATACTAAACGAAAAAACAAAATTACTAGGTGAAGACAACGCAGAAGAATATATATAAATTTTATATTGAATTTAATAAAAGATGTTTTTAAAAATTATTTTAAAGAGCAGAGCTCTTTATGTCTTTATTGAATGAGAGTATCTTAAGAACTAAACTGTACCATCGCAGATAGACAGTGTGTTTGCGACAACCTCTTTGTCATCGTTTTATTTATTAATTCTTTATTTTTCGCGACAAACACTTTGTCAGCATTTTATTTTTCTTTATGATTTATCTTAATGACAATAACAGGAAATGGCATCAAATGAATATTCAATAGTGGGATATGAATTTGATGCTACTTCTTTTGTTTACAAATAAAAATTAAGTTCAAAAAAGTCTATGTGTATTTTCTGTGGTTATAACCCCTCCCTCTTTCGAGTGTTCTAACGGTTGAAAAACGACCGTTGGAAGGCTTATATTTGTAATAGATTTTGTATGCTTTAATTTTATTTTTAAATACATGAATACAAAATGTATTATTGATATTACTATTACAATAGTTATTACGTTATATGTTATATGCTTTTTATGTATTTTTGATTCTAACATTTCAATATTATTTATTGGTTGGAAATTTAATTCTTTAAAATAATCATCTGAAAAATTATAATTTATTAATAGTATTATTTTATAGTTATTTTTATATAATTTTCTGTTGTGTGTTACATTTTTTATCTTTAGTTTACAATTTTCAAATTCTAATATATAGTTTCCTTGTAGAGTATAATCTAAGTTATTGCAATCTTGTTCCAACTTTACATTCTTTATATTTTTTAATATTAAATATTTTCCTTTATTGATTACAACATTTTCATCTTTGAAATCTTTAATATTACAGCTTAGTGTATGTTGTTTGGTAGTGACCTTTTTGTTTATGTAATGTTGTTGAAATGGGCTTCAGGTCAACTAAATAAAACACTAAGTTTTCACGACGTTTCGTTCATGATTATGAACATCATCAGGTGTAAAACGGTTTTCTATTTGGCATTGAAAAATAGGTTACAAAAATTATTACATTTAAATTAAAAACAATTTCTATCAAACTTACATTTGTTACATTAAAAATTGAAAACAAAATAAAAACAACAAATTGACTTCCTTAAATAAGAAAGTGAGTAAACACTTCACAACGTTAAATTAACAAGTAACATGCACAAACAAAATTGTTGAACACAAAAGTATTTGTTTTAATCAGGCATTCTCGTTCCCCTTCCCTCCAGTAGGTGTTTGTATTGTGGGCTCACTTCTTCCATATCTGTTCGTCGGTTCATAGTTTTGTTGGCATTGATGATATGAAGCGTTTCTATGATCATTCTTTTGTTGTAATTCTCTTCTCTTTGCAGTACTTCGACGTTGTCAAGATTGGGAGAGTGGTTAAGTGATGTGCAATGTGCTGCCAGTACTGTCTTCTGCGGTGCGTTACTTTTAATGTCTGATTTATGTCCTGCTAGTCTGTTTTTTAATTTTTGTTTTGTTGTTCCGATGTAAATTTTGTCACATTCTTCGTCAGCGTTGCCATTACAATTGATTTTGTAAATTAGGTCCGAATGTTCCATTTTATCTATTTTTGTCTTTAGGTTGGTGTATAACTGTCTAGTTGTGTAGTTTGATTTCATGGCTATTTTATACTTCTCTTTGTCAAAAAGCTGTGCATTCTTAAACCTTTCAGCTATGTCTTCAATGTAAGTGAATGACTTATAAATTGGTTTTATAATTTCGTCTTCTGATGGTTGTTGTTTTTGGTTGTCTCTTTGATTTATTAATGTATTAGTTATTTTTAAGGGGAATGCATTTTGTTGTAGTATATTTCTGATTTTTATTATATTTTGTTTATGGTATTCTAAGTCACTTATTGAGAGAACTCTTTTTATGAGATTTTGCGCTGTGTTCATAATAGTTTGTCGTGGATGCTTTGAGTTGTAATTCATGATTCGTCCAGATGAAGTAGGTTTTTGATACCAGTCCATTTTTAATTCTCCGTCTTCTCTAATGACTATTGTGTCAAGGTAAGGTAATCTATTGTTTATTTCTTTTTCAACTGTAAATTGTAGTTTTTTATTGTGACTGTTTAGGCAATTTAAAGTTTTGTCAACATCTTTCGCTTTTATGATTGCAAAAACGTCATCCACGTATTTCGTCAATATTTTTGGTTTTGTTGTTAATTTTTCCAAACAGGTGTCAAGTAGGTCCTCAAGTATGATGTCTGCTATTATTGGTGATGCTGGATTTCCCATCGGCATTCCGTCTCTTTGTTGATAGGTCTTTTTCCCATACACTAGGTAATTATTTTCAATTATACAGAAACGTACCATTTCGAGAAATTTCGTTTTGTTTATGTGTGTATGTTCTTTAATTTCTTCCCATTTTTGACTTATGAGTTCTAGTGCTGTTTTTAGTGGAATGTTGGTGAATAAAGAGACGACATCAAAAGACACTAGAATTTCGTCCTTGTCTACTTTTAAATGATTTACTTTTGATTTAAACTGCAGAGAATCTTTAACGTTGTATTTTGATTTTAGTGTTAGATTTTTCAAAATGGTTATTAAATATTTGGATAAGTTGTAACACGGAACCTTTGTTGAAGAACATATTGGACGAAGAGGAAGACCATCCTTATGAATTTTCGGAAGACCGTAAAGTCTTGGGGCAACTGAATTATACGTTGTCATCATGTTTTTCTGCCGTTGGTCAATTATACTTTTTTCAAACAAATATTTTACCAGGTTGTTGTTAGTCTCCTGTAGTTTATTAGTTGGGTCACTGCGTAGGGGCCAATATATATTTCTGTCTTCCATCATGATCGTCATCTTCGAGTTGTAGTCATGTTTATACATTGCCACCGTTACATTTCCCTTGTCTGCCGAAACAATGATTAAATCCGTATTTTTACGGAGAAATTGTTTTGTTTCGTTTAGAATATATGTGATATATTTGTCAAAATCCGAATAAGTCTTTTTTCCTATGCAGTTATTAAGCATATTTGCAAATTTGCATCGAGCTTTTTCCTTTTCGTCAATATTTTGTATGGTCTGGATACAGTCTTCACCATCGGCAATAATTTTAAAAAGTGAATTAGGAGTAAAGTCAATAGTAGTAGGAAGTGCGTACTTTGGTCCTAATGACAAAAGGTATTGTATTTCGTCTGGTATGGGAACACTTGTCTTGTTGACAAACCAATTTTTATTGAGTTTTATGCCATATTTTTCTTTAAGTTTCTCTCTAAGTGACGTTAGTTTTTTGTTTTGCGTTTCTTTAAATGTTTCATTTTTATTGTTGTAATATATTTGTTCGTGGAAGAGAAAATTCTTCTGAAAGCTTCAATTGTATTGTGTGTTCGATTCTTGCTATGCTTTTTGTTAGAGAAGTTATGTTTTTGTGTTTAGCGGAGATGAATAGATTTAAGATCTTACGGCAAAAATTATTTTTGATATTTTGGAAAGAAGAGAATAAAGATTTATGTTTACCAATTTCTTGTTTGAACAATTCTTCAATGTGTGTTGTTGTGTTTCTTATGAAGTTTGGTGTCAATCCCAGTTTTCTACATTTTATGAGGAAGCTGTTGCTTGTTGTTGTTTTTACTTTTTTGATGTTGAGTTTTCTATATTGTTTTAGTGTGTTGCAGAATTTGTTCCCGTATTTACCCCGCATACCACTGTAGAAAGCCAGTAAAGTTTGGTAGTGAACTACCAAACAACATACATTAATAAGCGGAGGGCACGCCGCAATTGTTTATCACCATCAAAAACAAATATCCGAAAAATCTAATATGGCTTTCTACAGTGGTATGCGGGGTAAATACGGGAACAAATTCTGCAACACACTAAAACAATATAGAAAACTCAACATCAAAAAAGTAAAAACAACAACAAGCAACAGCTTCCTCATAAAATGTAGAAAACTGGGATTGACACCAAACTTCATAAGAAACACAACAACACACATTGAAGAATTGTTCAAACAAGAAATTGGTAAACATAAATCTTTATTCTCTTCTTTCCAAAATATCAAAAATAATTTTTGCCGTAAGATCTTAAATCTATTCATCTCCGCTAAACACAAAAACATAACTTCTCTAACAAAAAGCATAGCAAGAATCGAACACACAATACAATTGAAGCTTTCAGAAGAAGAACAAAAGAATTTTCTCTTCCACGAACAAATATATTACAACAATAAAAATGAAACATTTAAAGAAACGCAAAACAAAAAACTAACGTCACTTAAAGAGAAACTTAAAGAAAAATATGGCATAAAACTCAATAAAAATTGGTTTGTCAACAAGACAAGTGTTCCCATACCAGACGAAATACAATACCTTTTGTCATTAGGACCAAAGTACGCACTTCCTACTACTATTGACTTTACTCCTAATTCACTTTTTAAAATTATTGCCGATGGTGAAGACTGTATCCAGACCATACAAAATATTGACGAAAAGGAAAAAGCTCGATGCAAATTTGCAAATATGCTTAATAACTGCATAGGAAAAAAGACTTATTCGGATTTTGATAAATATATCACATATATTCTAAACGAAACAAAACAATTTCTCCGTAAAAATACGGATTTAATCATTGTTTCGGCAGACAAGGGAAATGTAACGGTGGCAATGTATAAACATGACTACAACTCGAAGATGACGATCATGATGGAAGACAGAAATATATATTGGCCCCTACGCAGTGACCCAACTAATAAACTACAGGAGACTAACAACAACCTGGTAAAATATTTGTTTGAAAAAAGTATAATTGACCAACGGCAGAAAAACATGATGACAACGTATAATTCAGTTGCCCCAAGACTTTACGGTCTTCCGAAAATTCATAAGGATGGTCTTCCTCTTCGTCCAATATGTTCTTCAACAAAGGTTCCGTGTTACAACTTATCCAAATATTTAATAACCATTTTGAAAAATCTAACACTAAAATCAAAATACAACGTTAAAGATTCTCTGCAGTTTAAATCAAAAGTAAATCATTTAAAAGTAGACAAGGACGAAATTCTAGTGTCTTTTGATGTCGTCTCTTTATTCACCAACATTCCACTAAAAACAGCACTAGAACTCATAAGTCAAAAATGGGAAGAAATTAAAGAACATACACACATAAACAAAACAAAATTTCTCGAAATGGTACGTTTCTGTATAATTGAAAATAATTACCTAGTGTATGGAAAAAAGACCTATCAACAAAGAGACGGAATGCCGATGGGAAATCCAGCATCACCAATAATAGCAGACATCATACTTGAGGACCTACTTGACACCTGTTTGGAAAAATTAACAACAAAACCAAAAATATTGACGAAATACGTGGATGACGTTTTTGCAATCATAAAAGCGAAAGATGTTGACAAAACTTTAAATTGCCTAAACAGTCACAATAAAAAACTACAATTTACAGTTGAAAAAGAAATAAACAATAGATTACCTTACCTTGACACAATAGTCATTAGAGAAGACGGAGAATTAAAAATGGACTGGTATCAAAAACCTACTTCATCTGGACGAATCATTAATTACAACTCAAAGCATCCACGACAAACTATTATGAACACAGCGCAAAATCTCATAAAAAGAGTTCTCTCAATAAGTGACTTAGAATACCATAAACAAAATATAATAAAAATCAGAAATATACTACAACAAAATGCATTCCCCTTAAAAATAACTAATACATTAATAAATCAAAGAGACAACCAAAAACAACAACCATCAGAAGACGAAATTATAAAACCAATTTATAAGTCATTCACTTACATTGAAGACATAGCTGAAAGGTTTAAGAATGCACAGCTTTTTGACAAAGAGAAGTATAAAATAGCCATGAAATCAAACTACACAACTAGACAGTTATACACCAACCTAAAGACAAAAATAGATAAAATGGAACATTCGGACCTAATTTACAAAATCAATTGTAATGGCAACGCTGACGAAGAATGTGACAAAATTTACATCGGAACAACAAAACAAAAATTAAAAAACAGACTAGCAGGACATAAATCAGACATTAAAAGTAACGCACCGCAGAAGACAGCACTGGCAGCACATTGCACATAACTTAACCACTCTCCCAATCTTGACAACGTCGAAGTACTGCAAAGAGAAGAGAATTACAACAAAAGAATGATCATAGAAACGCTTCATATCATCAATGCCAACAAAACTATGAACCGACGAACAGATATGGAAGAAGTGAGCCCACAATACAAACACCTACTGGAGGGAAGGGGAACGAGAATGCCTGATTAAAACAAATACTTTTGTGTTCAACAATTTTGTTTGTGCATGTTACTTGTTAATTTAACGTTGTGAAGTGTTTACTCACTTTCTTATTTAAGGAAGTCAATTTGTTGTTTTTATTTTGTTTTCAATTTTTAATGTAACAAATGTAAGTTTGATAGAAATTGTTTTTAATTTAAATGTAATAATTTTTGTAACCTATTTTTCAATGCCAAATAGAAAACCGTTTTACACCTGATGATGTTCATAATCATGAACGAAACGTCGTGAAAACTTAGTGTTTTATTTAGTTGACCTGAAGCCCATTTCAACAACATTACATATTACAGCTTAGTTTAGAATAGTCTTTATATAAGTTTTTAATACAATTGTCTTCAATTTGTATTGGATTTTTTATTTATTTGTTTACATTATACATAGTTTTATTAAGTTCTATAAATTCGTCATTAGGTATTGATATGATTTTATTTTTTACCGGGAGGGTATGTCTAGATATTTTGTTAGGTATATAAATTTTCATTAAATGTTGGTATACTTAGAACAATAAGTAAGTTTTCGTTATAAATAGCTAAAGTCAACTTTATTTCTTTTAGTTTTTCTAGGTTTATCTCGAAGTCGTTAATTTCTTTTACAGTCAATATATCTTGCGTTAATATTCCTGTCCTACTAGTCATTATTATATTGTCAATTTTTTGTATTGTCAATGTATTGTCAATTTGTTGTACTTCTACTAAGTTTCTGTTGAATTCCAATTCTATGCGTAAAGTATTTATTTTCGATTTGATGTCTTTGTATTTAGCTAATGTTTTTGAACTTTGTTTAAGTGTGTCTTGTAATTGAAAAAATTGTTCATTGAATTGTTTGTTAATGGTCACTTGTTTCTTATTGTTTGTAAAAAGTTCTATGTTAATATCTTCTACGTTTTGTAGTCTTTCTTCGGTAGGGAGATGTATTGTTTTATTATACGTATTTACTGCTTTTATTACTAAATCAAAAGGTTTTTTCAGTTTTTTCTAGTAATCTAACGTGTTTATTTAGGGTGATGTGCAGGCGTTCCACATCCGAATTTCTGGTGTGTCTATAAGGGGTAGTAAATTGTGTAAGTATATTCTTTTCTTTTAGATAGTTTTCTATAGAGTAAGTTTTAAAAGCGGGGTCATTG
Source organism: Eupeodes luniger (assembly GCA_951509635.1). Taxonomy (NCBI): domain Eukaryota; kingdom Metazoa; phylum Arthropoda; class Insecta; order Diptera; family Syrphidae; genus Eupeodes; species Eupeodes luniger. The sequence goes on along the minus strand of OX608073.1, from coordinate 209,981,390 downwards.
TCTAAAGTTAATTTCTTGGCTTCAGGCATGTATGAGAATAGTTTTTCCATAGCATTTAAAATATCTTTTTGATTTTTTGTTTTGAGTTTTTCTACTGAGGCAAACTTGCTGAATTTGTCGATACAACTTAAATATTTGTTGCTATTGGGTAGAATCCATATGTCCATATGGTAGTGCATGTGTGGTTCTAAGGGTGTTTCTGTTTTTTCAAATGGTAATTTAATAGGGTTCCTTTCTATTTTCAGGTTGCAGATATCACAATTATTTATGATTTTAGTTATTTGTGTTTTAAGGTTTGGGTAATAATACTTTCTTCTTAAATCTAAGTATAATTTTTCTATTCCTACGTGATTTAATTCCTTATGTTTTTTGCTTATGATTTCTTCCAGTTCAGTTATATCATAAACATCTTCTGAGAGTATATGAGTTCTGATTAGATTTTGATTGTTGTAAATTTTGTTTGGAATTGTAAAAATAGTTTATCGTTATTGCAATATAATATATTTTTATGATTTGTATCAATTTCTGATATAACTTTTTCGAAATCTGATTCATTGAAACTTTTCCTAATTATTTTTATTCTTCTTTTGTTAAAAGGAAATGTTATGGTTTCATCATTTTGTACTCCTATTTCTTAGATAATTTGTCGAATAGATATATTTAAACTTTGTTCGGTAATTGGAATTAGGTTCGAACTATCTGACTCATTTGAGTGTTGTGTAGAGACTAATTCCATGGCATTTATTTCATTAAATTTTTTTCGAGATAAAGTATCTGCTACTTTATTCTCTTTTCCTGGGGTGTACTCAATGTTGAAATCATATTCTTCCAACTTAATTTTCCATCTCTGTAATTTTGAATTTGGTTCTGGTATATTCTGTAGCCACGCTAAAGGTCGGTGGTCTGTGAGTATTTAAAATTTTCTTCCGTATAGGTAGTGACGAAATTGTTTGGTTGCCCAAACGATTGCTAAGTGTTTTTTTTTTCTATGGTACTGTAGTTGCATTCATGTTGGTTGAGAGTTCGAGATGCGAAACAAAGTGGACCATGTGCTTGGCTTAGGACTGCTCCTATTGCATAATTTGAAGCATCTGTGGTTAACAAAAATTCTTTTGAGAAATCTGGGTGTCTATTCATTAAGTCATCTGACATAACTAATTTAAGTTTTTCGAACGCTTCTTTGTAATCTTTATCGTTGATATCTATTTTCTTATCCTTTTTTAAACAGATTGTCATAGGTTTTATTATTTTAGCATAATCTATTATGAATTTACGATAATAACCTGTCAATCCTAGGAATGACTGAATTTCTTTTATCGTTTTTGAAATTGGAAAATTCTTGATAGCAACTATTTTCTGCGGGTTTGGTTTGATTCCATTGTGGGTGACTATGTGTCCCAGGAATTCGGATTCCTTTTTTAAGAAGTCGCATTAATTGAGCGATACCTTGAGATTTGCTTCATGGAGTGTTTTGAATATTTTGTCCAAGGAATCTAAATGTTCATTCAAGGATGTGGAAAATACAATTTGCTTCATGGAGTGTTTTGAATATTTTGTCCAAGGAATCTAAATGTTCATCCAAGGATGTGGAAAATACAATTATGTCGTCAAGATAGACATAACATATTTTCCCAATAAAGCTTTTTAACACTTCGTTCATCATCCTTTGAAAGGTGGCTGGGGCATTTTTTATCCAAATGGCACTCTCAACCACTCGTAATGGTCAGACAACGTACTGAACGCTGTTTTTTCTCTATCAACAGGATAGACCTCTATTTGGTGAAAACCTTTCGTGAGATCCAAAGCGGTAAAATAATTTGCTTTGCCGAGTTTATCTAAAATGTCATCGACCAAATGTATAGGAAATTTATCCTCCTTTGTAGCCCTGTTAAGTTTGCGGTAGTCGATAACTATTCTCCACTCCTTTTTACCTGTTTTATCGGCTTTTTTAGGTACAACCCATATTGGGGCGTTGTACGGAGAAACACTTGACTTTATGATTTTCTGATCTAGTAAGTCTTTTATTTGTCTATCGACTTCTTTTTTATGTATTTCAGGGTAGCGATAGATTCTAGTGAAGACAGGCTCTTCATTACTGGTGGGGATTCTATGTTTCACATAGCTCGTGAAACTTAGATCATCATCTTTGTGGTAGAAAATTTGTTTGTGTTTATTTAAAAGTTTCATTAATTTTGTATGTTCCTCGGTATTAAGATGATCGATTCTTTGTTGTCCCAAATTTTCGAACAGTGTAGAATGTGGTATCATATTTTCCAAGTGATTAATTTCTGTATTGTATTCTTGTTCATCTTCCTCAGAAAAGAACAGAGGAATTATTTCATTGTTTAATTTCAATGTTTTGTTCTTGAAATTAATTTCGGTATTGTTTGGATATAGGATATTATTTCCAATCAAACCGTCAAATTGGTTGTTAAAATTGTGAATTTGAAAAACACAATCTGTTTGAGTTTGGAAAATGAATTTTCCTTTTGGGATGACTAACTCTTCACTTATGAATATAGGTGTTCCCACAGTTTTGATTTCTAAGGGGGTTGTTCTTTTTTTTTTATTAAATGTGATGGTGCTTTTTCCCTATTTATCAAACTATTGGTTGCACCAGTATCTATTTACAGTTTGACTGTTTGGTTTGCTTTTCTTAACACAATAAAGGAGAGTTGTGGGTCTGGTCCGAGGATACTTCCGGAAAACTCTGTTCTCTTTTATTATTATTATGATTTACCAAACTTTCTTAAGTTGGCTTGAGGTTGGATCTACTTCCATAGGTTTGATTTGCTTGAATGGGGGTTTATAATTGAGATTGTAATTTTGTCCTTTATAATTGGGATTGGGATTATGATAATTAAAAGGAGGTTTAACATATGTTGGATTCCTTGGGACAAAATTTGGATGTTGTTTAAAGTGATTACCTTGGTTATTTTGAGGTGGTTTCTGATTAGAATGGTTTTTAGGCGTTTCAAAAAGTTTTTTGAGTATGTCTTCTGACTTATCGTTTAAAAAGCCAGCTTGTGACAGCTAGTGAAGGGCTGCTTGCAAATTTGATGGTTTTAATGCGAACAAAACTGTTCTCATGTGAACGGGTAGTCGTTCTTTAAATATATTTAAAGCAGTTTGTGTATTATGGGGGATTTCGTCATTTTTCCCTTCTTGCACTGTTTTCTGATTGAGTTCACAGAGATTTCTCTGTATGTCATTGTAAAAGCTTATGACGTTGCCTTTATAAGGTGTTTGACGTAATTCATCATAAAGTTAAAATGAAGATTTGAAGCCTCGGAAATGTTCTATTAAAAGTTCTTTAATTTCTTTTCACGTTTGCAAATGATAATGAATCTCAATGCAACGCCAGAGAGAAAACACTAAATGAGAGAGCCAAATTTCCTCGTCTCCGTCCCTTCGAAACCTCTTACTCTCATTTTTTATAGCGTGTTGAATTTGTATCGGTGTATACATGTTTTCACCTCGGAGAAGAGTACACAAAAAAACATCAGTTCCGGGAAATGCGACATTTCTCATTTTTGTTTATTGATAGGCAAGAAGGCTATGTTTTTTAAAGTCTCATTATTATATTTGTAATTCTCATGATTTTCTTTCTTTAATTTTACTAACATCTTGTCGTTTTTATATCTACAAAAATACTCCTATAATTCAAATTAATTCTAGCAGAACATTTTTGTTTGTCAAAAAATAACGGGAGAAGTTATACCGGTAGTTCGTGGTGAATTTGTTTTTCTCTTCTTTTTCTCCAAGTTAAGCAGCATTCACATGAGCGCGACCAACGAACGACGAATGAATTACAAAATGTGAGTTTAATTACGTTTGAAGACATATTTCCACACAAATTCTTAACAAAATGATGGCAATATAGTTTCTATTTGATTTATGATGCATACTTTTACTTTTCAATATCATATATTAATAAATTTAAGAAAACAAATTTATTCGTCGCGAAAAAAATGGTAGTTGATACGAACTGTCAAACTTTATTCGCGTTCCACATTATCCACACTCGCAACGAATAAAAAATCGCGCGTACTTAACCTAAAAAAATCATTCTTGTTTTGGTTTCGGTGGTGAATGTCAAACTTCATTCGCGACGAATTAAAAACTCTCATGTGAGAGAAATGTCAAAATCGACGAATATTCGTCCATTCGTTGGTCGTTGGTCGTGCTCATGTGAAAAGTGCTTTAGTTGAAAGCAGTAAGAATAGCTTATTACCTATTCACAAATCTTATGCAATGAAAATTGGCAACAGAAGTAACAAGTTGACGGTCTTTTTATTTAGTCTCTACTTAAATCACTTATTTTCAGTATTTTGGAAATGTCGTGAGTAATGTAAAGAAAATAAACAACGAGTACACACAAATAAAATAGGAATGGAAAAAAGAGATGAGTATATAAAAATGTTTTCAATGTTCCATGTTTACATTCTGTAACTCTCGTTTTCAATGTCACTGAAACTCTCGCATCGACAAAATTAAGTCGATAAACTCTGGAAATTGAAACAAATCTGAGTTTTTTTTGCATATTTCAACTTTCTGAGCGAAAATTAAACGCATAAACGAAGCTAATAATAAAAATAATAGTTGTAGTGCTTTCAGAGTCTTATGTTTCAAAGGTGGTCGCCATTTTTCAAAGGTGGTGAGCAGAGAGAAAAGAGAGAAAAGTTTATTCTCTCTCGTGGTGAGTATGCACACAAACTTGCATAAGTATTTGTTCCCCACATTTTTTTTATATGGAGTTAATACATATGCAAGTTGGTGGCCAGATCACAGCTTGTAGGCAAAAAGGGAGCAACCCTCGAAGTTGGTTCTCTCTATTAGTTCTTTCTCGATGGCAACGCTTCGCTTTTCCTATTAATTTTGATTTTGAAATGTTTATACACATTGTTTGCGATTGATCATCGTATGTGTTCAGAGTAGGTGTGATTCCATCGACATTCGTAATGAACGTGTAGATATCTTCCCTTCGTCCTTCGAAAGAATTAAGTTTTTCTATGTATTTTAGAGGGTCAAGACTCAAGAGTCAGTGTAAGAGACATTTTAGTTTTTTTGTCTATTTTTGATTTGTCAGATAGAAAGGTTTCTAAATTTGGCAAATTATTTAGTTCTGTATTGGAAAAATTTGGTTCTTTAATATAACTTAAATTATTTTTATAATTATTCTTACTATCGGTTTTAGTTATTTTCCGGTTTTGGTTTTCTTCATCTGATGATTCATCCGTGTGTCCAGAGTAGGGTGTTGGGTTTTTGTTCCTTTTCTTTCTAATTTTGTAGATGAAGCTCATCGGTTGTTTTTACAGCATTGTTGTTTTATATAAGTTGTATTATTTGTTTTGTTTTGTTTTTGTTTTTTATTTAAAAATCAGTTTCCTCTATGGTATTCGTAGTATTGTCATTTGCGTTGACGTGAACTACTAACTGAAATTATTCACTGAACTATTCTTTATTTTCGTTAATTGTTCTTCACTGAAATGCTTTGTAATATCGTTTAAGTAGTCCGATTTTAAGTTATTAATTCCAAAGTGTTCTTTTTCACAGAATTTTGGATATTAATTTCACTTTCATACGGGTACAAGTAATTTTAAAATATTTTCTTTCTTTTTTGTAGAAAATTGATTTTTATTAAACTTTTAAGTACACTTGAACGATAGGTAGCAGGGATACACTTTGAATAACCGTGTATAGATTTTATTTCGTGCGCTCTTTTGCGTAGAGTCTTATACGAATATAATCACAAACAAATTTATAAATACGATTCTTATATTCCCTTTCATGGGTTGACCGTAATTTAATAAACTTTTGGTAGGTTTTTATTTACGAGGGATACACATATTATACTATGCGTATCCTACCGACTGCGCCAATTTATATTGAATTTAATAAAAGAGCTCTTTCTGTCTTTATTGAATAAGAGTATCTTAAGAACTAAACTGTATCATCGCAGATAGACAGTGTTTGCGACAACCTCTTTGTCATCGTTTTATTTATTAATTCTTTATTTTTCGCGACAAACACTTTGTCAGCATTTCATTTCTCTTTATGATTTATCTTAATGACAATAACAGGAAATGGCATCAAATGAATATTCAATAGTGGAATATGAATTTGATGCTATTTCTTTTGTTTACAAATAAAAATTAAGTTTAAAAAATTCTATGTGTATTTTCTGTGGTTCTGTGTGGCGTTTAAAAAAAAATTTATTTTTGCTCGGAACCAGGCTCAAAAGTTTCGTTTACATGCCAAAATAGGCCTCTGAAAATATGAGCCCTTAATATTAATATTTAGGTGATCCGCATCGCACTTTTCGATTTCCCATAAGAATAACACAGGAAACAAATTTTTTTTTTTCTTCTGATTTTTATAACTAACGAACGATAAATTGCATTGTAATACCTTTTATGTATTTTATAGAGAATTGAACGCTCTACAAAAAAGGTCTGATGTCACTTTTTAATAACTCTGATAACTTTTCCGGCCATGCGAAAAATGTCAGCTGTTTTCGAGCGCAATTTATTTAAAACTGTTTGATTAATAAAATTTCAGCAATCTTTGAGGGCAAAATATAAGAGTTTTGTTTTTTTTTTAACTCTGAGAGCTTAGAAATAAACTTTCAGTTTGTTTTGAAACTAGTAATCTTATAAATTTAAGAGTATTGTAAAGAAAACGCCTTAATTAAGGGTAAATTAAACTTTGATCTTGAATAACTTTCGACTGAGTTGATTTATAAAAAAGTGACTTCAGCCCTTTTTTGTAGAACGTTCAATTCTCTACAAAATACATAAGAGGTATTACAATGCAATTTATCGTTCGTTAGTTATGAAAATCAGAAGAAAAAAATTCTTGTGTTATTCTTATGGGAAATCGAAAAGTGCGATGCGGATTACCTAAATATTAATATTAAGGGCTCATATTTTCAGAGGCCTATTTTGGCATGTAAACGAAACTTTTGAGCCTGGTTCCGAGAAAAAATAAATTTTTTTTTTGAAACGCCATAATATACAGGGTGTCCCATAAGTAATGGTCCAAACTGTATATGCTGAATGGTCAAGTCATGACCTACCAGAATTTGGTAACTTGTCTATACCGCATCCTAACGGTTTTCGAGTAACGGTTGTTTTAATGAAATTTTCAAAAACACCTACTTTTAGTCGGTTTTTTAATCACCCTGTCCACAAATGATTTTTGTTTTTACTATATATTTTACAATTTTGAATAAACATTCAATATTTTTGCATTTAAAAAATTCCAATTTTCGGCACTATTTTGCAAAATATTGATAGTTAAAATCATATTCTTATCAAACTTAATTTTTTACATCGAACTTTAAAACAGTTTTATTTAAAATAAAGTGCACGACTGGGTCGCATGAACTTGCTCCTGTATGCAAAGAGTCTGTTTAAAAAAGTATCTATATAATATTTAAAAACATACCTGTAAAATAAGTTTGTCTTCAAAGATATGTATATATGCCATTTGATTTGTCGAAAAAACCTCCATTTTTCAATTTTTTGGGAGGGGGTTACATTTAATACAGTTAAAATAATTTAAAAAAACTAATTTAAGATTCAAAATTTTACCTGAAAAATAAGTTTGTCTTCAAAAATTTAAATGCCATTTTATAAATCAAAAAACCCTTGATTTTTCAAAAGTTTTTTTTGAAAATCGTTAGAGCGGTTTTTTTTTTAAATTAATTTTGTATATATAAAATTTTTCAATTTTGTTCTAAAAATATTTTTGATATGCAGTTATTTAGTGATTATAAATATATGCTCTATATTTCAATTTCGTAAAAAAATGTTCACCCGTTTTTGAGATATAGAATTTTGAACAAAAAACTTTCAATATTTTTTTAAAAATCCAAACAATAAAAAATTGCACTTTTGATAATCAAATATTGTTAAAGCAATATAAGAGCTCGTTCAGAAAAAAGTTTATTGAAATCGGTTCAAAAGTTGCTGAGAAAATTAAAAAACAAAAAAACGGTTCTATGAGCGGTACCTTTCCTGAGCAATACAAAAATATGTTTTTCTTATTTAAAGAAGCCAAGTTAAAAAATAAAATTTTAGAGAAAATTAAAAAAAAATCTATCGGTTTGTTTTTGAGAACATTCGAATTTTCGTTTTTTGACCAAAAAAATTGTATGGGGGCCACTGTTAGTTTTGATCTTAAAAAAAAATGAAAAAAACGCCTAACGCAAATCTGCTCTTTAGGCTGTAGGAGCGTGGACAGACAGACAAAATTGACCGGGCGGAATCGCGGGACCCACTTTTTTCGACTTCTCTACCATCGTAATATCATGTTTGATTAAAATCTCGAGTTCGAAATTTTGCACGAATGCAAAACTTGCCATATAGTTCCTATATGTCGCAAGTAAAAAATCATATAACACAATACTGGTCATCGCTTTTAAAAACTTTCTTGATTTTTTAGTTTTTCAATAAAGTATAAAACATCACAAAGCTAGCTTTGGTTCAAAAGTTATAAGCATTTGAATTTAATAAGTCACGATTTAAAAAACAAATATAAAAAGAAAAAAATGTGTTTCTGTTAGAATTTTTTATTACATCACCAGAGACATCTTGTTTTCAATTCATTGAATTAGGCTCATCATGTGAGTACCCCTAAACAAATTTTTTGTTTAGTTTAGTACAAGCAGCAACGGCGATCTTTTTCCTTATCCAGCGCTTCTTAACGACTACTACTACGTCTAGTACTTGTACTAACGCTTTTATTATTTTAACAGGAAATAATATGGCTGTTTGTATTATCGCCGCTTTTAAACCAATGCTATAATAGTGCGGTACTTTATTTATTTCATAAAGAAGAAATAATTTAAGAAAATAACTAAAAATGTCTGACACGTCACGTGAATATGATGCATATTTTATTTATGGCGGATGTGGCGGAAATGCAAGAGCAGCAGCAAGGAAATATGCAGAAAGATATCGAAATGCTTCAAGTCCTGACCATTGGGTATTCATAAGAGTTCATAGATTTGAGTTCTGCCAAATTATGATCGATAAAAGCCGAGAAGATCCTCATTTCGTTGACAAAACTTTATGGAGTGATGGATCATCCTTTAAACAAGATGGATATTTGAATATGCACAATATTCACATTTGGCAGGAAGAAAATCCACATTTAATACAAGAAGGAAGATCGCAATACCAATTTAAAATTAATTTGTGGAGTGGAATTTTAAATGGGCAAATCATAGGACCCTTTGAATTGCCCATGAAAATCATTTAGAATTTTTGGAAAACAGAATCTGTGTATTATTAGATGATATTCCTCTCGCCCTGCTCCAGACCATGTGATTTCAGCAAGATGGATGTCCAGCCCATTATAGAAAAAATGTCAGAAGTTTTTTGGACAGAACTTTCTCCGAGCGATGGATCGGTCGTGGTGGAACAATAAAATGGCACCCTAGGTCACCGGACTTGAATCCACTACATTTTTTTTATTGGGGTTGCCTAAAAGAGAAAGTTTTTGCCCAGCCCATACGCAGTGTTACTGAACTTATGCAGAAAATTGAAACTGCGGCTAAGGAAATAAAAAGCTCAGGACATGCCAGACGTTTGAAACGACAGTTTTTAAAACGTTGTCGAGCATGTTTAAATGCAGGAGGAGGGCATTTCGAACAATTGCTATAAAAAAGTATGCGTAGAGATAAACCTTTTTTTTTAACTTCCGAACGAAATTAAACACCTTCCTACCTTTTATGATCATGCTATTCCAAAATTCTGGCCTCTTTCAAAATTCAAATCCCTGTTTTCAAAATGAAACAAGTAGTTTCATAAATTGCAATAAACCATTTCTATGTGCGAGTAATGTTGTCAGGGATGGAGGCAACCTTCAGTTTTAAGCCGAATTCGAACAGCTAGTTTTAAAAAGCACTTTTCATGTCTAGAATTAGGTACTCTGAGGATTTGTCAATTCCCCGCAAAAGGCAGTACCCGTGAAAAAAAAAAAGGTGGCCTAGGTAAGAGTTTGAACCCAGACCACGGGTACTACCATAGTTTTCATTGCAAAACTGATATTGATAAATTTTTGGGTGAGCCCTATAAGAAAGAACTTGGTTAAATATCTCCGCTTAGTAAGTATTACTTTTGTAAATACCAAATAGAAATCCGAATCTTTTACATACGCTCCTTCGTGACGTGTAAGACATTCTTAGTTATTTTCTTAAATTATTTCTTCTTTATGAAATAAATAAAGTACCGCACTATTATAACTTAACAACTTCATTGGTTTAAAAACGGCGATAATACAAACAGCCATATTATTTCCGGATAAAATAATAAAAGCGTTAGTACAAATACTAGACGAAGTAGTAGTCGTTAAAAAGCGCTGCTTGATAAGGAAAAAGATCGCCATTGCTGCTTGTACTAAACATGATATGCCTAGTTCAATGAATTGAAAACAAGATGTCTCTGGTGATGTAATAAAAAATTCAAACAGAAACACATTTTTTTCTTTTTATATTTGTTTTTTAAATCGTGACTTATTAAATTCAAATGCTTATAACTTTTGAACGAAAGCTAGCTTTGTGATGTTTTATACTTTTTTGAAAAGCTAAAAAGTCAAGAAAGTTTTTAAAAACGATGACCAGTATTGTGTAATATGATTTTTTTTTAAATAAAACTGTTTTAAAGTTCGATGTAAAAAATTAAGTTTGATAAGAATATGATTTTAACTATCAATATTTTGCAAAATAGTGCCGAAAATTGGAATTTTTTAAATGCAAAAATATTGAATGTTTATTCAAAATTGTAAAATATTAACATATAGTAAAAACAAAAATCATTTGTGGACAGGGTGATTGAAAAACCGACTAAAAGTAGGTGTTTTTGAAAATTTCATTAAAACAACCGTTACTCGAAAACCGTTTGGATGCGGTATAGACAAGTTACCAAATTCTGGTAGGTCATGACTTGACCATTCAGCATATACAGTTTGGACCATTACTTATGGGACACCCTGTATATCTTAATACAGTCAAACTTCTTTATAACGAACTTCCTTATAACGTAATTCTCTCTATAGCGAATTTCATTTTGTTCCCCCTTCCCCTTAAGAAATATCCCATACGAATTAGGTTCTTTATAACGAAATTCTCTATAGCGAAATTCTCTTTATAAGGAACTAATTTTGTGGCCCGAAAGCAAAGTTGTCTCTTTATAACGAAATGTCAATTTTCAAATTTGAAAACAAAGTTTACTACGATTTGTATTCCTTATTTTAAAAGGGAACTCCCCGTTTTGGGAAGAATTTTCTTGAAGTGAACGTGTGTATGCATGGATGTGTAGTAGACATGTTACGCATATCAACAGGTCAATTGTTTGAGTTGGCATTTTAAGTTCGAGAATTGTTGCCAAAATGTCAAAGTGCAAAGCTATTTCGCTATCAGAGAAGTTATCGATGATTGAAAAAGTTAAAAGGGGAGAAAAGAAACAAGATGTTGCAGAAAAATTTGGTGTATCGTTTAGTACATTGTCGACAATTTTATAGAATGAATGCAAAATTTAAATGTTTGCCAAAGAAAGTTCAATCAGAAGCCAAAAAAAAACTAAGAAAAAAACAAAATACGGTAATGTGGATAAAAGCAATGTTAAAATGGGTGCAGATAAACAGAAAAGGAATTTACCACTCTCGGGTTCTATTATCAAACAAAAAGCTAAAAATGAGTTTGTTTGTATGCTTTGTTTTGAAAATATAAAAGAACACTTGCAGTGTTAAAAAACAACAAAATTTTCTATATAACGAATTTTTTATAAAACTTCTTTATAACGAAGCAATTTTTTGTTCCCTTGAAGGTTCGTTATAAAGAAGTTTGACTGTATATATAATTCTTCTGTGAGTGTGTATGTCACTGAACTTCTCTTAAACGACTGGACCGATTTTGATGAAATTTTTTGTGTGTGTTCAAGGGGATCTGAGAATGGTTTAGATTCACAATTTTGTCCGCTAGGTACACCTGTTATGCTTTTAAGAAATTTAAGCCCTCCCAATATGTGTAATGGTACAAGACTATTGATCAAAGAATTAAGAGATAATGTGATTGTAGCAACTATCATTACAGGTCCCGTGGCTGGTCAGCTCGCACATGTTCTGCGGATTCCAATGATACCAACTGATTTGCCCATATCTTTTAAAAGGTTACAGATCACTTTAAAAATATCCTTTGCCCTAACAATAAATAAATCCCAGGGACAAACTTTTTCCATAGTTGGTATCGACTTCAGGAAAGAGTGCTTTTCCTACGGGAAATTGTATGTGGCACTTTCTCGAGTAGGATCTCCTGATAATTAATACATTTTGTTGCCACCTAGAAATACCACAGCCAACGTAGGGTACAGGGAGGCTTTAAAATAAGCATACAATTTTTTCTAATTTAGTGATTCGTGGTCGTTTTAATTAGCATGCTTATAACTTAAATATCTGTACCTAATTTTGTCTATCCGTGCGAAGCCGGGACGGGCCGCTAGTATACCTATATATCTATAGGTTAATAACCCCTTTTCTGTTTTTATAAAGTTTCTTTTCTTCTATTTTTTTTTCTGCTGTAAACGGAATTTTTGATTCGGTTTCGGGGGACCGGAAAATCCCACCAGGGGACTAGGAATACAAGGCGATGGCAATCTTATTGGAGAGCCAAATAATGGTAATTTTTTGGGCATTTTGGAATTAATTAGTCATTATGACAGCTTACTTCAGGAGCACTTGGAAAAAGTAAGATTTCACAACAAGAACACAAACGTTTGCAAGTCCACTAATTTTCCGTTGAGATTCAAATTGAGTTCATTAAAATTTTTGCCCAACATGTGAATTCAGCTATTTTTAAGGAGATTGAAAAAGTCAAATACTTCGCTATAATTGTCGATGCAACACCCGATTCAAGTCATGTGGAACAAAACACATTTATTTTGCCATATCTGCGCTTGGAAGAAAATGTGTTCACCATCCAAGAACGGTTTTTGGAATTTGTCGATTGCAACAAAAAAAATGGCACCGCAATAGCTGATTTGATCTGCGAAACATTGGCAAAGAACGAAATTCATTTAGAAGACTGTTGTGCACAAGGCTATGAAAATGGAAGCAATATGGAAGGACAGTATAATGGTGCACAAAGTCATATTTTAAACAAAAATCCGAATGCCGTGTATTCCCCATGTGCACGTACAGCTCACAGCCTTAACTTGTGTGGTGTCCATTCAGCGAAAAGTTGTACTGCCGCAATCACATTTTTTGGAGTTGTTCAAAAGTGTTTCAACTTGTTTAGCAGCAGTGCCCAACGTTGGGAAATTCTTAAGAAAAATTTGCCCGGATCCCTTCACAAACTTTCCGATACAAGATGGTCAGCTAGAATTGAGGCAATGAAACCATCTGAAAAACCTTAGAACATCATTAGAAGCCTTAAGTGATATTAATTTAACTGCTGAAGCTCGAAGAGATGTAAATGGCGTTTTAAAATATATGCACAAATTTGAATGCGCCCTGATGTCTTCGATTTGGTGCAAGGTTCTTAGCGCTATAAATGAAAGAAGTATCCTTCTTCAAGCCAGAAACATGACTATTGACGTTGAAATTCGAAATCTTGACAACTTGATCTCCGATTTGAACTTTATTCGAAACGGATGGGATCAAATTTTATCTGAATGCAAAGAAGTTGCTACTGGATTGGGGGATTTTCCAGAATCGTTCTCATCGAACCGAAAAAGGCAATTAAAGAGACATTTTGGAGAAAATCGAGGAGCCGGAGAGCAAATTGAAACAGACGAAGAAATAAATTTCAAGAAAAACACATCAAAGTTGATTCAATTATTCGATACGATGAAGAATTTGAATGCTACATTTTCATTTTTATGGCAGTTTTCAACAATGGACGAAATTAAGATTAAAAACTCCGCTACAAGGTTCATCCAAAAGTATAACTCGCATGTGTCTCAAAAGTTGAAAGAAGAAATAATTCATCTGAAACACATTTATGAAGCCAATTTTAAAGCAGAACTTCCGCCATTGAATTTGCTCAATACTATTTTTTTCCCAGAACTTGGAGACGATTTTCTCCAACATTTGAGTTGCTCTCCGTTTGTTTTCAACCATTCCCGTAATCGTAACTAGTACCGGACTTTCATTTAGCATCCTTGCCAGAACAAAGAATTTATATCGTTGGTGCTCATCACAAGATCGTGTTTCTGGACTTGCTACACTATGCATCGAAGCACTTCTGGCAATGAAATTGAATTTCGATGTAATTATAAGTTGTTTTGCTGCTCAGATAGCTAAGAAAGCTCGTTTGCAAAAAGAAATATTTCATTGAATGCAAACTAACTCTTATGAAAACATTGTGGTAATATTTTAATATAAAGAAAAACAATAAAGAGTATTTAATGTAAACCTTTTAAGATACATAGTTTTTTTAAAGACAAATTTCAAATACTTTTACTTCGCTCTATTTTATTTTCATAGAAGGTAATAGATTTTCATGCTAATTTTGTTTTAAATAGTTAATCGACCAACCAACATGTCGTTGGCAATATCGAATTGAATGTATGATTCAGTTCGGAATCTGATCTACTCGCATGTAGAATTATTTTCTATCCATCTTCTATTTCAACTAAACTGGACTATACCCGCAAGATTGGTTTGATGATTTCCACTTTTTTTTCGGTTCACTTTGCAAATGAAAAATTATTATTTCCGTTAATTCCAACCAACTTCATGCTATTCGTAATTGAAATTAGAACGTACTTTATACTATCAATTTAATATGGGGGGCCCGAGATTTTTCCGTCCCGGGCCCGGAATTCCTCTCGACGGCCCTGGGCCGGTCACCTGCAGAAGAGGTCGATGGAGATCCGATTTAATTGTATTCTGAAAAGAAAAGATAAATTTAGTAGATAAAATAACAAGAATATACCTTTACTCATAAGGCAGAGTGGCTTAAGTCGATTTAAGCCAAAAACGATTTTTTTTGCAGTTTTCAACCTATTCAAAAATTAGCTTTTTTTTGTCGTATCAGCGTGTTTTTATTCAATCCAGAAGTCTATTTTTTGTGTTGTCAAAACGGCTTAATTCAACAAAATTCATAAACATGCATTTGGAAAAGTGTCTTATTTCTGGGGTATATATCCGGCTTTTTTTTAGGTCTTATGTCAATAATGGCCGTTTTTTGAGTTATTTGAAATGTCAGAAAATAAATAAGGAAAAGAGCACTTAGTAGAATTAAGACACTTCTCCAAAATAAAATTTTCTCCTTACCAAGACTTTATGTAATGGGTGATTTTTTTGAGGTTAGGATTTTCATGCATTAGTATTTGACAGATCACGCGGGATTTCAGACATGGTGTCAAAGAGAAAGATGCTCAGTATGCTTTGACATTTCATCATGAATAGACTTACAAACGAGCAACGCTTGCAAATCATTGAATTTTATTACCAAAATCAGTGTTCGGTTCGAAATGTGAAAATCCGCTTTTTTATCGACAAATTTTGTTCAGCGATGAGGCTCATTTCTGGTTGAATGGCTACGTAAATAAGCAAAATTGTCGCATTTGGAGTGAAGAGCAACCAGAAGCCATTCAAGAACTGCCCATGCATCCCGAAAAATGCACTGTTTGGTGTGGTTTGTACGCTGGTGGAATCATTGGACCGTATTTTTTCAAAGATGCTGTTGGACGCAACGTTACGGTGAATGGCGATCGCTATCGTTCAATGCTAACAAACTTTTTGTTGCCAAAAATGGAAGAACTGAACTTGGTTGACATGTGGTTTCAACAAGATGGCGCTACATGCCACACAGCTCACGATTCTATGGCCATTTTGAGGGAAAACTTCGGAGAACAATTCATCTCAAGGAATGGACCGGTAAGTTGGCCACCAAGATCATGCGATTTGACGCCTTTAGACTATTTTTTGTGGGGCTACGTCAAGTCTAAAGTCTACACAAATAAGCCAGCAACTATTCCAGCTTTGGAAGACAACATTTCCGAAGAAATTCGGGCTATTCCGGCCGAAATGCTCGAAAAAGTTACCCAAAATTGGACTTTCCGAATGGACCACCTAAGACGCAGCCGCGGTCAACATTTAAATGAAATTATCTTCAAAAAGTAAATGTCATGGACCAATCTAACGTTTTAAATAAAGAATCGATGAGATTTTGCAAATTTTATGCGTTTTTTTTTTAAAAAAAGTTCTCAAGCTCTTAAAAAATTACCCTTATAATTAAGTCACTTTTCCCTTATGAAATTCTGATAACTATTTACATAAGCCTTTTATCCAAAACAAATGTTAGAAATTTATTTGACTTAATTTTACATAAGCCTTTCTTACAAACGGAAAAAGAAAATAATTTTTTGTTTTTTGTTTTTGAAAAGCGAGTTATCTGATATAAGTCACTTTACCATAGCAGTATTTAAAAAAAAAGGATTTTAAATGCAAATATGGCGTTGTACTCAGATCAAAGTAGCCTGGATTCAAAAATCATCAAATGGGGTAGTTGGCTTATTATGACATAGGCCATCTCATTTATCGTTTCTTTTCGTGAAGTTAAAGTCGTGTTAGACAAAGTGAAGTCAATATTAGTATTTCCAGTGAAAGCGTTATTAAAAGAATCTGTGTTTTTGAAAGAAAAACCTATTAGACGAAATATAAGGTGTGGTGTATGTTAAAACAAGAAAACATTTCATATAAATTGCATAATAAGAGTTCTGTACCTATAGGTGAAGTGAAAGTGCAAATTTTTAAAGTAAACAATATGGATAGAGCTAAAATAATGCTAAAGCTTGCGCTTCTAAAGGGCTTTCAAAAATCTAATCCTGAACCTGGAAGCAGTGTATTTTCTAATGGTACGTATATTATTATAAGTTATCGTAGTTTTTATTTCATAAAACGAGATAAGATACAATTAAATGGTACATGATTCGAATAACATCTGTGTACTTTTTAATATTTCTTTAGGAGAAAGGGCTTCAAGTGCTCCAAGCTGTTCTGGGAATAAAAAAAAAACTTCACCTCTATTAAAGACGTTTGATGGTACAAAATAGTCTTTCTTTAATATCATTTGGCAATAAATATTAAACGACAGTTTCATAATGTTTTACAGATAACGAGGTATTCGTGCCAGTTATTTCCAATGAAACAGCTACGTACTGTATTAATGAGCTTTCTGACGTTTCCATTTCAAATTTGATACGTGCTGTTGAACCTGAAACAATGCAAGATGATTCATTTTCCGAAGACAGTGATGACAGCGTTGCAGATAAAGATTACCATTTGCCGGATAAATCACCACAAAACGAGTTTTCAGATTCAGAAATTGAAGAAATGGCCATGCAAATAGAAGAGAGTTTAGTTGCAGACACTGAAAATCCTGATCAAGAGGCAACAAAAGACAATCGAAAGGTGAGAAGTCAAAAAAGAAAATTAGGACAAAAATATACGTCACGTACTGGAAAAACTGTACCCTCAAGAAAAATTATACCACTTACTGCTTGCCAACGAAAATGTATGGACAAAATTTCTACAACAGACCAAGAAACAATCTTTAAACAATATTGGGAACTGGGTAACTACAATCTGAAGTTGGCATATATGTCTGGTTTGATTTCCATTCATGATAAGAAAACAACACGTGCAAAACAGAGTGACAAAACTTCTCGAAATCGCCAGTTTACCTATAAATATTTTCTCAATTTGAAAAATCTTAGAACACAAGTTTGTCAAAAATGTTTTAAAAATGTTTTGGGTGAGAGTGACCGCTTCTTGAAAACGGTTATTTAAACAAAAATTGAATCTCCGGGTACAACAACACTGCGAGATATGCGTGGAAAGAAAAGTCCAACAAACAAAGTTTCAGAGGCAAGGAAGAAAGAAGTCATGGATCATGTCAACAGCATTCCGGCCTATGAAAGTCATTATACGCGCAAATATTCAACCCAAAAATATTTTGAAAGCTCGCTAACCATATCAAAGTTATATGCATCTTACACTGAAATAACACAAAATCCAGTTTCCATAACAAAATACTCCGAAATTTTCAAAAGCCTTAATATTAAATTTAAGAAACCTAAAATCGATACATGCACAAAATGTGACATAATCGCAGCTAAAATTGCATTGACTACAGGCGAAGAACTTGCTGCTGTAGAAATGGAACAAAAACAACACCATTTAGATACAGATACTTCATATAAATCGAAAAAGATGGACATTGAAAACGCAAAAAATGTAGAAGGTTTGGAGGTTTTTGCTTTTGACCTTCAACAGTGTCTCCCAACTCCTTTTTTGCAATCCTCGGTTTCTTTTTACAAGAGACAACTATATACTTACAATTTAACTGTGCACGACTGTGGAAAAGGTACTCCCTATTGTTATATGTGGCATGAAGGTGTCGCAAACAGGGGTGGGAATGAAATTGCATCGTGTTTATTGGAACATCTGAATTCAAAATCAATTCTACCATCAACAACCGAGCATGTAATTTTTTATAGTGATAACTGCTTCGGGCAAAATAAAAACAAAATGGTTGCGATTATGATGCTGATGCATGTTTGTGATGTATCTAATAATATAAAACATATTGATCACAAGTTTTTGATACCCGGCCACACACACATGGAATGTGACATTGATCATTCGATTATCGAAAGAAAAAAGAAAAAACTTCCTTTAAAATACACCACCCAAGAGATTGGTACCAATTTATACGGGGCGTTGGAACCAAAAACAAATTCTTGGTCAATGAGTTGCCCCAAGCTAAATTCCTAAACTTTTCGTCGATCATTAAAAACAAATGCACTTTCCGGAAGGTGGATGAAGACAATATTAAAGTAGACTGGAGAAATATAAGGTGGCTCCGTTTTTCATCTGATGCACCTTTCAACATTTACTATAAGCATACTTTGGATAAAAACGTACCTTTTAATACGCTAAGTATAAGGAAACGAGGATGTAGCCAATTATCATTCGAAAGCCTGGAACCACTTTACAATGGGCCAAATAAAATAAGCGAAGCGAAAAAAGAGGACCTCATAAGCCTTCTTCCATTGATCGATGAGCAATTTCACAATTTCTATAAAAGCCTTTGTACAGAATCTAAACCTGATTATCATCCCGACCTAACGGAAAGAGAGGACGAAGATGCTTTGGAGTAGTTGAATTTGGTGTCCTTATATCCATTTGATTACTATTTTTATTATTTTATTCTCTTTCCTCTTTGTACTTCTTTAATATTAAATAACAACTAAAAATAAAAACAAAATTAAAGAAGTCTTATGTTGTTTCAAAATTGTTTTAAAGAAAATGAAAAGAGGCTTATGTATACGTTACTACAAGCAGAAATAAAAAATAATTTTGAAAACTGGCTTATGTGATTTAAGTCAATTTTAAATAAACAAGTAAATAAGGCAAAAAGGCTTAAATGTGATTTATTGCCTATAACTATTTTGTTTTAAGTGATTTTTTGAATCCTTGAATACCATAGAAAGTTGAATAAATAATTCATATTTTAAAAACAAATTGAGCCCCCTACTCAAAATAGTTTTTTCTAAATAATTTTTTAAAGTTTGAAATTGCTCTCCTAAAAAATGCTTGAAATAGACTTAAGCCTCTTTGCTTTTCGATTAAATACTAACAATGCAAAGATATGAAGTTGTTTTGCCAAGATTCGATCGCTTTCGCATTCGAATCTTTGCAACACAAATTCAACACTACATAGCTACGACTTACCTTAATTATATAAAAAAGTATTTAGTAACATCTGAAAAAGAAAGGAGAATAATAAAAAGATAATTATTGTTGTTAGGAATTAGTTAAATTTTCTTAATAATACTTACCAAAATAATGTCTGCTCCTCTGTGCTCGTCCATGTTTGTTATGATTTTTTTTGACAATTCACACATAGGTATCCTATCTAGTTGTTTCGTTCTGCGTATGCAATAGTAACTTTGTCTTATTTTCACCCAAGGGATAAGGGGGTAGAAAAAACTACTATTAGCGCTTACGCAGGAATGTACTAGACACGTTTGTTCATCCACCGGATGAACTTAAATGAATGTTTCCATGGTGTAAGTCTAACATAAGTAGTATTAGTACAGTAAGAGATGAAAAGTTATTTAAATAGATAGTTAATACGAGATTAGATTGATAAGATAAAGATTAGATTAATTAGTTAAGATAAATAATAGGATTATTTAGGAATTTAGGAATTAGAGCGTTATTAGATTAATAGAAGAGGAAATAGACTGATATAGGGATATAAGACTGTATTAGTAGTATAGATGTGTGGGTACGATTTCTTGGACGTGGATGAGGGCGGTTAATTATCTGTGATAGGGATGGAAAATAATTGTGGGTGGAAAAATAGTGATCTCACTCAGAGGTAGTGGTAACTATGTACTTAGTTAATAGGAGAATGGCTACGAACTAGCCTAAGGGATTTTATGGTCATTCTTACGTTTGATAGCCTAACAAAAAGAAGTGTTAACGGCCATTTTCGAAATTAAAATCTATCGAGTTTGGTAGTTGAAACAAATAGTTAAACTTAAATAAAATGTTTTTTTTTTAAATAAAATAAGTGAATAGAGTGAATTTGTTCCACTGAGTTGGACATAAAATCTAGCGAAATTCTAGAAAGTTTGGTGGCGATATATATTGTATATATATATATATATAGATAACAGCAGAGGTTCAGGTCATGTTTTCCAAAGATCAGGAAGAATAGTAGCAGAAGCCTGAGCCTATGCGAAGTTTTTTTTTGCCTCCTTCGGATCGTCCGTTTGACTTTGAGCAAGGACATCCTATACAGTCGAAGTATTCCTTTGTCCAATACAAAGAAAATAACTTCAAAGGCACAAAGACCAGAGTCTAAAAGGGTACTATATATCTATAAACGATATATCTACATAGATATCCCTCGAAGAAAAAAAAAGGGATTTGAAAAAGAAAAAAAGAAAGGGTGTTCAGTGGAAAAAGTGAAGAATTTGAAGAAAGTGAAGAAATATAAAAAAGAAGAACTTTAATTTTTTTTTACCTTAAAAATTAATTATAGATTATTTTGTTTTAATTAAAATAGAGTATAAATCGCATTGTGAGAATCCAGTTCTCCAAATATTTTTTTGTTAAACTAATTAATTTCTTTTAAATACGAATTCGGTTTAAATTACACTAGTAAGAAAAGATTTTAAAGGCTTGCCTAATTATAACCAAGTGCAATAAAGTCAGTGGTGGCGAATGTGCTACCCCTGTTTCTCAACGTGCTGCCGGCAGGACGACGAGGGACCAGGAAACTGTGAGAAAGAACACTTTTTTTGTTTGTGGATAAAAGATCTTAAAAAGGCCTCTAAGGTCAATTCACTTCTTGATTTTGGTTTAAACCTTTTAAGTGTTTTTTTGTTTAATATTTTTAGTATTTTTAATCATTTATATTAAGATAAGAAAAGTGGGAGAACTCGATTGTTGTTTTTTTTTTCTTAAATGAATTTGAATTTGAATAATATGGTGTAGTTTGAATTATAATTGAAGTATACAAAATGGTGATAGCTAGTGGTGTGTGAAGGCTTGGTAAAGCCGTCCAGATGTAGGTTTTGATTTTAGGACATGACAGACTAACTTTCTCAATGGACTAATTCGTGACTGGTTGAGTCATTTCAGGGGCTATTTCCGCTGCATTCGTTCATGGAAATAGAGAAGGAAGTATCACGATACTTGGGCGGGTTGGCCAGACTTTCGTCAATAACACCAGACGAAAGTTTTTGATTCGGTTCGACGGTATTTAAAAGAGGTGCTTTAGAGAAAATGTTTACATTTTTAGATTTTTTTTATTAGCTTTAGTCAGGGTTTGATTTTTTTTTACTTGATTTTTTTTATCATAATTTCTTTTTATTAATTTTTTTATATAATCATTTTTTTTTGGTGAAGGTTTTTTTTGATTATTTTCTTAGGTTAGTGGTATTATTTTTTTTTGGATTTTTGTTTTAAACTTAATTCTAAACACCGATTTCTAGTTTCTCTTGGATATCGTCAAAGTTCTGATTTGTGTCATTAACATCTTTTAGTTACCCTTAGGCACGAGAATAAATAATGTTTAGTCGAGCAGTCAAGCGTGCTGTAGCTTCTTCCAGTACTCCCAAGTATTCCCCCGTGGAGACCTGGCTCCTAACAATGGCGCCCAACGAGACCTAACGGTTTTGATTTTTTTTTTTAAGCCAAGGACATGTCCAGGGAGATGATTATCGCCTTGGCTTTGTTTTATTTAAATTCAACATTTTTTTTTTTATTACGCAAACCTGGAACTGGTAACTTTTGATCTTGTCACAGATTGAAAATAGCTGTCCGAATCTTCAGGCCATGAGTCAGAGATTTTAGTGAGGAAGTTGGAAATCTGGGACAACATCAAAAGTTTGAACAGGGTATTAGAATTAGGTACAGCCAGATTCTTTGTGGGGTAGAGATTCGGAGTTCGAAAACCTTGTTCATGTGGAAGTTCATTTTAAACATACAGGCAGCTATTGACTAGGCTATACGCCGGGAACTATGTAGTGGTTGTGGGGAGAGATGAATTGAAGCAACCACTGAATTTCCAACCAGTCACAAGACATAAGTACTTTAGGACACACCTAACGACCACCAATTTGCAGATGGATAGGAAAACTTTGCCAACCTTCACACACCTAGCGTTTACTAATATACATAATAAATACAAACAATAATTTTTTTAAAAAAACGAAATTTTTTCTTTATTGATAATTTTTTTTATATACTACAGTTTTTATCTTATAACTTAATTTTTTTTACATTGAACATTTTTTTTTTACAATTATTTTTTTTTATTGCTTATTTTTTTATTATTTACACATCAATTTTCCTTTTTATAATCTTTGTTTTTGAATTTTTTTTAAACAATAAGTTTTTTTTTTATACTTTAATTTTTACAATTTTGTTCATAGTTTTTTTACAATACTTTTTACTTTGAATTAAGTTTTTTTTTTGTTGGATTGGGGTTTGATAGTTTCAAATTCAGAAGGAAATAAGTAAAGAAAATAGTTAGTGAAGATGTCTGAAGGAAAGAAAAAGGCTACAGGGACAGTTCCTAAAATAACTGGGAAAAGGAGGGTCACACGTCAGACGGAAACAGTAGACGAGGAAAGCGAAGCAGTTGAGACCCCTATACTTTCGACTGTACCACCGACAGTGACAGAAAACGACGACTTAGACAAGACATACCAAGAGATAACTAACATTATCCGTAGCATAGAAATACTTGGAATAAACGATAAAAACAACAACTTACAAAATACTAATATACAAAACGCGACAGTAAGGCGTGATGAGGCCGCAGGGAGCCTTGAAGATGATGAAGACAATGAGAACGAACAAGAACGTATGCGAACAGAACTAGAACAATTGACCCAACAAAATTTAGAACTCGAAAGATTACGATTAGAACAAGAACAACTAACTTTACGAAATTTTGAATTTGAACAAGAACAACTACGAATAGAACAAGAACAAAAACGATTACGTTTAGAACAAGACCGAATTACGGAACTAAATCGAAAACTCGAAATAAAACGTGTAAGACTTACTAAACAAAACTATGAACTTGAACAAGAACGATTACAAATAGAACAAATAAGACAAAACCAAAACCGAACTAGTACGAAATCAACTACTAACACACCAAATATAAACGTACTGACAGAACTCGATTTGTACGAAAGAATGCAAAAAGTTGCAACTCTAACTGTCAACGAAAGCCAGACCAAAACAATGAGTGTTCTTGCAGAGGGCTTGTCAGAAATGTACAAGTTGTTTAATAAGAACATGAAAGAGGTCAATTCCAAGTTATTTAGTTTAGAATAGTCCTTGATAGTTCAGAGAGACACGACGACCAACAGACAGACAATCCACTCGATAAATAGTCAATCGACATCGCATCCGTCAGATGGAAGCTCTTCATTTAGAGATACCAATCGAAGGATTGATGTTCATAAGTGGGGAGTTAAATTTGACGTTTCGTCAAAGGGCATGTCAGTTGGAAGTTTTATTTTTCGAGTGGAGACATTACAGAATAAAAGTGGACTGTCTGACGATCAGCTCTTCGCCAATTTCCACCATTTGGTCACGGGCTCTGCTGAGCGTTGGTATTGGGATATTTGTGAGGAAAACCAGAATGATGAATTATTTAACTATCATGATCTGAAGACCGAATTACTTCGGCAATTCAAACACAACAAACGTGACCATGAAATCCTCGAGGCAATCATGAATCGAAAAAAGCAATCCCATGAAACATTCGATGAATTTTATGCTGGTATTAGAGGTCTGACTTGCATTTGCAAATGCAAGTCAGACCTAAAGAAAATGATTTGGTTTCAATGGTAAGGAAAAATTTGAAGGAAAGAATCAGCACATTAGTTTTTGGTTGTGCTATCAGTAATATTCGCGAATTGAGAGAGGAATGTAAAAGAGCCGAAGAGCATTTAGCGTTAAGGGATGCCAAGATAAAACTTTTTACACACGAAATAGATGTTACTAACTGTTTACGAAATAGAGATAGAGTAAGTGATTTAGAAGAAGATGATTTTGATTTAGCAGCTTTTCAAGCTAAGAGACCAGAAATTAAGGGTTTTTAGAGAGCAAGAGAAGTATAAAGGACAAGAAAAGAAAAGAGATGAATTGAAGGACAAACAAAAGCCTTTTGACGATTGTCCGTCCTCTTTTCATACCTTAACATGTTTTTGTTGTGGACAAGATAGTGTGTCCTTCCGATGTGCTGCATGTCAGGGAAACCCGAAAGTCGGCAGTATATCCGGGAGTCAAGCGCTGACGACAAAACCCCTCCCGGAGAATTCGAACAACCTAAAAGAGTAAAGATTTAGAAAAGAAAAACTGAAAATGAAATAATAATGAAGATATTCACCAGATTGAAGAACGAAACCATCATAAAAGTTTTCACCAGAGAATGATAGAATATGCAAATGCTAGAAAGAGAATTTTTAATGAAGAAATAGATTGGATAAAAGTGAAGAGTAGGAATTATCTGAAGATTATGAGGCTAAGGGAGAAAAAAGCAATTAAAAGACTGACTAAAAATAAAATCGAAGCTACAATACTGACAATGACGAATGACAATAGGCCATACGCAAAAGTGCAATTAGAAGGAGAGGATTTTGAAGGACTGTTAGATAGTGGAGCGTCCATTACGTGTTTTGGAAAAGGAGCAATGGATTTTGTAAGTAGGAAAAATATCAAAATTACAAAAATGAATAATGATATTAGAACAGCCGATGGAAATCAACAGAAGATAGTAGGATGTTTTAGAGCGAATGTTTCATGGGATGGTAAAATACAAAAGTTGGAGATCCTGGTTGTTCCTAGTCTTTTTCAACCACTGTATCTGGGTGTAAAAGATTTCTGGAGTCTTTAAATGTTGCTCCAAACATAATTAGTGAGCTTAACGCTCCAATAATGACGAAATAGCAGCCAAATTTTCGCGATCTCTCACCAAATCAAGCTAAGCAGTTGGAGGGCATCAAGTTATTGTTCCCCTCCTTTACCGTACTCGGATTGGGTAAAACCAATCACGAAGAACATGTGATAGAACATGGCTGCCAACGCTGTGAAGTGCTGTAGTCGTTTTTTATTTCGCTCTTATTTTGATTATTATTTTTAATTGTTTTTGCCATACAAATCTATATATATAAAAGAAAGTCGTGTTAGTTACACTATTTATAACTCAAGAACGGCTGTACCGATATGGCTGAAAATTATTGGGAAGGTATCTTAGAGCCAGGAGAAGGACATAGGATACTATTTATCCCGTTCGACAGCGTTCCTGTGTGACTTGACATAAAACGTCAGTCACTATAAAACTTGGTATAACAAAAAAGAATCAGACTTGGAATAACAAAACGCAAATGACAGCTATGTTATGGACGTACATCTCAATTTATGATCATAATATTATAGTATTGCAAATTATTTGTCTATTATTTGACAGTAACAATTATTTGTTAGCTTCAAACGATTCTAACAGAAGGCAACATCTGTTGACTGGATTGAGTTAGTATTCAATAGATGGTGCTATGCCGAACTTCCAAACGTTTCATATAAGCTACAATTTAATAGCATAACCACCACATGTTGCTGAGGCATAAGTATACATATGTATATACATATATGTTACATTTATTTTGTAGTAAACGAAATCTAGTGAATTTTACTTTTTCAATTGTGGGTGCTAGCAATTTTCGAACAATTACTGGATATTGGGAACGGTAAAATAGAACTGCAAACAAATATGCAATGCATTAAACTGCCAGACAATTTCTGCACTGTTCTTCAGAAAAAAAAAATTAATTGATTCAAAATATATTTTCGGATATACAGAGTAATTACTTGAATCATAACTGGCTCAATCATCGGTCTATTTTGGCAGCCAAAAATGTTGATGTTGACGAAAATAACTTTCAGGTATAACAGTTGTTACCTGGCGATCTGATGTCTTTTAAATCAATCGATACTGTTGTTAATGGATATACAGAGTAGACATACCTGAAATGCCACCACAAAATCTTCGATTAATGATATTCTCCTGCTTGATTTAAATCCACTTAATTATGCAACGATACACGTTCAGTCATCAAAAAGATCATCGGAAATATTCTTGAAGCAACCATTTTAACTGGAAAGTTTAAAGAAAAAGTGGTCCTGTTGCCACGTAGTCCAATGATACAGTCAGATTCTACCATATCTTTAAAAGGTTACAGTTTCAAATTCGTTTGGATTTTGACATGTCTATAAATAAGTCTCAAGGCTCAACAATGTCCATTTGTGGTTTAGATTTGGAAAATCCATGTTTTTCTCATGAGCAGCTATATGTTGCATGTTCACGTGTAGGAAAACCAGCGTACCTACTTGTGTTACCGAAAAACAGGTAAATCAAAAATATTGTGCACCGAATAGTGCTACATTAAATTGAAATTAAAAATATTTATAATTTAAAGTAATAAATATTATTGGAAGATTTTAAACTATCCGCCCTACCTACCTAATTCATAAGTTTAACTGTCACATGAACTAAAAACTTTGTAATATACTCATTTGTTACAAACTTGAATACAAATAATAATACATTATTATTATACAATACAATTCTTTTGTTTTGATTTTTGCTTTACATCAACTGTTCGAAAATGTTGATCAATTGTGTTCATAGTCCTTTCCCTTCAAATCCCAAACCAGTACATTTTTATACCAGCTCTAAAGTTTCCATCTTCGTTTGTAAATAATAATTTTATTGTAAAAAGGGGTAACGGTATTTGAAAATCAGTCATGAAGGTCGCCATGTTTTTTTTACAAATGGCACATATGTAAAAATGCATGGTGGTGCCCATGTCCGATGTTCCCCTATCGTTCCCCTTTAATTGTTTACAACAATATAATAAAAAACGTTCCACAGCAACGCGTGGCCGGGTTAGCTAGTTAATTATAAATTGTGTTTTTTTCTAAACTTGACATTGTAATTGACTCATTTATTGATAAATTAATTAACGAAGTGTTCAAGCTAATAACTTATAAACTGAGCCGATAACAATCAGAGACAAAGTGATCTTCTTGCCTACATAGTGCATTCAACACAGTTGCTGCTTTCAGTAATTTTATTTTGGCATCGGCAAAAATATCGACTAAACCCCTTTCCTGGTGAGTGACATTTTTATATATGTTCTGCCTTGAAGCATATGAGACTGCATTATATCCGAAGCCGTACAATTTTGATGTCTTTTCATGTTGAATTCAATATTTTCCACCTGGGCTATTAATTTTGATGTACCGGCTGCCGATTGCATTAATTGGATAAGTTTCCAGATGATTGTGACAGCTTTGTTTTGTTAAGTACAATAACAACAACATCTCATTAATATTTTTGACAACAAAAACAAATATCATTCAACAACTATGTACCTTACCGACGACACTATATTATTGGTTTGTGTACAAACTAAAAGGTAATCTACAATTTCTGAGTACACTAATAATCGAAATTTTTCAATTTTTTCAAACTCGAAATTTTTCAAACTAAAATTGAAAATAAAATTTTCAAATAAATTAAACAAAATGTCTGACTGCGGAAAATACCTTCAATTATGCGATTATATGATTGACTCGATAATGTGCTATGGCAATTGTCACAGAACTTTTCATGCCCATTGCATAAGTGCCAACTTTAGTTCAATCAAAGTTTTTAACAAAAATAAAGGATTTTACTATTTTTGCGAAGATTGCGATCCATTCGCTGATAAAAATATTACCCGTGACCTTTTACAACTATGATACAGAACCTACAAAAGCAGTTGAATCAACTTATTGATAAAGTAGACGATTTTTCAAATTGTTCGCTTGTACAGCGTAAACAAACAAGGAGCGTTACGTCGAATGCAGCTAAACGTAAGAGTAATAAGTTGGACATGACATTGGCTCATCCTTCAAAAAAGATAAACACAGAGACAGAGGTACAAAATGTACTAATCCTAATGGACTCTACTGATGCAAATAAATCCCCTTCAGAAACTCCAGTGAATACTGAAACACTAAATTCACCACAAATTGAAACTGACTCTGTAACACTCCAAGTCATTCCTCCTACTGCTTCCTCATCGTCATCATCGTCATTATCATCATCATCAACATCATCAACATCATCATCAGCATCAGTATCATCATTATCATCATCATCATCATCTTCATCATCATCGTCATCGTCATCATCATCATCATCAACACCGCCATCATCATTATCATTGTCGTCATCGATTTTACCAACAGAATTTACAACATCTTCTTCTGAATCATCATCTTCTAGTTCCATATTTCCATCATCTCGAACCTCACACACTCAACACTTAAATGTATCACCTATTGTATCAGGTCTTAAAGTAATTGAAGGTCAAAAAATTATTTTTATTTCTAAGCTTGATCCTGCAACAAATGCTTTAGATATCAATAACTTTATCAAAGCCAAAATTGGTACATTGGATCATGTACTTGTGGAAAAAATGTTCCACAGAAATTATTCTAAATACTCGTCATTTAAGGTTAGATGTCCGGATTCTGCCTTTCATCTACTTAGTTCTATTTCTTTTTGGCCCACCGGAATTATTATGCATGAGTTTGAGAATAGAAATTCCAAAAAACAATCACGCCATTTTCCACAACCACTGACAAAGTATGCCTACCGCTTCAACAACAGCAAAAACTGATGATTTATTATCAGAATGTAAACGGACTACGAACTAAAATTAATCAGTTCTATATACATAAATGTAAACAACTTACCTCACGACGTAATTGTGTTAACTGGCTATGTAACTCAATTGCTGACACAGAACTCTTTGACAAGAACTTTCAAGTTTTTCGGCGTGATCGATATTCAATTGACGAATCTACAAGAGTTGGAGGAGGATTATTAATAGCTGCTAAAAATTCTTTTATCATTGGTAAATGATTTCCAACAATTTGACTTCGAAATGATGAGCATAATATGCTGTCTACATACCACCAAGTTCCAATTACAATATATACAAACAAATCTATGACAATTTGGAAAATTTATTTGAAAATATAAATGCTGAAGATGAAATCTGCGTATTAGGTGACTTCAATTTACCTAATCTTGATTGGTCCAAGAATGACAATAACGAAGAATATTTTCCAACCAACCCATCTACTGATATCGAATTTCGCACAGTCGACACAATGGCCTCTCTAGGACTCACTCAGCTGAACTCAATCAAAAACCACAATAACAAAATACTGGACCTTATTTATATTTCTGACATCGTAAATGCTGACACTGCTGTTATTCAAAGCGACATAAAACTTTTAAAAGAAGATCGACATCATCCTGCGTTGTCAATATCCTTAAATTTAAATATTTGTAATCTTGATACCTTTTGTGATAAGCAAATTGAATTTGACTTCAAAAAATGTGATTTCAATCAACTTTTTACCGACTTAAATCATTTGGACTGGGATTCAATATTTATAAGTTTGAACTTAGATGATATAGTATTGAAATTCTATAAAATATTATTTAATTGCTTTCTAGAGAGCATACCTCTTCGTAAAATTAAAGCCAAAGATAATAATCCACCATGGTTTGATCGGCATCTTAAATGCTTAAAAAATAAAAGGAATAAGGCGTGGGTAAAATATAACGAATCACACACTGATGTTGATTATGGTATCTACCAAGAAATCAGAAATGAATTTGTTAACTATTCAAATTGTCTTTATAACGAGTTTGTTGCAAATACTGAACGGGAACTTAAGACGAATTCACGAAATTTTTGGAAATATGTTGACTGTAAGCGAAAATTTGACGGGTACCCTCCAAACATGACATATAGAGACAAAACAAGCCATGATCCTCTAGAACTTTCGAATATGTTTGCAAAATTTTTTTAAAAGTGCGTATGAAGATTCTTTTTCTACAAATCACAGCTCAATAGATTTAACAAATATTTCTCAGTTTCCTCACTTGGCTCAGATAAATCTAACAATCTCGGAATCTACTATACAAGACAAAATTCTAAAACTTGACGAAAGCCTTAGTCCAGGCCCTGACGGACTGCCTTCATTTATGCTAAAAAAGTGCGTTAAATATCTTTCTTACCCATTGTGTATTCTGTTTAACCAATCATTTAATTGTTCCCATTTTCCACTCTTATGTAAATATGCATTTCTAAAACCAACGTATAAGAAGGGTCCCAAGCATCTTATATGCAACTATCGTCCTATAGCTAAGCTGTCTATTATACCAAAATTGTTTGAAGCCATTGTTTGTTATGTTCTTTCCTTTAACTGTTCTTCTGTTTTTTGTGACAATCAACATGGTTTTGTGAAAAAAAAATCGACCGTTACAAATCTACTCGAATTTACAACATATTGTATTGACACTTTCGAAAATAAACAACAAGTTGACTGTGTATTTACAGACTTTAGCAAAGCATTTGACAAACTTAGCCATAAAGTACTTTTAGGGAAATTAGAAAAAATTGGACTAAATGATAAACTAATAGCATGGATATCTTCTTACCTAACAAACAGATATTATTGTGTTGTGTTGTGTTCAAAAACGACTATTCCAATCTTTCGGCTTTCTCCGGCGATAGCAACATCATCGGCATACGCAATCACTCTGTAGCCTTCTCTCTCAAGGGATATTAGTAGCTCGTTAACCACTATGTTCCACAGGAGAGGGGACAGAACACCACCTTGCGGAGTGCCTCTACTGACAGACCTTTCCTGGCTCCTACAGTGCAAACAATTGTGTTGATTGAAATTAAGGTTTTCAGCCGATTAGCGTAAGGCGTTTTTTTCATTTTATTAACACTTTGACTGCTGACGTCGCGTCGATGCGTCGTCGAAAAATCGTATTTGTTCTATGCGGTGGATGTCGACAACATGTTTATTACTTTCCGACCTCTTCCAATGCCTCCGCACACCCCGTATCCGGGAAAAACGCCATACTATGATGCTGACGTCGACTACACGACAATCGTTTTTTATAGTCAAAAAACAAAATATTAGTAAAATTAAGCACTGATATACATAAGTAAAGTAGAGTAAAAGGAACCTTTTTGACAAAAAAATGTCCATATAGAAGGGTCGCTCAGATCAAACCATGCCGCAGTCAAAGTGTTAATACGAAAAATAACAGCAGTCCCCATACAAATTTGTTGGTTAAAACATGTGATTTTTCTAAAAAATTCTCTAAATTTTGTGTTCTTAATTAGGCTTCTTTCTACAAGAAAAACATATTTTGGTATTGCTCCAGAAGGGTAGGTATTGCTCAAAAACCTTTATTTTGTTTTTAAGTTTTCTCAAGAACTAATGGACCGATTTTTGTGCAAGCTCTTTTTGATGACCAAATGATCAAATTGATGATGATTGTTTATGATTACAAAATTTTTTTTTTTTTTTTTTTTGAAAGAATATTAATTTTGTTTAGAAAACTCGATATCACAGAAAGGGGTCAACTTTTTAAGACAAAATTTTAAATTTGAAATGATTTTCGAAAAAAAAATAAGTTAATCTAGATTTTTTGACAAATAAAGCGGCATTTAAATTTTTGAGAAAAACTTATTTTGCAGGTACATTTTTAAATCTTAAAATATGAGAAATATTTTTAAACAGACTGTTTGTAAGAAATTAGCAAGTTCTAGCGACAAAGTCGTGCATTTTATTTCTTTCAAAGTTGGTCAAAAGATCTTAAAAGATCTTAAAAAATTAAATAAATCTTCCTTTTATGTGAATTTGCTTTGGATGCTATAGAACTAATATTTAAACACGAATTTCAATAATATAAATGTCCCAAAAACAGCAAAAGTGACACTTTTGTTAAACTAATGGCTAATTGAAAAACATAATAAACGGGTCATATCTATTGATATACAAGCTTTGAATCTCTTGAGATTGGAAGTGAAAAGAAAAGAAAAAAAAGATTGAAACGTGTAGTTTGTGAGTGCCACACAAACGTTTCTTCCCAACTTATTTGTTAACCTTAATTTGTTTTAATTCAATTTTTTAGAGAAATTATGTACTTAAGTGCACCTATTTCCTTAAATTCAAGAACCAAATATTTTTCTCTCTAACATTTTTAAGTTTTGTTGACTCCTTTAAGCAAAATACGAGTAAGCAGACTGATAGCGATAGTAATAATAGACTCCCGAAAATTGAGTTTGAAAAAAATTAGTCAAAAAAAGCCCGAAATTTCTTCATATCAGATCCTCTCTCATTTTCTGGATTTTAGAATTTGTTTAGCGTTCTTACCATAAATAGAAATAAATACAAGAAAAGTATATATTATTTTTGAAAAAAAGCTACGTTTCAAAACAATTTCTTACAAACCTACGCTCTAAACTATTGTGTTTTAGCTCTTAAATATGGCATATTTACAAAACTTTTGGAATCTAGGAATGCTTTCATATGTATGTAGGGAGTCATCCAAATTAAATAGTAAGATCATACCTTGATGGACAACAGTGTTCTAAAATAATTTGATACCTAACTAAAGTTGTCATTTTAGCAATTGAAATGTGTAAATGTTAGGTTAATATACTCGTACACATTATGGTATTTAAATTTTGTTAGCCTCCTTTACAAAACATTAAAGAACATTTTCAAGCGGTGAGTAAAAACTCATCCAAGTGTGTGACCCCCCCCTGATGAAAAATCTGGGTCCGCCCTTGGTTTTGTGTCGATTCCACTTTAATGTAAGTCGAAATTACTTCAGAAATCGAGTGCCAATTCGAGCAAATCTTAGCCGATCAAACTATGGTTCTAACAGTCCAATTAACCAGTTAATAAGCATGTATAATGAAAATAATTTTCTTTTAAATTCTATCAAAATATCAAATCAGATAGCTTCAAAATACATTTTTTCTCTTACTATTTAAATAATTTTTAGCTTTATGTGTCATATTATTATTAGTAACGTTTAAAGTATATTTTAATGTATAGAATATACAGGGTGTCCCATAAGTAATTGTCCAAACTGTATATGCTGAATGGTCAAGTCATGGCCTACCAGAATTTGGTAACTTGTCTATACCGCATACTAACGGTTTTCGAGTAACGGTTGTTTTTATGAAATTTTCAAAAACACCTACTTTTAGTCGGTTTTTCAATCACCCTGTCCATAAATGATTTTTGTTTTTACTATATGTTAATATTTTACAATTTTGAATAAACATTCAATATTTTTGCATTTAAAAAATTTCAATTTTCGGCACTATTTCGCAAATTATTGATAGTTAAAATCATATTCTTATCAAACTTAATTTTTTACATCGAACTTTTAAACAGTTATATTTAAATCATATAACACAATACTGGTTATCGTTTTTAAAAACTTGCTTGATTTTTTAGCTTTTCAAAAAAGTATAAAACATCACAAAGCTAGCTTTGGTTCAAAAGTTATAAGCATTTCAATTTAATAAGTCACGATTTAAAAAAAAAGACAAATAAAAAAAGAAAAAATATGTTTCTGTTAGAATTTGTTATTACATCACAAGAGACATCTTGGCGGAAATGCAAGAGCAGCAGTAAGGAAGTATGCAGAAAGATATCCAAATGCTTCAAGTCCTGACCATCGGGTATTTATAAGAGTTCATAATTCTTATATGGAGGTATAATCCCTGGCAGTGGAAGGATTGGAAGGCTCCAACACCATCTCAATGACGAAGTTGTGTTGAGGGAAATAGAAAATAATCCCAGTACTTCTCCTAGAGCCATGGAGAGAACAACTGGGATACCCAAATCTACTGTTCAGAGGACTCTGAAGCACAACAACCTGCACCCTTTTCACCTGCAGCTGCAGCGTTTCCAGGCCTTATTACCAAGGGATTACCCTAAAAGAGTTGAGTTCTGCCAAATTATGATCGATAAAAGCCGAGAATATCCTGATTTCGTTGACAAAACTTTATGGAGTGATGGATCATCCTTTAAACAAGATGAATATTTGAATATGCACAATACTCACAATTGGCAGGAAGAAAATCCACATTTAATACGAGAAGGAAGATCTCAATACCAATTTAAAATTAATTTGTGGTGTGGAATTTAAATGGGACCCTTTGAAATGCCCGACACAATAAATAGTTAAAATTATTTAGAATTTTTTGAAAACAGAATCTGTGTATTATTAGATGATATTCCTCTCGCCCTGCTCCAGACCATGTGGTTTCAGCAAGATGGATGTCCAGCCCATTATAGAAGAAATGTCACAAGTTTTTTGGACAGAACTTTCTCCGAGCGATTGATCGGTCGTGGTGGAACAATAACATAGCCCCCTAGGTCACCGGACTTGAATCCACAAGATTTTCTTTATTAGGGTTGCCTAAAAGAGAAAGATTTTGCCCAGCCCATACGCAGTCTTACTGAACTTAGGCATAGAAAATTGAAACAGCGGCTGAGGAAATAAGAAGCTCAGGACATACCAGACGTTTAAAACGACAGATTTTAAAACGTTGTCGAGCATGTTTAATTGCAGGAGGAGGGCATTTTGAACAATTGCTATAAAAAAATATGCGTAGAGAAATACCTTTTTTTTAACTTCCGAACAAAATTAAACACCATCCTACCTTTTATGATCATGCTATTTCAAAATTCTGGCCTCTTACAAAATTCAAATCCCTGTTTTCAAAATGAAACAAATAGTTTCATAAATTGCATTCAACCATTTCTGTGTGTGAGTAATGTTGTCAGGGATGGAGGCAACCTTCAGTTTTAAGCCGAATTCGAACAGCTAGTTTGAAAAAGCACTTTTCTTGTCTAGAATTAGGTACTCTTTGGAATTTGTCAATTCCCCGCAAAAGCCAGTACCCGTGAAAAAAAATAGGTGACCTAGGTAAGGGTTTGAACCCAGACCACGGGTACTACAATAGTTTTCATTGCAAAACTTATATTGATAAATTTTTGGGTGAGCCCTATAAGAAGGAACTTGGTTAAATATCTCCGCTTTGTAAGTATTACTTTTGTAAATACCAAATAGAAATCCGAATCTTTTACATACGCTCCTTCGTGACGTGTAAGACATTTTTAATTATTTTCTTAAATTATTTCTTCTTTATGCCTTTTTCGGGGAATTAACAAATCCTCAAAGAGTCTGGCATGTCCTGAGCTTTTTATTTCCTTAGCCGCAGTTTCAATTTTCTGAATAAGTTCAGTAACACTGCGTATGGGCTGAGCAAAGACTTTCTCTTTTAGGCAACTCCAATAAAAAAAAATCTAGTGGATTCAAGTCCGGTGACCTAGGGGCCATGTTATTGTTCCACCACGACCGATCCATCGCTTGGAGAAAGTTCTGTCCAAAAAACTTCTGACATTTTTTCTATGATGGGCTGGACATCCATCTTGCTGAAACCACATGGTCTGGAGCAGGGCGAGAGGAATATCATCTAATAATACACAGATTCTGTTTTCAAAAAATTCTAAATAATTTTCACAATTTATTGTGTCGGGCAATTCAAAGGGTCCTATGATTTGCCCATTTAAAATTCCAAACCACAAATTAATTTTAAATTGGTATTGAGATCTTCCTTCTCGTATTAAATGTGGATTTTCTTCCTGAATATTGTGCATATTCAAATATCCATCTTTCTTAAAGGATGATTCATCACTCCATAAGATTTTGTCAACGAAATCAGGATCTTCTCGGCTTTTATCGATCATAATTTGGCAGAACTCAACTCTTTAAGGGTAATCCCTTGGTATTAAGGCCTGGACACGCTGCAGGTGAAAAGGATGCAGGTTGTTCTGCTTCAGAATCCTCTGAACAGTAGATTTGGGTATCCCAGTTGTTCTCTCAATGGCTCTAGTAGAAGTACATGGATTATTTTCCATTTCCCTCAACACAACTTCGTCATTGAGATGGTGTTGGTGTTGCATCATAGCATATTCACGTTACACGTCACGACATTTTTAGTTATTTTCTTAAATTATTCCTTCTTAATGAAATAAATAAAGTACAGCACTATTATAGCTCAACAACTTCATTGGTTTAAAAACGGCGACAAACAGCCATATTATTTAAGGTTAAAATACTAAAAGCGATAGTACAAGTACTAGACGTAGTAGTAGTCGTTAAGAAGCGCTGCTTGATAATGAAAAAGATCGCCATTGCTGCTTGTATACTAAACTAAACACAAAATTAGTTTGGGGATACTCACATGATGAGGCTAATTCAATGAATTGGGAACAAGATGTCTCTGGTGATGTAATAAAAAATTCTAACAGAAACACATTTTTTTCTTTTTATATTTGGTTTTTTTTTTTAAATCGTGACTTATTAAATTGAAATGCTTATAACTTTTGAACCAAAGCTAGCTTTGTGATGTTTTATACTTTTTTGAAAAGCTAAAAAATCAAGCAAGTTTTTAAAAACGATAACCAGTATTGTGTTATATGATTTTTGTAAATAAAACTGTTTAAAAGTTCGATGTAAAAAATTAAGTTTGATAAGAATATGATTTTAACTATCAATAATTTGCGAAATAGTGCCGAAAATTGAAATTTTTTAAATGCTAAAATATTGAATGTTTATTCAAAATTGTAAAATATTATCATATAGTAAAAACAAAAATCATTTGTGGACAGGGTGATTGAAAAACCGACTAAAAGTAGGTGTTTTTGAAAATTTCATAAAAACAACCGTTACTCGAAAACCGTTAGGATGCGGTATAGACAAGTTACCAAATTCTGGTAGGCCATGACTTGACCATTCAGCATATACAGTTTGGACCATTACTTATGGGACACCCTGTATGTATATAAATAATTTTTTTTTTTTTTAGATATAAGTTTTGTTTGTAAACCTAGCGTTAGTATTTAACGTAATTGAATAAATAAAAAAATAAAAAGGTAGAAGTGGATGACGAACATATTCCCATAAGACAGAGGCACTATCCAATTTCTCTAGAAGTACAGAAACTGATGTATGCTGAACTGGACAGAATGCTGGAGGTGGGAGTGATAGAGGAGAGTAAAAGTGCTTGGAGTTCTCCGGTTGTTTTAGTGAGAAAAAGTGGGAAAAATAGGCAGTGTCTGGATTCTAGAAAAGTTAATGCTAGAACGAAGAAGTTTGCTTATCCTCTTCCACATATAGAGGGAATTATAACCAGGCTTCAAGATACGAAGTTTATCTCCAGTATCGACTTGAAAGATGCCGTTTTTTTTTGCAAATTCCTCTGGAGAATAAGTCAAGGGAGAACACAGCTTTTACAGTCCCTGGGCAACGGTTATACCAATTTACGGTTATGCCATTCGGGTTGTGTAACGCCGCCCAGAGAATGTCTAAGCTAATGGACAAAGTCATTTCTGGTCGCCTTCGACAGAATGTCTTTTTCTATCTCTATGACCTCATATGAAGGTACTGGAGGAAGTTGCTATAGCCTTACGCCAAGCAGGATTGACAATAAATGTAGAGAAAAGTAAATTTTGTTTCAAGGAGATAAAATACCTGGGGTATGTAGTTGGTGACGGATGTATAAGAACTGAAAAGGACAAAGTATCGGTGGTCGAGGACTTTCCGATACCGAAGACCCCCAAGCAACTCCGTAGGTTCCTAGGTATGACCGGATGGTATAGACGTTTCATAACAAACTACCAACTATAGCAGCTCCAAATGACAGACTGTTTGAAGAAAGGACAGACTTTTAAGATGACCGACGAAGCAACCACAACATTTCAACTACTCAAAACGAGTTTAGTTACCGCTCCCATACTCACGAATCCAGACTTTTCAAAACATTTTTACATACAATGCGACGCTTCAACCTCTGGAGTAGGGAGTGTGATCTTCCAGATGGATGAGGAGAAAAATGAACGACCGATAGCATTCATGTCCCAGAAGCTGAATTCTGCTGCGTTACGGAACTTGAATGATATGCGGCCATATTGTCGGTAAAAAAGTTCAGGGCCTACGTTGGCGGTTTACCCTTAACTATAATCACCGATCACGCAAGTCTGAAATAGTTGATGACGCAAAAAGATCTTACTGGACGATTGGTCAGATGGAGTTTCAAACTCCAAGGTTTCAACTTTGTGATCGAACATAGGAAGGGTGTCCAAAACGTGGTCCCTGATACTCTCTCACGTGTCCATATGGAGGAGATCACGACCGAAAACTTAGCACCAGAGGTGGACTTTAGTTCACCATATTTTTCGTCAGAAGAATATGTTGGCTGCCGATGTTTAGAACTGGGTGAGATCGTGTGACATTTGCAAATGCAGTAAGTCAATAAATATCACTACTCGACCGTCGATGGGACAACAAAGACTGACTGAACGACCTTTTCAACGTTTATTTATAGACTTTTTGGGCCCTTATCCAAGAACAAGAAACGGAAACACTCACATATTTATCGTCCTAGATCACTTTATTTTAAAATTTTTTTAAGATAATATCCGAAAACAGACGTACGGAATTCCTCTCGGCCGAGTCCACAAGTGGAAAGCTACCAAATAGGTACAGTCATTATACTTACCATTGTTCAACTTTAAATTAAATTTATTTTTAATACAAAAAAAGGTAAATTTCGAAGAGACATTTAAGATAGTGATAAATTACAAAAATAAGTGCATATACTTTAGAAACAATCCCGCGTTCAGATAATAGAGCTTTTCTCAAAATAAATTTGATGAAAATACCACAATCTGGTGTAAATAACTCAATAAATAAATCTAAAAAAGAAAAAGGTAATGTAAAACCTAGTTAGTGTTTCACACAATAAAACAACAAATTTAATTAAATACTATCCGTATAGTGATCGCCGAAAGAAAAGGGATTGGTTTCCGAACGTTTGGCACGTGGTGTACCAAAACCCTGCTTGTCGCTGACGTGACACACGGTCACCGATTTAACAGAAGCCAATCTCCTAGTCCCACTGCGCAGAGAGACTTCTAAAGACCATCTACTCAAGCGTCGCCACATGCTAGGTGTTTGTCGGCTTGCGACACCGTCCAATTTGCCGCAATCTACCAATCGACAACGTCATCCACGGCGTATGAGCAAGAGGCTACGACATAGGTGGTGCGCTTTAAGCGTAGAAATTTTATCGTCTCTGGTCTGGCTGCTCAAGCACCTGCGGATAAACACAATCCCGACACGAGCATATCACGCCAATCGTTAACCGAGCAGCATCGGTCGTATCACCGTCCACACCAACTTGCCGGTGCGCGGCGACGCACGCAAGCCCAGAAGCGTGTACGTGCTCCACACGATCACCCAGCTTCGGTCAAATATATTGATTTGTTTTCGACTTCTTATCACGCTCATCATTACCTATGAACACACTGTTCAAACATAATTATCGATTAGCATATAGGCAATAGATTTATATTGTAAGCTCTTGTGTGATAAACTTAAGAAAGAACAAAATAAAAAAAAGAGAAAAGTTAAGTATTGCTAGAAAAATAATAAGAACGTTCAATTGTTTTAAGATTTTGTTTCTCTAATTCATTTAGCGTTCAGCCAACAAGTCAGAGCCGATCTTCCACGTATGCTGTCCACATCATCGTCGGAGATACCAGCCAACTTGGATTTAATTAAAGTAGGGAAAACACGTAAGCGTACTAAAGAAGCATCCTGTCCTGGTGAGTCCAATATTTTTTTATTTTATATACAATATCTTAAATATATTGAACGAAAGAAGTTGGGGGTTGATAAGTTGAGCATAAAAATTATAAAGCTCAACAGAAAGGCTCAAAGAGGGAGTTTTCATTATATTGAGTAGGAGGAAGAGCAAACCCTTTTCTTTCAAAGAAAAAGGGGAATAAAAAGAGAGTGAAAAAAAGGAACTTTTAGCTCATGCAATAATAAAAAAATGAGAAAAAAAAAGGTAAATACAAAAAAAAAATAGTAACAAACAAAATAAAGAGAGCAAACCCAAATTAGACTTGATGCAATGAGGACAGTAACCAAGTAAATATAGAATTTATAGAGATAAAGAGAGCGAACGAACATATAAGTTAAATTCTTCTTCTTCTTTTTGTTAAGAAACAACTTTATTAATCAATGGTCAACTTAA
This sequence comes from Eupeodes luniger, assembly GCA_951509635.1. Taxonomy (NCBI): domain Eukaryota; kingdom Metazoa; phylum Arthropoda; class Insecta; order Diptera; family Syrphidae; genus Eupeodes; species Eupeodes luniger. The sequence continues at coordinate 209,940,777 of OX608073.1, read as the reverse complement.
GATTAAAATACAAATGTTAAGCTTAATAGAATGAAAACGAAGAGTTAGACTTTATTTAGGTTGACTCGGTTGTCAACCTTTTGGTTCTCTTTGTTGCTTGCTGCTTTTCCATGGAATGTGTTGAATCGATGGCCTTAATTTTGATTTCCATTAATTGCTCAATGTTGGAGTTGGATTATGAAATGAGTAATATTTCTGCTTTATCAATTAAATTTGGAGTGTGTCGTTAACTCTTCCCCTCTTAAATGAGAACGTCCACTTATTAAAAATATGGGATTTTATAGATGCTGGGTTGATCTGAGATATCGGGATATGAAGAGCTTTTTGGTCTTGTTTCTGCGGGAATGAATACTGGTGGCAGTTTTGTTTCAGGAGTCTTTCTGTTCCAATTTTTCATCTTAAGTATTATTGCGATAAGGAATATAAGGGTGAAAATTGAACAGTTGATCCATTGATGAACTTTTTTTTCTATTTGAATTTTGTTGATGTGTTTTGTATGATTTAAGTGGAGTTCCTTCATAAGTTGTAAGGACAGGATTTCTTCTATTTCGGATTCTTCGGAGACTACATGTAGTAGTGGTGGTAGTTCATTAATTTTAGTAATTTCGTCAGCAATATATTGTTGATTCCTGATTCTTAATGTAGTGTTGGAGAATTTAATAAGATAGGTGCCATTCAATGATCTGGTGATATTATCTACTTCTATATTACCATCGAAATTGTTTAAAAGCATCGTTCCTGGTTGTATTTCTTCGACTTGTGGGATGTGGTGACTGTTCGTTCTTTTACAAGTAGCATTTTCATTTCTTATTAACTTATAAATACATTTATCGTTACTTAAGTCTATAATGTTATATTGTTTGCACAAGGATATTTTATTGTTTTACATTCATTCTTTATTCCATATACAATATTGTTTTTCTTTAAAATATTTGTATTTGAAATTTTATTAACAACATTATTATTTTTTATCAATGGTTTTACAGTTAGTTTTTCGAATATTTCGTTTCCCGTTTCCGGAATGCTTAAAATATAAAGAATAGATAATATGTCTGTAGCTACTTTTATTTCGGCAAATTCTAATGCTTCTTCGATATTTCGAAAAAGTTCGTTTGTTTTATTTTTATTCATGTTTTTCAATATTACATCAATTTCTGATTTAGAAAGTATATTTGAACTTACGATATTTTTCTTACTTAACTCGATTGCATATATTACATTTATTATTTCCTCTTTTATAAGCTTTGTTTTATAAAGTAAACTTAATACTAATTCGTTTGCAGCGGTTTTGTCCTTTTTTAATTCGTTCATTATTTCGTTGGTTACATTAGTCAATTTGTTTATTCTTTCAATGTATGCCTTGTTTATTAGAACCTGATTATTATTGTTTTCTAAAACATTATTTATCTTATTAACCATTACTTCATAATCATCGTGGTGGGGATTACCCGCGACCCATTTCCAGGCTGAGCCTATAAAGTTTAGAGATTTTTTGATCTGTTTGTTTTGAGATTATTTATAAGGTTCTTAGTGTGCTTGAGTTCGTGTTCCAGAATGGGAAAAAAAGCATTTTTAGGTGGGATGTGTTCGTATAGGAGGGATGAAGTTTTTGCTATGAAGTCTTCATATGGAGGTATTTCTATGATGTGGATGAATTTGATGTTTCCAGTTTGGATTCTCGCAAACCCATGTTTTATAACAATTATTTCTGAGTTAGAATAATCGAGTATTCTAACTTCTGTGATGACGAAAGGGATAAAGTACCTGTAAGGAAAGAAGGGTTAATTTCAACTTTTTATATTAGATTTATGTACTATTCTGCCGGATTCTGTTACAATAGTTTTGGTTTTATTTTCTTTGACTGTTTCCTTTTTGTAGCGGGGTGTTGGTTTTGAGCCTAATCTTTTGTTAATTTTGATATAAACGATATCACCAGGTGAGTAATTTTGTATGGGGTGTTTTTTCTTGTTATGGTACTTTAAGTCACTGTTTTGTTTTTCTTGTAATTTTTCTATGTTTTATTTTCTTGCCTTTTCAAACTGTTCTGGGTCGGTGCTAACATTTGTATTTGTATTTATTTATTGAAATTAACTAAATGCAACAAGATAATGAATCTTTTAGATGCATGAGAATTTATTGTTACCAGGTTTTCATATTTGACGAATACTTAAAATATAAATTATACACAAAAAATTAATTTTAATACAAACATACATAAAATTGAAATTAAAAAGAATATATAGAATTAATTTAAGGAAGCTGAGAAAAACAAAGATACCCTTTCCCTGAACAAAGTTGATGAGGTTATTCTCTGCAATTCGATTGGTAGAGTATTCCACAAACGAACTACAGACACGAAAAACGATCTTTCTCCAATAGTATGTGAGAAGCCAAAAAATACTTCTATGGTTTTTTTTCCTATTGTTGAATGAACTGAGCAGTTGTATTCGTAGACTGATCTGTCTAATAACTCAAAATGATTTATGAATTTTCTCAGTTTTCAAACAACGCATTATTTCGAATCGTTCCACTTGTCCATTAACTGTACTAGAATGAGGAGGTGTCTTGTAAATTTCTATTTTTAATTGATCTTTCAAGAGGAAACATATGGATTCTGCGCTAAACGATTTTTCGTTGTCAAAGACGACAATTTTAGGAACACCGAAAGCAAATATGATTTGTCTTAAGGGTTCCATTATGTCTTGTACTGCTCTTGATTTAAGGATTCTTGTTTGGGCATATTTTGAAAACTTGTCTAAAGCTGTGAGAACTAAAAAACCTTCAGTTGAATAAATGTATGTCTATATGTAGGATATGGCCTGGATATTGAGGAATGGGAGTTGGTTTGAGTTCAGGTTTTTGCGGATGGCGATCATATTTGTGCTCTTGACAAATTTGGCATTGTTTAACTAGTTTATTAATTTTTGCATTCATTTGCAGAAAATAGTAATTTTGGAGTAGCTGCATTTTGTATTCGCAAGCATTTCTATGAGCTCTGTTATGAGTTTTAAGGATATGCTCTTCCTGTTCAGCTAAGTTGGGCAGATCAGTAACTTTTGTTTGAGTGAATCGAATTTTATAGTTTTTGAAGTAAAGTGGGTAAAGGTTTTGGATTATTCCCATGGTTTCTTCATTGGTCATGAGCCCGTTTATTATGTTAGGTATAAGGTATCGTTTGAATATGGAGTTAATGTTTTCCTTAGAGTAGGAAGGTTGAACAAAAGTATGTCGACGGAATTTTGGAAAAGGAAATTGGAGTTGATAAGGGGTAGATAAGGGGATAAGCTGGTTTTTGAACACTATGATTGGGACTTCTACGGCTGGTATAAGTTCGTGTGATGAACTTTCATCACTATGTTGGGAAGCTGTAATTGAATTTATCTGAGATACGAGTGGTGGCCTTGAAAGTGTGTCAGCAACAACGTTGGATTTACCTGGCTTATATCTTAATTCGTAGTTGTATTCTTCTAACGCTGCTTTCAAACGTTTCATTTTGGAGTTATGATTTTTGTTACTGAGAGCATATGTGAGAGGTTGATGGTCTATTAAAATTTTCACTTTTGCTGAGCCATAAAAGTAGTTTCGAAAAGAATTCAAAGCCCATATAATAGCCAGCATTTCTTTCTCATTTGCGGCATACGACTCTTCTGTTTTACTTAAAGTTCTTGAAATGAATATTATAGGTTTATCTTGTTGGGATAGCACTGCTCTAAGAGCGTAATTTTAAGCGTCGGTTGTGAGTTCGAATTCCTTTTTGTAATCGGGATAGGTTAACATTACGTCTCTTGATGCTAGGGTTTTTTTAAGTTTGTCGAATGCTTCTATTGCTTCATCATTAAGGTAAATTAATTTTTTGGAAGAGAGATTTTTGGACAAGCGTCCGTCTTCCCCTCTTAAAAGGGCTGTTAGGGGTTAAGCTAATTTTTCATAGTCCCTAACGAAACGTCGATAATACCCTGACAGACCTAAGAATGAACGTAGATCTTTAAGTGTTTTAGGGTATGGAAATTCGAGTATTGCCTTTACCTTTCCTGGATTTGTTTGCCATCAGATGAAATTAGGAATCCAAGGAATTCGACTTCCTCTTTGAAAAACTCACATTTGTCTAGCTGCACTTTCATATTGGCAGCTTCAAGAGTTTTGAAAACGGTCTCAATACTCTGCAAATGTTCTTTTTCGTTTTTGTTAAAGATGATGATATCGTCGATGTAAACGAAACATATTTTTCCAATGTGTTCTCTCAATATATCATCAAGCGTTCTCCGAAAAATGGAAGGAGCATTTTTCAGACCAAAAGGTAGCTTCGTGAATTCGTATTTCCCGTTATTCACCGAGAAGGCTGTTTTCTCAATATCTTTTTCTTTGAGAGGGATTTGGTGGAATCCGCTTTTGAGGTCAATGACAGTAAAATATTTATTTTTTCCTAGTTGCGCTAGTACTTGGTTGATTTCGGGGATTGGGTTGGGTATTTATCAGGAATAGTGATGGCGTTAAGTTTGCGGTAATCGATCACCAATTGATACTTTTTTTTCCCGGAGGCATCTGACTTTTTGGGAACAATCCACACGGGTGAATTGTGTGGCGATCTTGAAGGTCTTATTAGTTATTTGGTATTTGACTCATTTTATTTCAATATAATATGTATGTATAACATTTTCATATAATATATATAAAAAATATAATATAATATATTTATCTTATAAGTCGTATCGGTATGGCTTATGGCCGTCTACCAGGAAGGTCTTATTATGCCATCTTTAACCAGTTCCTGTATTTGGCTTTCTACCTCGTCTTTGAGGGCCATTGGATAAGGATAGCATTTTGTATAGACGGGTGAATCTGAAGTTGTTCGGATTTCTCCTTTTACAGGGGTGGTATAAGTAAATTTCTCGTCTGGATCATCGAACAATTTTAAATACTTCCATGCAAGTGTTTTTATAGGGGCTTCTTGTTCAGTCGTCATATGTTGCGTACGCAACGACAAGGTATTGACTGATTGTGCAGCGAGTTGCTTAATTCGAATTTTAGTAGAGCCTTTAATTGTCATGTAATTATGACGAGTATAAATAATTGCGGATAAATTTTTTAGACTATCATTTCCGAGGATAGCATTAAAAGATTTTAAATGTGGCATTAGAAAGAATTTAATTTTAAGATCTTTTATTCCGAACAAATTGACAAAAGTATGGTGTGTTATTTCTACGTTTCCTCCTACAGAGTTGGCATAAAACTTTTTTTCATTGGGTATTGGATTTTTTATTAAAGAGGGCTGAATGTAATTTTTATTGGATCCTGTATCGATAAGGATTTTAAGCACTTCGTCACCAGATGTTTTTACTTCGATATAGGGTAACGAAGAGCTTGCTAATCTAAAAAATGTATGTCACTTAATTCAGAAACTATTTCAGTGACATTATCATTTATTTGCTCATCATTGTTTATGGGTTCTATGTAATTATTGAAAGTTTGCGCATATTGTTGGTCATCTAATTGAGGGGCGTCGAAGTACTGCTGTAGTTCTGATGATGTATTCAGGTGAAAATTCCTTTGTAGTTTACTAGGATAATTGGGTTGTTGTGGCTGATTATTGAGTCTTTTCGGTGCTGGTGGCCAGTTTCTCTGTTGGTGTTAATATTACGGTCTATTGACGTAATTCACTCTACCTGTTCCAATAGTTGATGTTTCCATCTGTTCTTGTCTTGGTTGTGGCCTTGGTGGTGGTCTGATATTGTTTCCTTGAGCTTGAGTATAGTGTTGATGTTGAAAAGGATTGCTTTGGAGGGGTGGTTGTCTAGGATCATTATTCTTGAATGGGAATGGGCGATGGTTATGGTTAGTTACAGGACGGGGTACATGAGCAAATTGGGCAAGCTGTGGATAAAATGGGATTTGACGATTGGGTAATGAATTATTATTATTTGTTCTTCTGGGAGGAAGCTCTGGAGGTATTGGATTATAGATCCTCTTCGTATTATTACTTGAGGCTATTGCATACTGCGCACGATAATTTTGATTTTCCAGTTTTAAGCACAAATGTAATGCTTGGGGTAAGTCTGATGGTTCTCGGATGCCGAGAAGCCTTGGTAAATCGCCTTTAAGACCCCTTATAAAGGTGTCTAGAGCTTTGTCCCTATAAGCTTGCATTAATACGTTAAGAGCTTCTGAGCCCATTTCCATGGAGGAAATTTTGTCGAGAATCAACGAAAGGTGAGTATAGACTTCCTGGTAGAAGAGTTACCTTGTACTAACGAAGTTAATTGGTACTCTAATGTTCCCAGATCGCGTTTATCCGCGTAATGTAGCGTTAAGCATCTGGAAATATTTTCCCAGTTAAGAGGAGTATTGTATGACTCGAGAACATGGTCAGCGTGTCCGACAATTTTATTTCGAATTACGTTTATAATACCGAAATATTTTGGAGAGCCTCTTGTATGTTCATAGATTCTAAGTATTCTTTCGACGCTTTTGCGCCAAGAACTGAATTCTCCTGGTTTCCCAGAAAACTCTCTCAAGCTTCTGTCAACATCAGGTATTTTATCGAGATTCGAAAGATTTTCTTGTTGATCCGCGTTAATAACCTGATCAATCCCCGCGAATTGATCAGAGTTAGGGTTCATTATAGAATGAACAATGCGCCTACCATCTGTTTGGAGGGCTTGAGTTACCATGGATGTAATTAAATTCTGCAATTCGGTACGATTTTGATGGGGAGTAATGGGTGGTCTAATGAGATTTTGTGGATTCGCCATGGTTTTTTTTCTTTCTTTTAAGATTTTACACCTAAATATTGTTAAGGTTTTGATTTTAAATTTTTCTTTACGTTTAGGTTTGCATTTAAAATATTTTTTTTATTTTAATAACGTTGCAAGGCATTAATTGATTTGACTTATTTTCGCAAATATTTATTATTATATTTTTTTATATTTCTTAAAATGATAAGGTTCTTAATTTGTATCAATTTTTTTTTTTTTTTAAGAAAATAAAGTTTTTATGACCTTAAAAATAATCAATTTTAATTTCGTTATAAATTTATTTTTGTAAAAAAAAATGAAGTTTTTATGACCTTAAAAATAATTGTAAATTGTTTCTCGTAAATTAATTAAATTTTTTCATAATATTCTTAACCATTGATTTCTTAATTTTTCTCAATATAAAACTTAAATTTTAAAGTATTTTTATTTTTTCAAATAAGTAATCTAAATATACGTATATATTATATATGTTTGTGGAGCGGCGTGTAGTTCAAATACGTCCTTTTTGCTGTGCTGCTACTTAGGGACCCTTTTTCAAATTCTCAAACAATTTATGGGTTTCACTTTGTTTTTTTTTTAACTGTCTTTTTAAAATTCTGCAACAGTTTATTATTTTATTTTTTTTCGCTTTATTTTAAAATTGTCACAATTTTAAAGGGATTCTTTCAGGACCCTTTTTTTTTTAAAATCAATTTCGCGAACCGAGGGGACTACTTGAGAACACTTTTCGGTATACTAAATGTTTCTTATTTCACGAACCGATTGTACCTATTATTTAGGGACTTTTACCGGGACGAACGATATCGACACTTAGATTTTTTTGCGATACTTGACTTTAAATGTCCCTACTGCTTGGGCGCCAGTTAAATTCTTCTTCTTAGTTTTTGTTAAAAACAACTTTATTAATCAATGGTCAACTTAAGACTAAAATACAAATGTTAAGCTTAATATAATGAAAACGAAGAGTTGGACTTTATTTAGGTTGACTCGGTTGTCAACCTTTTGGTTCTCTTTGTTGCTTGCTGCTTTTCCATGAAATGTGCTGAATCGATGTCCTTAATTTTGATTTCCATTAATTGCTCAATGTTGGAGTTGGATTATGAAATGAGTAATATTGCTGCTTTATCAATTAAATGTGGAGTGTGTCGTTAACTTATACAAGAAATTGCCGAATAGTTTTTTTTATAAGCTTGAGTAGATGAATGAGCACTTGAGTTTGAGTATGAAATCAAATTAAGAGAATCTAGTGACGAACACTACTAGAGATTAAAACAATTTAAAGGTTAAAAACAAAAGCAAAACTATATTTAAAAACTTAAAAAGGAATTAAAATAACTAAAACTTAAACGAATTAAAATAAATAAAACTTAAAAATTAATATCACAGATACAATAAATATTAAAGCTAAACAATAAGGAAATTGACTAAAATCTTATTTAAAATAAATTAAATATAAAATGGGTTTAAAAGCCTATGTAGAGGAGTATCACAGCTGATCACAAAGAGTATAGAGATTCTTAATAAATATGTGTTAGATTTAAGAGAGAACAATACTAATTGAATTTAAATATTTGAGAATGAAATAAAACTTAAACAAAAATGAAACTAAATTTTCAAATTCTTATTATTATTATTTAATACATGACATGATTCATTGAGGAATTGTTTTGTGCTAAAAGGGGGCGTACGATGAGAGGATACATTTGACGGGTAGTGAGTAAATTCTAATTATTTATTCAACTTTGCTTTTAGGGCTAATGTAATAGTATTTGCTAGACATTAGCCAAGGATGGCCCGGTTTTAGACAGCTCGACTGAGTGTGGGTTCGCAATGGAAACTGTCATCATCTCATGGTTTCCAAACATACATTCAGATTAAGTAAAAGAACTTCATATCTGGTTTTATTTTGTGAGTTCTATTAGAAAGGTGTATGGTTAATTATTTGCGAACAAAATAGGCATGCAAAATTTAACGGGTACTGGACCCACGACTATCCGTCGAGCTAGAGTCGCGCGTTGCAAGCATGCCTAGCGCACTTACCTACCAGGACAACCTATCCTACGTCATATTGAACCTTAAGAGAGTCCTGTTCTTTTTTTTGTGTTAGTGGGAAATGTATCCGATGGTATCATAGGATAGGGTCAATTAAACCGTTACACAGGTGGCGCCCATAAAAAAAACAATTTTGTTATATCCTGAAGGAGTTCTTGAGACGACTCGCATGGTCAGTATAAGATACCTCGATTCGCAACGCGCCTCGATTCTATTTCAGTGATTTTGACTTCAAATATTTATTAAACTAACATATACATCGTGGCCTTACAAATTTAAAATTTTACAAATTTTGAAACCATTATAAACATATACCTACTTTTTTCAACGCAAAATTAAATTGAAAAGTAACTTTATTTCATTGACACTGCGTATACAATTTTGTGGGTGTTTTGAAAAATGCATATACGTTACCATATTATTTTATACTTTATCCTAATCTGAATTAACCGTCGAATTGTTTACTCATTGTACAAACCCTAGTACTGTTTATGAATATAATACAAACAAATTATCTTACCTCTCTACATTTTTATGAAATTTTGGAAATATAATTGTGTTCTTTTACCGATACAAACCAACCGAAAAAGTTAACCAAAATCGAACGTCCATAATTATCTGTATTAAAATTTTCTAATTTTACATTTTTGTCAATGGTTTTGCGGATTCAAATAAAATATTACCTTGTTGAAAACAAACAGCCTTCAATAGGATATACTTATTCAGTGAGGCTATTAGAATCCAATTTGAATATTTTGTTGGAGTTTTAAATCTTTCGATTTGAAAATGGCGCCAAAAAGGGGTAATTTGGAAAGTAATAAGTCTGGGAGTACCCCAGGTGTAGTTCCAAAGCCCATCAGAGACGAAGGTTTAAACCCAAGTCAGAACGATGATTTCCAATCTGGGTCAAATACTGTTGGTATCAACGATAACATTCGTGAATTACACAATGAAAGCCTTACAGAACATATTCAAACCGTAGTTAATTGGCCTCAGTAGTGTTACGGTAAATGTTACCGCAACAAATACCAGCCTTTGGCTGTTTTCTTTTTCCTAGTTGTGGCTGCAAAATATCGGCAAAGTTGAGGGCAACCATGGTCTCATCAGCCACAGGTGTACCTAGAATTTATTTTGCAAAAGGAACAAAAGCAGGTGATCGAGATCGAGAACAAGAACGAGTTCTTTCGACGAGGTTGAAAATGCCGGCGGATGAGCCGAAGAAGTATGACGTCATGCGGACCCTTACTTAAGCAACAACAACAACAGATTTTATTGTAACATTTTAACTTTTAACGTAGATTCATTAAATTAGTATTTAATTGTTTATGTATGTACAAAATGGGTTTTTAATGCCGCGTTTTAAAATAGCTTAATTTAATGTTTGGTACGAAATTCACACCTCGAACCTCGCGCGTAATAATAGTAATAGGAAAATGCCTAGAAGAGACTTCTTCTCGATTTTTGTTTTTCTTAAAATTTTCCTCGAAAAATAAGAATAGTTGAGAGGGGGTCTTAACTCGTCCATTACGTTTCGGCAAGTTTTGGAAACTCATCCAACAACTTGTCGAAACCGTGTTTGTGCGTGTGAAAGCAAAGTTTCGCTGAGAGTCAATAACGGTGGCTTTCCTGATGAGCGTAAAGCTTCCAGGAAGCCGTGATGCCGTGACCGACAATCACGAAAACGAATGCTTGTGTTGGATGAATGTGTGTGTGAGGATCGGGAATAAGAAGAAAAATAGGAGGAAAAAAAACAAAAGATAAGTAGCTATTTTTGTTTTGTTCTTTGTTCTTTTGTTCGGTACGCGTCCGGTGTTAAAAACCCATTTTACTTTGCCATTTTTTTTTTATTTGTTTAACGTAATTTTCATTCGGTTGTAATTTTAACTTTTTTTGAAAACATTTTGGGTTTTAGTCCAGGGATCTTCAATCCCACGGTTTCCCAAAGAAATAAATATTAAATTTAAAACCAAACGTTCGTTGTGTCTTTGTTTATTATCGTTTCACTCATCGCAAAGAATTTTGGAATTTTCTTCTTCGGTTTGTTAAAAAAAATTCCTGGCGCCCATTTTCATTGCAACGTACCCCACTGTAGGTACTTGCAATAAAATATTTACAAATTGTAACAATTTGATTAATTTTATAAAACGATCAATATTGTTACAATTTATACAAAATTCTTCCAAATAGAACCCAGCCCAGCTGAGCAGCCGCGGTTACAGCTTCGTCAACGAGCTGTATAGTTGCACTTCTGTTTGTGTTCTCTTTTGTGTCGCATTCGTACTCGGTTGAGTGCGAGTTGCTTGAATCGTTGCGTGCGTCGTCGTTCATCGCTACGCCGCCGCCGCTTAGTTTAGTTTAGTTTTGTTATAATTATTTGTTTCCAAATAAATACTTATGTATATACATAGGAATTTCTGTTTGAAAAATTTCACTGAGGGAGTTTGACAAGTGGAAAAATTGCAAGTATTTTTTTTTTAATTGTGAAGTGTAAATTTGTTTTTTTATTATTGATATTAACTGTGGTGTCTTTTATTAATTAGATTTGTGTTTCTTTTTTAATTCTTTATTTGTAATTATTTATTTTGTCGACATTTTGTCTTCGTCAATTTTTTTTGCTCTCTCTTTTTTTTCTTCTGCAGCGATATAAATTCTCTTGTGTCATTGAAATCACTTGAGAGTTTTATCGCTAGCTACTTCTAATTGTATTCGAGAGACTTGTTTATTTACGTGATAGATTTGTATGTCAGAGTGTTTTCTATTTTTTTTTTTAGTGAGAGTTAGTTTAAAGATTTTGAGTGAATTAAGTTAGAATAGGGGATTGGTGTGACCCTCCGAATTTTGTTTCGATTACTTTTAGAATTTGTTGAGAAATAGTTTTGTATTTTTTTTCTATTTTTAATTTTTTTTAATTAAGGGGGTATTCTAGTGTAGAATTTTGAAAAAATCAAACATTTTTTTTCAGATTTCCAAAGTTTAGACATTCATGAATATGCGTTTAAAAGAATTTTTTAATATTCCTATTATTTCACAAGTTAATTGAAGGTCATAGAAACTGGTTTTGAAGGTCATAGAAACTCGGAAGGTCGAGCGCTCGGAATTCCGGGCTTCAGAGGCGTCAAAGGAGGGTAGAACTGCTCGTCTTCATCAGAGAACATCGAATAAGTATTTTGAAGTAGAGGAAGGATTTGTATATGGATTAAAAATATGTAAGTATTCTGTATCATTCTATAAGTAAAATTGACGAAAACTTGTCTCAAAACTCTGGACGCGTTTTTCTCGAAACTACTTTTTTCGAGCTGGCGGTAAGGATATATCGAGTTCTAATAGACCGATTTACTTAAAATTTGGAGAGGATGTTCTTTATACATCTCTTTATCGTGTGGTCCTTGCCCAAAAATATAACTTCTCATTTAGTATTTTTAAAAAATTCGGAATTGTTGAAAAATATGCAACAAGAACATTTTTTTTTCAAACTGCTGCCATTTTGTTAAAAAGTTTTTTTGTAACTTATCCAAGGGTCAAACGATAGCGACATCTATAATAATTAAGAATCCGTCTGGTTTTTGTTTTTCAGATCACCAGGAGGGTTGGTAGGATGCACGCCAGGACACCCTCTTTTATTTAGACCCCCCACTTTGACTGCGCGTAACTTTGTTAATATTAATTTTTTTTTTAAATTATTTTTTTTATGTATGAACATAAAAATCAATAAACAAATGATAAAAAAATTTATAATAAAAATATTTGTTGTTTCCTTTATACAACGCTTCAAAAACCGGGCGAAATTCATGTCTCTACACTAGAATACCCCCTTAATAAAAATAAATTAATTCAATAATTAGAATTTTTAGTTTAGGGTTGCCAAGTAGATTTTCTTTTAAATATTTTTTATAAATAATTTTTTTTGAAAGTTTTTGTGTTAGTTAAAATGAATATTGGTAGGTAAGCGCAGGACGAACTGGCCTACGAGATGAAGGTCAGAGGCTTAAAAGTAGGGACAGTGGAGGAAATGCGAAAGGCATTAAGGTCATCGATGTTACTCGTTAAGAGGAACTCGATGAGAGTTAGTTTAGTTTATCCCTTCACTTATGAAGAGAATGTTGTGGCAATAGGAGCTAAAATTGAGGAGATTAGGGTCCTTCTTAAAGTACCTTCGAAGAATCCAAAGTCTTCGGAGTATATTAAGATAGTGACAAAGAATGAGTGGTGTATAGACAGGTTAGCTAGGACACCTTGTGATTCCGAAGATGAAGAAGATGAAGTGAGTTCACTTCGGAACAAGGTATTGTGTTTGTTAGGAGATCTCACTGGAGATAGTGAGAATAGTGATAGGGAGGAGGAGTTGACCAAGGAAAAGACTCCGATTAAAGTTCAAACCCAACTTCAGGCACAAGTTGGCCAGACCCTAGGTCTACGTTAGGGCCTACTACAGAGACGTTTGCTGAGCCAAGAGTTGGTGTCAGGAGTCCTGCAGTAGGAAACATTTCTGTTAGGGTTCCGTCAGAACGTAGGTTGGATAGGGTCGATGGGTTTTCTGAACGAGTGGTCGTTCAGCAAAAACACATTGAACGTATAGGGAAGAGGATGGTGAAGTTTACTGGTGACTCAGGTGGAGCATCAGTAAATTCATTCCTAGAAAGAGTGGAGGAACTTCGTTTGGCTAACGATGTTCCTGAAAACCACCTTTTTAAATCCGCTTTGGAGCTTTTGGCTGGAAGGGCACTTATGTGGTTTAGGTCGGTTAGGGAAGATTTAGAGAGTTGGCAGGAACTCGTCAAGGAACTCAAAGCGGAGTTCCTTCCTGCGAATTACGATGATCTTTTGTTGGAGGAGATTAATCGGAGTTCGCAGGGAAAGGAAGAAATTTTCGGCGCGTACCTTACCACGACGAGGACATTGTTTCGAAGATTATCGGAACCTTTGTCAGAGGGAAGGATGCTTTCTATATTTGGAAAAAACGTAGATCCCTTTTATCAGGTTCAGATAGCTAGTGCCAAACCAAAGACGGTTAAGGAACTTGCTATCTAAGGTAGGGAATTAGATACGCTTAAGGTGAATGTAGATAGTTTTACCCCGCCTTCTAGAGGCAAACATTTGTTAGAACCGGAGTGCGGTTACCAACCAAGTTCGTCTGGACAACACCGAGTAGCGGCTGTTGCTCCAGTGTCTGACAATCCATTTAGGTACTCGGTTAGGTGTCATAATTATAACAAGGAAGGGCATATAGCTTCGAGATGCACCGTTCAGAAACGGTGCTTCGCTTGTGGAGCTGTAGGAGTTTATCGTAGGGATTGTAGGTGTTCGGGAAATGGAGATCGGGCCCTTGTGTCAGCAGGACAAGGAGTCCGTCGACGTAAGGAACTGAGTTTCACGTTAGCGGCAAATGGTAGGGACACTAGACCATATTTAGGAGTTAGGGTTTATGGAACCAAGTTTTTCGGGTTACTTGATTCAGGAGTCTCTCGTACCATTGTGGGTGGTGACGGGTGGAAAATTTTTAAAGATTTAGGGCTTAGGTTAGAAAAGAGTAGTGTTGGGTCAGTAGCATTAGCAGATTGAGCAGGTGTAGGTGTAGCTGGATCTGTTTCTCTACCAGTGGAGGTTGAGAATAAATCCTTTTTGATAGAATGTCTGTTCATTCCGAACCTTCCACACCAGTTGAACTTGGGTGCTGATTTTTGGGCACTATTGGGCATAGTCCCGGATTTGAGATCAGGAGTGTGGAGTTTTTCGAGCCAAGAGAGATTGGCTTCGATGACAGACATGGTAGCGATTAGGGAAAAATCGGATTTGAACGATTTGAGAAAAGGAAATTAGAATTAGTGTTAGAAGAACTTTTTAAATCAATGACCGAAGGTATAGGGTGTACCAACTTAGTTGAGCACAAGATTAGGACGTCTGCAGAAATGATAAAGCAACGATATCGATCAAGAACTCCAGGAGATGTTGGAAACTGGAGTGATCGATAAGTCGAAGAGTACTTGGGCATCGCCGATTCTTCTGGTTAAGAAGAAGGGTGGTAGTTGTCGGTTCTGTGTTGACTATAGGAAGTTAAACAAGGTTACTGATAGGGATGCTTATCCACTAGCATTTACTTCAGCAATTTTAGACAAGCTTCGAAACGCGAAGTACTTGTCTTCCTTAGACATTAAATCTGCTTATTGGCAGATTCCAATGGAGAAAGAATCGCGTAAGTACACAGCCTTTACAGTGCCAGGGCGTGGCCTGTTTCAATTTTGCAGGATGCCTTTCGGCTTGCACAATTCCCCGGCAATTTGGCAAAGGTTTATTGACGATGTTCTGGGTCCTGACTTAGAACCGTTCGTCTTTGTGTACTTGGATGACTTTCAAAATTTTGCAATTTTGGTTAGGCCACTTACCGATCTCTTAAAGAAAGGTGGCCTTATTATTTCAGGAGTTTGAGGATGGCGAAAAAGCCATTTGTTATTCAAGTCGGTCATTGAATAGGAATGAAAGGAACTACTCTGCGACCGAAAAGGAATGTTTAGCGGTCTTTGGGCGATTGAAAAGTTGCGGCCGTATCTCGAAGGTGTTCGATTTACAGTCGTAACTGATCACCACTCTTTAGTCTGGCTAAGCAACCTTAAGGACCCGCAGGTTAACTTAGCTCGTTGGGCCATTCGGCTCCAACAATTTGATTTCAAAATCATTCATCGAAAGGGCAAAGAACATGTCGTTCCTGATATGTTGTCGCGAGGAGTTCCAGAAGTAGCTGGTGTCTCTGAAGCGGATTCGGACCCTTGGGTGATTAAAATGAAATCACAGGTAGAAAAGAGCCCGTTAGAATACCCATCTTGGCGAACTGAGAATGGGCGGCTCTATAAACATGTTAGGTTGAACCATATAGTCGTTCATGATAATGGTGAAGAGTGGAAGTTAGTGTTAGGTAAAAGTGATAGGATGAGAATTCTTAGCGAGTGCCATGATGCTCCATTATCAGGACATATGGGCGTTAAGAAAACTTTTGCTAGGATAGCAGAAAAATATTACTGGCCCAAAATGAGTAGTGATATTACGAGGTATGTTAGAATTGTAAAATTTTCAAAAAGCGTGAAACCGGTGAACGAAAAACCAGCTGGTCTAATGACCGAACGAGTTGGTAATTCCCAACCGTGGGAAATGTTTTGCGTGGACTTGGTGGGTCCATTACCAAAATCATCGCAAGGATTCGTATACTTTTTAACGGTCGTCGATTACTTCACTAAATTCCCCTTGTTGTTCGCGTTACGGTCCGCAACGGCGAAAGTGGTATGTCGGGAGTTGGAAGAAAACGTGTTTCTTCTTTTCTGGATTCCTAAGTGGATCGTCTGTGACAACGGTCCCCAGTTTCGTTGCAAGGAACTTAAAACGCTTAGCGAAGCGTACGGATCACAACTTCGGTTTACGACGAATTATCATCCGCAGGTGAATCCGGCGGAACGGATAAATCAAATTATAAAGACTACGCTCCGGGCGTATGTTTCGGAAAACCAGCGGAGTTGGGATTCGCAACTGTCAAAAGTGGCCTGTGCAATCCGAACTTCGCAACACGATGTTTTAGGTGTGTCGCCATACTTCGCAAATTTCGGTAGGAACATGGTAAATAGTGGCCATGATGCAGGAATTAGGGATAGCGATAGGGACCAAGATAGTACGGAAATTAATAGGCAGTTTCGGAAACTGAGAGAGGACATAGCTAGGAAGTTGGAAGCAGCGGGAAAGAAGGCTGCTAAGACTTATAACTTACGTAGGAGGGACGCGCAATATCACACGGGTGATCTCGTTTGGCGTAGGAACTTCGCGCTGTCCGATGCAGCAAATTATTTCGCGACGAAGGTGGAGACCAAATTTGTAGGACCTTTCAAGGTCAGCAAGCGGATGTCACCTTGGACATATCTTTTGATAGATGATCGCGGTAAGGAGCGAGGAACGTGGTATGTTAAGGATTTAAAACCGTTTGTTGATGTTTGAGTCAAGTCCCTTTTGTAATAGTATTTTTTTTTGGTTGTTCATTGTTATTTTTGTTTGATTAATATGCCACTCTAATGATTTTTTTTACTCTTTCTTTTAAATGTAATGATGGTCCTTAGTTGTTGTTGTCTACCCCTGGCTGAGCCTTAGGAAATAGTTTGCTTTTCTTGAAAAGTAAACACATTTCTTGTGAGGTAAGGGTGGGATTTGTTACGGTAAATTTTACCGCAACAAATACCAGCCTTTGGCTGTTTTCTTTTTCCTTAGTTGTGGCTGCAAAATATCGGCAAAGTTGAGGGCAACCATGGTCTCATCAGCCACAGGTGTACCTAGCATTTATTTTGCAAAAGGAACAAAAGCAGGTGATCGAGATCGAGAACAAGAACGAGTTCTTTCGACGAGGTCGAAAATGCCGGCGGATGAGCCGAAGAAGTCTGAGGTCAGGCAGACCCTTACCTAAGCAACAACAACAACAGATTTTTTTGTAACATTTTAACTTTTGACGTAGATTCATTAATTTAATATTTAATTGTTTATGTATGTACAAAATGGGTTTTTAATGCCGCGTTTTAAAGTAGCTTAATTTAATGTTTGGTACGAAATTCACACCTCGAACCTCGCGCGTAATAATAGTAATAGGAAAATGCCTAGAACAGACTTCTACTCGATTTTTGTTTTTCTTAAAATTTTCCTCGAAAAATAAGAATAGTTGAGAAACGTAATCGACGACTTAAGTCGTCCATTACGTTTCGGCAAGTTTTGGAAACTCATCCAACAACTTGTCGAAACCGTGTTTGTGCGTGTGAAAGCAAAGTTTCGCTGAGAGTCAATAACGGTGGCTTTCCTGATGAGCGTAAAGCTTCCAGGAAGCAGTGATGCCGTGACCGACAATCACGAAAACGAATGCTTGTGTTGGATGAATGTGTGTGTGACTGGAATGGACGAGGGAGGTAGGATAAAGATGGGAATTAGCTTGTAAGGCACTCTTGTAAGAGCCTAACAAGCGAAAGCATTAATCAGAAATAGTAAAAGTGTTCGAGGATTTTTACAAGAGAAAGAAAAGTCGAGAAGGAGGAAGAGAAATCGATAAGGAGGTTATTAAGGAAATCCAGAAAAAAAGGGAAATTCGAGGATCGAGGTGTGAGGATCGGGAATAAGAAGAAAAATAGGAGGAAAAAAAACAAAAGATAAGTAGCTATTTTTGTTTTGTTCTTTTGTTCGGTACGTGTCCGGTATTAAAAACCCATTTTAATTTGCCATTTAATTTTTTTTTCTTTGTTTAACGTAAATTTCATTCGGTTGTAATTTTAACTTTTTTTGAAAACATTTTGGGTTTTAGTCCAGGGATCTTCAATCCCACGGTTTCCCAAAGAAATAAATATTAAATTTAAAACCAAACGTTCGTTGTGTCTTTGTTTATTATCGTTTCACTCATCGCAAAGAGTTTTGGAATTTTCTTCTTCGGTTTGTTAAAAAAAATTATGGCTCCCATTTTAATTGCAACGTACCCCACTGTAGGTTAGGTTAGGTTAATGTAGCTGCGGATACAAAAACCACACACTTAGGCCAGAAGAAAAGGCCCATTGTGATACCACATGAATCTATAGAATTACTTCCCACTAGTCGAACCATTTTGAGCTTTTTATAAAGCGAAGGAGATATCTGATATCCTTTTTAGCTAGTTCACTGGGATCATCAAAAGAGTATTCTCCCAGATGAAGTTTGCGTCTTCGTGAAAGAGCAGGGCAGGTGCAGAGGAGGTGTGAGATTGTTTCTTCTTCTTCCTCGTCCATACAGCTCCTGCAGAAGTCATTTGAGGCTACACCAAGTCGTATTGCGTGTCTGCCTATAAGACAGTAGTCTGCTTTGGGATAACAAATCTTTAGAGTGCTTTAGGTCCAATGAAGGCCATATTAGTTTTGTGGCTGCGCATGTTGGTAAATTGTACCACCTAGAGTTTGCTATCTCGAAAGCTTTTTCTTTTAGCAGAAGTTTACATGTAGCTATTGGTATACCTATCTTCTCCCTTTCAGGTGAAATAGGTATGACAGTTCCATTTTTAACGAGTTCATCGGCTCTACAATTTCCCGCGATGTCTCTGTGGCCCGGCACCCAGCATAGGTGAATGTTAAATTGCTGCGCCATCTCCATAAGAGACGATCGACAATCGAGGGCCGTTAGAGATTTGGTTGAGACGCCGTCAAGAGACTTGACAGCAGTCTGACTGTCAGAGAAGATGCGTATATCAGAAGTTGATATCACGTTTTGTCTTAGCCAGGAGAGAACCTCTTTGATCGCTAAAATTTCCGCTTGGAAGACGCTACAATGATTAGGGAGGCGGAATGAGATGCTTAGATTAAGCTTTTTTGAGTACACACCACTACCAACTCCCTCATTTGACTTCGATCCATCTGTGTAAAAATGGATGCTTTTGTCATCTAGGAGTTTTTTGTCTTTCCATTCATCCCTGGATGGAATGGATACCTGGAAGTTTTTATCAAATTGGGGTTTTGGGATAGTGTAGTCTATGTACTTTGGTATAGAACCAAAGAGGATCAGAATGATGGAGTGCCCCACATTGTTGTTGGTCCATTGAGATGAGGCGTTGAGTCTTATGGCTGTACTCGCTGCCACTTGTTTGCTGAAGATGTCGAGGGGAGTCAGATGGAGGAGAGTGTCCAACGCTGCTGAGGGTGTGGTTCTCAAAGCCCCGCTAATGCAGAGACATGCAGTGCGTTGGACTCTGCTGAGTTTTTCGTAGTATGTGACTTTCTCCAGTGCAGTCCACCACACCACAACCCCGTACATAAGTATTGGTCGGATGACCGATGTGTATAGCCAATAAGTTATGCGAGGTTGAAAACCCCATTTGTTTCCTGTGGCTTTCTTGCAAAGGAAAAGAGCTGCTGTAGCTTTTTTAACTCTTTCCTGAATATTAGGTTTTTTTAACTTAATTTTTTGTCCAATATCAGACCAAGATATTTGGCCTCATTGGTAAAAATTAGTGGTACACCTTTTATTGAGGTAGGTACAATTTCTGGGATCTTGTATTTCCGCGTAAAAAGGACGAGGTCTGTTTTTTGAGGATTAATACTAAGTCCGCAGTGATCTGCCTATCTAGTGAGCATATTGAGTGCGTTTTGGAGGAGGTCTCTCAGTGTATTAGGATGTTCTCCTATGACGGCGATAGCAACATCATCGGCATACGCAATCACTCTGTAGCCTTCTCTCTCAAGGGATATTAGTAGCTCGTTAACCACTATGTTCCACAGGAGAGGAGCTATCAGGGAAGTGGGTGTCCAGTAGCAGGTTTAGCGTTTCTTCGCAAGAGTTAGTCCAAGTACCATCCAAGTTTTTAAGACAACTAGGCATGGTTGGATTTGTCGAGAGAATCTTCCTTATCCTTGATGCCTCTGAGGATTCTTCTATTAAGCTACAGAAGGATCTCCAAGAGGATCTTTTGGCTATTCTCAATTCCTGTGTATACTTTTTGAGGGATTCCTTATAGGAGTCCCAGTCTTGTGGATGTCTTGTCTTTTTTGCACGATTAAAAAGCCTTCTACAGCCTTTCCGGAGTAACCCAGTTCAGAAGCCCACCAGTATGGTTTCTTCTTTCCCCGCACTATTGTGAGAGGCCAGGCAGTTTCCATGGCTCTATTAAGGGCTGCTGTAAGCTCGTCGACTTTTTGATCGAAGTCAAAAGCGCATAAGGGCGGGTCAGAAAGTTCTGGTTTAATCAGATTCTTCAGAGTTGCCCTATATTTTGGCCAATCTGTTTTCCTATAGTTTCGGAATTGGATCGGTTTTGGGAACTCTTCAATAAGTGTGAATTACATGTATCTATGATCGAAGAACGAGTGCTCCTTAGATACTCTCCAATTCAATATTTTATTTGAGAGATGTAACGAGGCAAGAGTCATATCTAAAACTTCTTGTCGATTTCTAGTAACGAAGGTTGGTTCACTACCTACATTACATACTACCAGATTAGTTGTTAAAATATAATCAAAAAGAGACTCACCTCTGTCATTTATATCGGTACTACCCCACGTAGTATGGTGCGCATTGGCGTCACAACCGATAATTATGTTGGTTTTACATCTTGTTGATTCAGCGATCGTCCTTTCCAGAGTGGTACCAGGTAGTGGGCCCTGGTGGTCGTAGCCCAAATACACTGATACCAGCCAGTAGGTGTGGTTGTTTATTACCATACTGGCTGTGGTGACGTCTTTATCACTGAAATTAGGGAGTAAAAATACATTTAGATTACGTTTTATTAGTATGCAGGACCTTGGGTTACCTTTTCCTGTTACATATAACACGTAGTAGCCAGGAGTTCTCAATCCTTGAACCAAGGATTTCACAATCCAGGGTTCTTGGATGAGAACGACATCTTCTCCAGTTTTTGTCAGGCGAAGAAGTAAGTATTTGCAGCATTTTGGCTACAAATCGGCAGATCAACCTCCACCACTGTTATATCCAGCTCATCTAGATCAGATGAAGAGGAACCTAATAGTTCATCTTCCTCCTCACTGGGGAGAGCTTTGTCAATTGAGTCCTCGGTCTCCATTAGGGATAAACCTACGACGTTTTTAGAAGAAGACTGTGCTGCGACAGAAGAGGACCCTGCCACATTCTCATCCACATCCAAGAATGGGAAGGTGATGATGTCACTGGGACTCCCTACGTCTTGCTGCACAGCTTCTGAAGAGGGTTCAGAGGAAGACCGTGCTGTGACAAAAGAGGGCCCAGGTACAACATCATCCCCATCCAAGGAAGGGAAGGTGATTGTAGCACTGGAACCCCCAACGTCCTGCGACACAGCTTCCGAAACGGGATGTGGAGGCTCACATGAAGCATCTACCTTATCTTTTTTGTAGATACGTAGTCCCGAAACCGTATCTTATCACTCCCTTATCTCTCGCCAGAGAAGCCACAGAGTCCTTATTGATTACGATAATCGCATTTCGATAAAGACCCTTTGGCTCCTCCAGTTTCACAATCTTCCAGTCGTGACAAGGGAGGTCCGGGTTGCTAATCCTTATGATATCGCGTATGTCATTCGGACATGAGGGTTCTATAGGGATCCAAGCGCGAGCTCTCGGCCTGCATGGAATGTCTTCCTTTGCAACGACCTCGAGTTTTGCGCCTGGCCAAACTTCGCCCAGCATGCCGACAGCAAGCGTATAAAGATCGCGCGACCTCTGATCTTTACAAGCGATGAGCTTGACATGACCTTGATGCCAGCCCTCATCGCTTGTTACAGGTGGCGGACCCGGATGATCCCGCATGACTTTTAGAAAGCCAGCCGAGAGCTTCAGATTCACCATCTGCCAACGTTCAGATATAATCGTGCCATCAATATTGCTCCTATCAATGACCGCAATTGTGATTTTATTGGATTCCTTAAGTACATCACTAAAAGGTTTAATGAGAGGTACTCTAGGAATGTTAGGAGTGCTGGTGTTTTGCACTTTAGGCTTTTTAGGGATGGGAGTGGACTCCTCCAAGGACCTTTGTCGATTTGACGTGGAGTCGTGGCGACTAGTTTTTTCTTGGATGGATTTAGCCCACTCCTGCCTCTTGTTAAGGATGGGATTACTTCCATCCCCCGGTGTTGAACCAGAGGATTTCAGAATCCTCATCGCATACCGCCGTTGTTTGTATGAGCTCCTAGGAGCATTTTGGAGAGGTTTACTCTCTTTAGTAGTGGAAAGATCATTATTCACGAACTCTCCACTACCGACCTGAGGAAGCGTTTTCGCCAATTTTACATCCTGCACCGCACTAGAAGATTGGCAGTGACTTGGCACAGGCCCTTCTCCGGTATTTGGCACAGGAGTAACGACAGCCGACGTTGCCGCCGAACTGCCGCCCGGTGTACCGGTTTGACGTTTTTGCTTCCAGTACTGTTTTTGTTTTTGGTTTTGTTTTTGTTTTTGTTTAAAATTTTCCATCTGATTCCCACGAGTAGCGAAGTAAAGGGGGGGTCCATCTGTGCAGAGATTCGCTTACACAGATAAGGCTAGCTAATCCGGAGGTCGCCTGGTATCCGGATACTCCGTTAACGACTGAGCTATTTTTAGAAAATTGGGCCCTCAGCCTGGCTGATCATCGGCACGGGTCGTATAACACCTTAGATCCAGCCCAATTGGAAAGTTGAAGGGAAGGATAAGTTTTGGAATAGGAGAGACGAACAGCAATTAAGCCATAAACGTCCTAGAAGGAAGCTAGGTGTTGACAGATAGTGATACACTATACAGTCAGGGGATAAGGAGACATCAGCCAGCATAATAGCACAAAGCCGACGGAGGAGGGGGTAGGGATAGGGAAGGGTAGAGGCGAGCGACCTTTGGTTTCAGGACTCTTCTGGAGAAATAATTCCCGAGAATCATTGACTTTACTCAGCTTCTACAACTCGACAAGTTCGACTGTAGGTACTTGCAATAAAATATTTACAAATTGTAACAATTTGATTAATTTTATAAAACGATCAATATTGTTACAATTTATACAAAATTCTTCCAAATAGAACCCAGCCCAGCTGAGCAGCCGCGGTTACAGCTTCGTCAACGAGCTTTATAGTAGTTGCACTTTTGTTTGTGTTCTCTTTTGTGTCGCATTCGTACTCGGTTGAGTGCGAGTTGCTTGAATCGTTGCGTGCGTCGACGTTCATCGCTACGCCGCGCCGTGCTCCGCCGCCGTCGTCGTCGGTTTAGTTTAGTTTTGTTCTAATTATTTGTTTCCAAATAATTAATAATAGTGACAAAAAAAAAGTGTAACAGTAGGACTGATGACCTTCGCAGAAGACAGGAAGAGCTCGCAAAATAAAAAGAAGAATTGCAACAAATGTTTGAAGCCACTGTTAAAAAATATTTAAACGTACCGAATCCTGCACGGAATACAGTTGAGGATTATGACGTGGTTAGACACCGAAATCCCCGAGAAATAAGACCTACAATTCAAGCTGCCGCTTCAACTCAGACTTCACGAGCTGAACAAGAATATAGTCAGAATGTGCAAGATTTCGTAAATAGAATGGAAAATATAAACCTAGGCTCAGAAACACCCAGAGTCGTACCACGCCCTGCCAACGAAAGTGCCACATTCACATCTACATCTAAACGAATAGATGACCATAAATGGGGTCTAAGATTTGATTCAAGAAAAATGACTGTAGATGACTTCATATTTAGATTGAGTGGGCTTAGATAATGCTATAACACGACATGGCAAGAAGTGTTTTTGAATTTCCATCAATTTGTTACGGGTGACGCAGAAACTTGGTTCTGGTTGTATCTGCATGCACATCCTAACACTGACTGGTCTACTTTTCGAATAGTTTTATTTGAACAATTTCGGAGTTTAGAGTCTGACTTCGAATTGTCTCGGATTATGTTTGACCAACGTCAAGGAGCTAACGAAAGCTTTGATGATTTTTGCGACGAGATTCAACGACTTAATACTCGTCTCTATAAACCAAAGGCTCCCAAAGAGCTTATTTGCCTCTTAAAACAGAATGTTAAGAGACATATAGGAGAGCTTCTTATAACCTTTTACACAAATAGCCTGCCCGAAATGGTCGATGTCTGCAGGAGCATTGAAAGGTATATAAATAAACAAGATGCTGCCCGGTTGAAGACAAATCCACCCATAGAATTTCGATCACGCAAGCTATATTGTTCTGCTTCAAGTGTGACTTCCAAATCACGACATCTCCTAATTGTCCGAGATGTACGATACGATAAACCGGAAACGAGGCGATTTAACTTCAGGGGAGAGTTGCCCTCAAACAAAGAACCCGGAAATATAAATGAAGAAAGCTATTACTCAAGTACTAATTTTTTTTGCAAAATATAAATAACTTACCGGATAAAACCTAGATTCGTAATGAATACAACTTACCTGATTTACCTAAATTAACTAACCCGGATTTACAAAAAGATATTGAATTACTTACAAACAAAACTCAACACATCACCATATTGAAACGACCACAAGAAATTTTTGATGAATCCATTCCAAAAGAAAAACCTAAATCCCTCCATGAAAGACTTCAAAATTATTACGAAGTCCGAGATCGTATTTTTAATATAACACCCTCTAAGCAAGTTTTGAAACTTCGGGAACGATTTAGAGAAAAAAAAAGTCTTTAAAGCCATCTCGGCAACCTGTATTAGTGGCAGTGATGATCCACGCCCATACGCGAATATATCCATTTTCGGTAGAAATATGCTCGGTTTACTGGGCAGTGGGGCCAGTATAAATTGTCTTGGAGCGGGTTGTTTAGAGTTGTTAAAGGATGTTGAAGTTTCTTTTAAAGCGTTCGCCTCAAATGTCCGAACAGCAAATGGTCAGCAGCAATCCATAGTTGGTGAAATATCCACTGATGTTACCTACAAAGGTAAAACTAAAAATGTAACTTTGCTAAATGTGGCCTTGGACGAACACATCTCTCATCTTGTCTCCAGCGGTGCAAAAGCTTATATGTATGATGAGTTGGATAATATGTTGGAAATGGGCATTATTGAACAGAGCAATAGCTCTTGGAGCTCGCCGATTGTCTTGGTACAAAAACCGGAAAAAAATCGTTTGTTAATAAATGTTCAAAAACCTACGCCTTTTTTTTTTTTTTTTTTATAATTAGCGAACACTAAAAGGGTTTTTTTATACCTTTAATATGCCAAAGACACAGTGTGAGCATTAGGAAAAGAGGCTTCATCATATGGAGGCACTGCTGAGTCGAGCTTCAGATACACAATTTATTTCTAGTGTAGATCTGAAGCACGCCTTCTGGCAGATACCGCTGGAGAAGTCATCGCGGGAAAAGACTGCGTTTTCTGTGCCTGGCAGGCCCCTGTACCAATTCGTGGTTATGCCATTTGGTCTACACGGTGCAGCCTAAAGGTTGTGTCGGCTCATGTACAAAGTGGTTCCACATGAGTTGAGACAAAAAGTGTTTGTGTATCTGGATGATCTTTTGGTGATTTCTAGTTCGTTTGAAGAATATATGAATATTCTCAAAGAATTAGCTGAATGTTTACGAAAAGCTGGTCTAACTATTAACTTAGAAAAGTCCAAGTTTTGTTTTAAGTATCTCAGATATCTGGGTTATATCGTGGGAAATGGTTGTCTTAAAACCGATCCCGATAAAGTTGCTGCGATCCGGGAATTCCCTGTGCCAAAAACTGCACGGCAAGTCCGTCAATTTTTAGGATTAGCCGGCTGGTATAGGAGATTCATTAAAAATTTCTCTGCTATCGCTACTCCGATTTCGGATACTCTAAAAAAGGGATAAACTTTCGTCTTCGGTTCAGAAGCGACTGAAGCTTTTGAATAGCTTAAACGCGCTCTTACTTCTGACCCAGTTTTGATAAATCCAAATTTTTCAAAGCCGTTTATCATTTTATGCGACTCGTCAACGTTTGGTATAGGGTGCGTTTTATGCCAAGTAGATGAAGATGGGGCGGAAAGGCCGATCTACTACTACTCTCATAAACTCAATTCTGCACAACGCAATTATAGTGTTACCGAGTTAGAGTGCCTGGCGGCCGTCTTAGGTGTTGAAAAATGTAGGTCTTATGTTGAGATGCAGGAGTTCAAAATAGTGACTGACCATGCGAGTCTAAAGTGGCTCTTGACTCAGAAGGATTTAAGTGGGCGTCTTGCTAGATGGAGTCTGAAACTCCAACGTTTCTCCTTTGAGATAGAACATCGAAAGGGTTCGCAGCATGTGGTACCGGATGCACTCTCTCGAGTACATTGCGCAGATGAGATTGTTTTTGGTGACACAAATGGTGCCAACTCGTTCGATGTTCTTCATGTCGATCTTTCAGATCCCTCTTTTAAATCTGATGAGTATGTTATGTTGATAGAAACGGTGGAGAAAAATAAAAGTCGACTGCGAGACCTTCAAGTGACAGAAGGTTTTGTTTACAAGAAAGTCAAATTCAGTACAGGTAATCCAATTGAGGATGACCAAACATGGAAATTGTTACATATGTATATGAATTATTATTGTGAATTATATAATGAATTTCTTAACATGCAATTGTGAACTAATATTAAACTATACTAGCTGTCATAATGGATATAATAAAGACATTCTTTGGACGTCAATTCTACAGTGTGGTTCTTCTTTCTCGTTTTCCTTTTTGGGGTTAAGAAAATATTCAATAGTGGCGACGAGGACTTTTAAGGTTAAGGAAAATCTTTTACGATGCCTGCTGACCCAACGCGAGAACTAATAGATGCATTAACAAATGCATTGCAAAATTTTCAACATAACCCTAGCTCAACAAATTTACATTGTGAGCACTTCAACGAAAATGAAGAACCTTTCACAAATTACATCAAGAGATTGGAAAATTATCTTGCACTACGAAACATCTCAGATGCTACAAAAAAACGGCAAGTATTTATAAATTGCATTGGCGCCAAATACTACCAACTTCTCTCCAACCTAACAGCCCCAGAAGATCCTGATACAAAATCATACGATGATCTAGTAGCCCTTTTAAAAAAAAAACACCTAAATCCAAAGCCAAATGAAATTACAGAGCAGCATACATTTCTGCTCAGACTCCAACATGAGGGAGAGTCAATATCAAACTATTTGGCTGAGTTAAAAAAGTTAAGCGCATACTGCAATTTCACCTGTGAGTCGTGTAAAAAGTCCACGCTTAATACTCATCTACGATCCCAATTTATTCGAGGACTGAGGGACTCCGACATTAAAGAAAGGCTTCTGCGGGAAACGCAAATACAAAAAGCTAAACCAAGTAAAATTGGTAGCTATAAAGTCCATGATCGATCTACACAAAAAGACAAAAAGAGGATATGCTACAGATGTGGGAAGCATAATCATATGGCTAATAAGTGTCGTGCTACAAACTTATATTGTAAAAAGTGTCGAGCAAGTGGTCATGTACCCTCAGTGTGTATGAAGTCGCAATCTTCACCTAAAGAGGCTAATACACTTCAAGTTCTTCATGATTCTGATGAGGAAAAATGTATGCAGCATGGTCTACAAGCGGAAGATGACCCTTTTGAATTGAACGTGCTAAATTTAGCACCAAACAAAAGCCTTACTTCGAAAGTTGAATCACGTATTGGTAAATATTTCATAACCTTACAAATCAACAATAAGAAGCTCGCCATGGAATTTGATACAAGGGCAGCCATATCGGTTATGAACTATGACACTTTTATTGCAAATTGGCCAAATGCTAAAATAACTTCTACAAAAATAATGATAAAAACTTACAACGATACGACATTTCCAGCTTATGGTAAATCTACAGTGGAAGTTGTTTACAATGGGCGAAAGGTTATGTGCGATCTTTACATCGTAAAAGAGCCATTTGATACACTTTTGGGACGAGAATGGGTAAAGGCACTTAATATATTACAAATTAATGCAGTTAATGTTTTTACAGAAGCCTATATACATCATTTGAAGCACCAAATCTTTGAGAACCATAGAGATGTTTTTCAACCGAAAATCTGAACGATTCCCAATGTAAAAGGGATTCTCAAACTACGAGAAGGAGCTTCGCCTATTTTCATAAAACCAAGACAGGCTCCTTATGCTATTTGACCTCTTATAGAAGATGGAATTATTCGATTAGAAGAAGATGGTATCCTCGAAAAGGTCGAACATTCAGATTGGGGAACACCTATAGTGCCAGTGATCAAATCAGACAAATCAATACGTCTCTGTGCTGATTTTAAGATGACCTTGAACAAACTGATTGTGAACGATAAAAACCCAATTCCCAAAATCGACGAATTGTATCAAAAACTAAAATACGGCGAATACTACTGCACTTTTGATATTTATAAAGCCTACTTACACCTTAGAATGTCAGAGGAGAGCGCACTTTTGCAAACTGTGAGTACAACAAAAGGTCTCTACAAAGTGAATAAACTCATGTTTGGAGTTAAGACTGCACCCAACATATGGCAACGCTTTATGGATGAGCACATCATTGACAATCTGGAGGGAACAGCTTGCTTTTTCGATGATATCATCGTAATGGGACGAAATGTAGATGAGACCATCCAAAGATGCAATCTCCTACTTGACAAGCTGCGAAAATTCAACCTTCACTTAAATAAATCCAAATGTAAAATGTTTGAGAGAAGTGTAATCTATTTGGGACATAAAATTGACAATAACGGCCTACACAAGACACCTGATAAAATATACGCTATATCTGAGATGAAACCACCTACAGAAATAACCCAGCTTCGCCAATTCTTGGGTATGATTAATTACTACCACAAGTTTATACCTGACTTGTCAACAAAATTACACCCATTATACAAACTCTTACGAAAAGAACAAAAATTTGTATGGTCATCTGACTACCAGCATGCATTTGAAGTTCTCAAAAAGGAGATAATGAGTGAGAATGTACTCGCTCCATTTGATGAAAATCTCCCACTTATCCTCGCTACAGATGCCTCACCAGTTGGACTTTCAGCTATACTTTCCCATATAACCGAGCAAGGTGAGAGACCAATAGCTTTCGCATCGAGGAGTCTATCGAAAGCCGAAGCCAATTACAGCCAATTGCATAAAGAAGCTACAGCCATCTTTTGGGGATTGCATAAGTTCTTTGACTACTGCTATGGAAGAGAATTCACCCTGATAACGGATAATAAACCATTGACTTCGATATTTAGCCCAGGGAAAAGTTTACCCTTACTTACAGCTCAACGTTTACTACATTACGCCCTCTTTCTGAGTGGATTCAATTACAAAATTAAATACAAAAATACGAAAGAACACACTAACGCTGATTTCCTTTCCAGACATCCTTTAGAGAAGAATTGTTTAGAGGACCAAACTAAAGAAGTCTACCAGCTTTGGGAAGATGTTTTGCCCGTGACTAAAAATGACATTCTGAGGGAAATGAAAAAGGATAAAGAGCTATCTCTACTGTTCATCCAATTACAAACTGGAGGGTCTCTCAACAATTCACCATACAGCGCTATGGAAAGTGAGCTTATGTTGCAGGATGGTTGCATTTATAGGGGAATACGAGTCCTTATACCGACAACACTTCGTCTGGAAGTCCTTAAAGAATTACATACTGCACATATTGGTATAACGAAGATGAAGGCACTGGCAAGGAGTTACTGTTATTGGACGGGAATCGATCGCGATATTGAGGAACTAGTAAAGAGCTGTCGTGATTGTGCAAAGGTACTTACAGAGCCAAGCAAAGTTCAAATTCATCCATGGGAAGTTCCTGCTCAACCTTGGCAGCGCCTGCATATTGACTTTGCCGGACCATTCATGGAGTATTTCTTTTTGGTGATCGTTAATGCAAAAACGAAATGGTTGGAGGTATTTCCAATGAAGAGTATTACAAGCTTTTTCACAATTCGCGCACTTAGAGAAACTTTCTCAAGATTCGGGATTCCGAATACACTTGTGTCAGATAACGGCACAAACTTCACTTCAAAAGAATTTCGTGATTTTTTGAAATCAAATGCAATTAATCATAAACTTTCTTCACCAGCGCACCCCGCGACGAACGGACAAGCGGAACGTTTTGTACGGATCCTTAAAGATGGACTTCGATCGTCAGTCAATGACCCGGGAGATTTACACACGAGGCTACACCGTTTACTTATGCAGTACCGAAAGACTCCATCTACAACAACGGGAAAGAGCCCAGCCGAATTAATGCTTAAATTTAGTTTTCGAACAAGACTTGATTTGTTGAAATATACATAGGCGGGGGAGAATGAAAGAAACCACAAATGCAAGCGGAGTTTTGATGTTGGGGATCTGGTTCAAGTCCGCTACTATCAAAACAAGGAAATTAAATGGAAGTTCGGCAAAGTTACACAACGCGAAGGGCTTTTGCACTACTTAGTCGATGTTGATGGAATTTCTTATAGGAGGCACATTGATCAGATGCGGTCTACACTCGTCGAAGGTAATTTGTTTAATAAATCTTTACCCGTTCGTTTAGAGAAACAACCAGCAAAGCCGACGATTAAAGAAGATCCAGTTAGAGACAACGCATTAGGGAATGAAAGCTCATCAATGAAATCAACTATCAATGAAGAAGAGATGAAAAACACCGTTGAAAGGGGAAGGGATGTGGATGAACCTATTCCTAGCAACAACAAAGATGAGGAGAGACAAGAAACAACCACGGAGCTGAGAAGATCAACACGAGTGCGTCGCCCAGTTGTTCGTTATCAAAGCAATATGTAGTGGGGGAAGACTGTTACATATGTATATGATTTATTATTGTGAATTATATAATGAATTTCTTAACATGCAATTGTGAACTAATATTAAACTATACTAGCTGTCATAATGGATATAATAAAGACATTCTTTGGACGTCAATTCTACAGTGTGGTTCTTCTTTCTCGTTTTCCTTTTTGGGGTTAAGAAAATATTCAGTAGAAATTATGGATACCGTCGGCATTGACGTCTCACTTGGTTAATTTGGCGCATGATCCACCAAAGGCTTCGCATGGTGGTGTTGCAAAAACGTTGCATCGCCTACGTGAGCATTTTTACTGTCCTAATATGGCGGTACAAGTAAAATTGTTCATCGCGGACTGCAGCGTTTGTAAGTCATCGAAAGCTCCTAATTCCACCACAAGACCGCCAATGGGACAAGCGTTCGTAGTAGAGAGACCGTTTCAACACGTCTTCGTCGATTTTTTAGGCCCATATCCTATATCCAAACAGGGTAACGTTTACATGATTATTTGTCTCGATCAGCTTACCAAATTTGTCGTGATCCAGGCACTTCGCAAAGCTACCAGTGAGTCGGCCATGAAATTTCTTTAAGAGCATGTATTTTCAATTTTCGGTGTACACGAATCGCTCCTCTCCGACAACGGTAAGCAATTTATTAGCAAAGATTTTTCGAAACTTTTAACAATTTATGGCATACGGCATGTAAGAACAGCTTCGTATTCGCCACAGGCGAATGCCAGCGAAACAGTTAATCGCTCAATTCCAACCGCCATACGTTCATACATTGCCAAGGAACGTAACCAAACCAACTGGGATAAACATATTCCATCCATAGCTAGTGCGTTACGAAGAACCACCCACGCCGCTATAAGAATGTCCCCTTTTGGGCAGTCGAAAGTGGAACACGGCCATGACTATGCACTTCTTAAAAAATTAAAAGGACTTAACTATTCTGAAATCGATATTCTACCATAAAGCTGCAAAATGAATTTAATTCATAAGCATTTAAAAGACTCTTTACAAAGTGCTCATAATAGCTATGCAAAATCTTATAAAACGAAGTAAAGATAAAAATTTTACTGTTGGTTCAAAAGAAATTTCATACTGAGTGACAAAGCAAAGAAACGAAATGCAAAATTATGTCCCAAATTTACTTCAGCTGTCGTTAAAAGTATACCCAGTGATAATCTGTATGAGTTAACTGATTCAAAAGATAATCTACTTGGTGTGTTCCACGGAAAAGAAATTATGTCCCAAATTTACTCCAGCTGTCGTTAAAAGTATACCCAGTGATAATCTGTATGAGTTAACTGATTCAAAAGATAATCTACTTGGTGTGTTCCACGGAAAAGATATTAGGATATAAACCTTAATTAACTATTATATATAAAAAAAAAAAAAAATGAAAATAAGTTGATGGTCCATTTTCATTTCAATTTTGTTAAATAGAATTTTCAAAATTGAAAAGTTTTGTAGGTACCCCCTACACATTTTTGTTAAGATAATATCCGAAAACAGACGTACGGAAAAAAAATCATAAAAGGAATCACTCTGTATACAGGCAAAGTCTTAAGGCCCAACTATAATAGGCAAAAGCTAGCATATGCGCGCATAAGTAAACGTACGAATACAAAGAATCAAATACGAGTGACCATAATGGAGTCTAGCTCCTTTTCGTTCAATTTTTCTCAGTTTCGTTAACTTAAGCAAACTTAAGCAAGAGCGATCCCAGTCGCTCGCCGCATAAGTAAATCTGACAGTTTTGATCAAATACACACAGGCCAACTCCACTGCAGATAATTTCTCTCAGAATGTTTATCATAACCGAAATCAGCCTCATAAACTTATTCATAGTGAGCGTGTCAATTCTCCTCTAATTTATGAAATTTCACCAAAAAACTCATTAGTTATTTCTATGTATGCGTGGAAACCCGTCAATTTTTCTTGTTGAATTCTTTCACAATACAAATACAACAATGTAAACAAATGGGTTTTGGAGGGTGATACGTACGAAGGATTTATATCTTCATATAGAGTGTTTTTGCATGAATATCTCATTCTGTGTATCTGTTGTGTATTCTGTTGACATGTAGATCAGAGAGAAAAAACTAAATGAGAGAGCCAAATTTCCTCGTCTCCGTCTCTTCGAAACCTCTTACTCTCATTTTTTATAGCGTGTTGAATTCGTATCGGTGTATACATGTTTTCACCTCGGAGAAGAGTACACAAAAAAACATCAGTTCCGGGAAATGCGACATTTCTCATTTTTGTTTATTGATAGGCAAGAAGGCAATGTTTTTTAAAGTCTCATTATTATATTTGTAATTCTCATGATTTTCTTTCTTTAATTTTACTAACATCTTGTCGTTTTTATATCTACAAAAATACTCCTATAATTTAAATTAATTCTAGCAAAACATTTTTGTTTGTCAAAAAATAACGGGAGAAGTTATACCGGTAGTTCGTGGTGAATTTGTTTTCCTCTTCTTTTTCTCTAAGTTACAGATAGATGGCATTAACAACCAAAACAAGAAAGGATGTGTGCAGAAAATGTGTAACAAGGTTAA
Organism: Eupeodes luniger; assembly: GCA_951509635.1. Classification (NCBI taxonomy): domain Eukaryota; kingdom Metazoa; phylum Arthropoda; class Insecta; order Diptera; family Syrphidae; genus Eupeodes; species Eupeodes luniger. The sequence continues at coordinate 209,907,196 of OX608073.1, read as the reverse complement.
GGTTTTTTAGACTAGACTTTATTTGTATGTATATATGAACGAGTACATGCTTTTTATAAATGTATGTTATGTTTATTTCAATAGTAATACCTTAACTTATAACTTAACTACTGTATTATCTAAAATATATTGCATTGAATTATTTTACATTGAATTATAAAAGGCGGAAATAATAAAGTTCTACAGTTTACCGGGAATATTTATATAAAATATCCATATCTTCTGCAATTGCGGTATCAATCGATATTTTCTGGAACTTAGTGTTAAAGTAACATTTATTTGTCATGAATTACTTTTTCAGCTTTTTTATGCACCAACAAAATTAATTATGAAATTTGGCTGCGATAATAATTACTTGAACACAGCATTTTCTATGTTTATAGTTATTCACGTTTAGCCCTTAACTTTGATTTGCATTTATTTATGTCTAAAAAGTTTAGTAAACATCTATGAATAAGCCACAATGCACTTTCAGAAAAACTGTAGTCAGAACTTTCCCTGACGGAAAGTAATGCAATGAAAAAAGTCATGCAATGAAAATTGGCAACAGAAGTAACAAGTTGACGGTCTTTTTATTTAGTCTCTACTTAAATCACTTATTTTCAGCATTTTGGAAATGTCGTGAGTAATGTAAAGAAAATAAACGACGAGTACATACAAATAAAATAGGAATGGAAAAAAGAGATGAGTATATAAAAATATTTTCAATGTTCCATGTTTACATTCTGTAACTCTCGTCTGTAAATTCTGTAAATTAAGTCGATAAACTCTGACAATTGAAACAAATCTGAGTTTTTTTTTGCATTTTTCAACAGTCTGAGCGAATATTAAACGCATAAACGAAGCTAATAATAAAAATAATAGTTGTAGTGCTTTCAGAGTCTTATGTTTCTAGGTCCTAATTCTCATTGGACTGTTGCACCACCTAATTTATTTTACTTACTTAATGATTAAAACTGGCTTCAAATAACTAACTAATATTTCTCTAAATGCGTAATTTAGAATTGTTTCTAATTCTTCATTGTTCTGGCACCTAACAAGAGTAATTAATTTTAAAAAGTTGTTCATTCACAATTTTGAATTTTCTTTGAACACCTCTGAACAGCTGACTACATCCGCCATTTTTCAAAGGTGGTCGCCATTTTTCAAAGGTGGTGAGCAGAGAGAAAAGTTTATTATCTCTCGTGGTGAGTATGCACACAAACTTGCATAAGTATTTGTTCCCCACATTTTTTTTATATGGAGTTACTACATATGCAAGTTGGTGGCAAAATCACAGCTTGTAGGCAAAAAGATAGCAACCGTCGAAGTTGGTTCTCTCTATTAGTTCTTTCTCGATGATGTAGATACGTGAGCAAAATTGCATTATGGCTATCCGCAGTAATTTCACAAACTTAAGTGAATTTTCGTTGGGTTTTTGACATAAGCTTATGTTTGCTTATGCCTATTATAGTTGGGCCTTTACCCGAAATTTATACCTTTTGTTTTCTTTCGTTAAATATCGAAAAGGAAATGGGCGACAATTTCTATCTGACCCATCCATTATCAAAGAGATCAATCGATTGGTCTTTTTTATTTTAATCCCGGCCGAGTCAACAAGTGGAAAGCTACTAAATAGGTATCGTTATTTTCTAATTAAAACAAATTGATTACGAGTTTAAAATCACAATTTATTAATTTTATTTGATGCCGTCTCTTTAGCTCGGATGCCACAAGTTGAATGGCGTCTTTTATTTTTACACGTCGTCTCGTCAATAGCATATAATATACATACATACATACACATCTAAGTTTGAGACATACTGGGTTTGAGATATACTGGGTTTGAGATATACTGGATTTCTTCTCTCTGTTCTTTGGCGACTCAAGCGCCAGTAGCTAAATTGGGAAGTTCAAATTGTGGATTGCTCGCACTTTGTTTGGTCACTACAACACTCCCGTCGCAGCGAATTGGATAGTTTCGCGAAAATATAAAGATGTTTAAAAAGGTTATGTCATAAATTTGATTATATTGAAAAATTAAGTGCTGATATATGGTTTGATTCTATCGATGGATACCGAATAGTTTTTTCCATTTTTCTCGACTACGAATTGTTTTCGTAGTTTTTTTATGATTTTGAATGGACCCTCGTAAGGAGATTCCAAACTTTTTTTCATTTTGTCGCTTCTGATCAAGACGTGGTCGCAAGTGTTTAGATTGTTTGGAATATAAACTGATTTCGTAGTTTTTCTTGTTTTAAGGTCCTGCGCTGGAATATTTTTAAAAAATTGTTGAAGTTGATCTACGAAATTGTGTTCAGTTGTGTACTGAGATGAACAAACGGAAAGATCTAAAGGTAATTTGATGTTTTCTCCGTAAAGGAGTTCGGAAGGTGTGTGTTTGAGGTCACCTTTGATTGTAGTGCGAATTCCCAGCAAAATGAGTGGGAGTTGTTGTGTCCAGTGAATTCTGTCACTTGACGCACGAATGGCACTTTTCAATTGGCGATGGAATCTCTCCACCATGCCGTTTGCCTGTGGGTGGTAGGCTGAGGTTCGAATTCGGTTAGTCCCTAAAAATTTCGTAAGTTGTTGAAACAACTTGGACTCGAATTGAGAGCCTTGGTCGGTTGTGATTGAATTCGGAACTCCGAATCTGGAGACATGTTCTTGAACGTAAGTTCTGGCAATTGTGTCTGTGTTGATATCTCGTATTGGGTAGGCCTCTTTGTTCGAAAATTATTTTTCTGAAAGATTTTGGAACGTATGGACGATTTTGCTGTGTGGACGTTTCACACCAGAGAGAAATATTTAGGGCTGGAATTTTTATGAATTCGAATTTGACTTTGGATTTATGATTTGGGTTGTTCTGAAGGAACAAAAATTCTTCGTCACTGATTTGAGCTTTCGCTAGTTTATACACGTTAGTGGGTGAAGAATTTTCTATTGCATCTGTGTTTGGACGGGACAATGTGTCGGCGACCACGTTCAAAGAACCTTTGACGAATCTGATGTCACTAGTAAATTGTGAAATAAAATCTAATTGACGTTCCTGTCTCAGACTGCGTTTGGCTTTGGTAAAAAATGCAGTTGTGAGAGGTTTTTGATCGGTAAAAATGCAGAAATCTTGCCCTTCCACGAAATTTTGGAAATGAAAGATAGACAAATATATCGCTTGCAATTCTCGATCAAAAGCCGAATATTTTGTCTGTGAAGGAGATAGCTTTTTGCTGAAAAATGCTATGGGCTCCCAGGCTTCACCATTTTGTTGTTGGAGAACTGCTCCAATGTCCGTGTTGGACGCATCAGTCGTGATGCTGAGTTTTGCGTTTTCGCGTGGATGGTTTAGCAAAGTTACTTTAGCAAGTTCTGATTTTGCCTTTAAGAATACTTCTTGGCATTCAGATGGCCATGTGAATTTTCGTTTTTTGTTTTTTTCGAGCCTTGAAAGGTGATCGTAAATTGGAGCGAGTATGCGTGCTAGGTGTGGTATAAAGCGGTGGTAATAATTCACCATAAGAACAAAACGTTGTGCACTTTTAATTGAAGTAGGTTCTGGAAAGTTATTGATGGCTTCAACTCTACTTTGAGATGGTTGAATTCCTTCTTTTGAAATGTCGAAACCTAGAAATTGTAGTTTTGAAACGCCAAAAATACATTTTGAGGCTATTATACGTAAGCCGTATTCTTCTAGCCGTTGAAAGAGAGTTCTCAAATGTTTCTCGTGTTCGTCAGAAGATTTGCTCGAAACCAAAATGTCGTCTACGAAAACCCATACAAAATCAAGGCCTTTGGTTACTTGTGACATGAAACGCTGGAATGTTTGCGCCGCATTCCGTAACCCAAAAGGCATGCGCAAGAATTCGAATAGCCCAAAAGGCGTTGTAATTGCAGTTTTGTGAATATCGTCTTCTGCCACAGGAATGTTGTGGTATGCGCGAATTAAATCGACTTTTGAAAAAATGGTGCAACCTTGTATGTGTGCGTTGCAATCATGGATGTGAGGTAGCGGATTTCGATCAGGAACGGTCAAGGCGTTAAGCCGGCGGTAATCACCACATGGTCTCCAATCGTTCGCTTCGTGTTTGGCTGCCATGTGTAAAGGAGATGCACACGGGGATGATGATGGTCGGCAAATGCCGATTTGAACCATGTATTCGAATTCCTCTTTTGCTATTTTAAACTTTACGTTGTTCAACCGTCTGGGTTGTGAACTTGGCAACGGGCCTTTGGTGAGAATGTGGTGTACCACTTAATGTTTGATAGGTAGAGTGAAATCAGGAGGTTGCATAAGTGAAGAGAAGTCTCTTAAAATAGAGTTATATTGCTCTTCGATTGCGAAGAAACGAGTGCTTGTTATGTTTTGATTGCAACGTGTTCCTGTGACACTTGATTGAGTGAGAGGATCGATAAGTCTGGAATTTTTAATGTCGATGATTAAACCTGTTCGTTTAATAAAATCTGCGCCTATGATAGGCTTAGTGACAGATGCGATAACGAATGTTTGATCAAATACCTTTCGAAAACCAAGTGTTGTTTTGAGGTACTTGGTACCGTAAACTTGAATTTGTGAGCCATTATCTGCAGAAATAATTTGATCAGGTTTGTATCGCTTTTCGTCTTTCACCATGTTAGATGGAATGGCTGAGACATCAGCACCAGAATCGATTAAAAATGTGAATTTTGAAAGTGGATCTTTTATGAAGATGCGGCTTTGAAAATTTGTCGTACTACTGTCATTCGCCGCATTGATGACAGTAGTTTCTAGTTTGAGGAATTTTTATTTTTAAAACTGCACGGACTTGTGCATTTTAAGGCTTGTTTCCCGTACCTATTGTGAAACCAACAAAAGTTGCTATTTTTCCTGGAGTTTGATCTATTTCGCTGAAAATTGATCGAAGAAGTTTGTCTTCTACTTTCCCGTGAAGGGCGCTGGCTGAAATTTAAGTTGGATAACATTGATTTTATTTCGTTAATTTCGCTTTGAAAATTGTTTCTTATAGTAGTTAGTTCACTTGTTATGGTGTCGTTGTGCGATGGGATATTAAACGAAGAACTTTGTTGCTGATAAACATCGTATATTTCATCAGCCATATTTAGTAAAACGTCTAGTTTTGTTTCTGAGGAAGATTTTATTGAAGCCTGGACAAGAGTAGGAAGTCTACGTCTCCAAAGTCCTAGAATTAGACTTTGAGTGACAATCATTGATTGTCCAGCTAATGTTTGTAATCTTCTGTAAAATTCGGAAGGTTTTTTATCCCCCATCTCTTCGCCCGATAATAGTTGTTCTATACGTTTACTCTCGCTCATGGAATGTCTATCAATTAAAGCTTTTTTAAGATCTGTGTATGGCGAGTTTGAACTTTGAACTAGGATATCGTAAACACTTGCGGCCACGTCTTGAGGAAGTGCCTGTACTACATAGTGAAATTTTGTTTGTTCTGTAAAAATATTTCGCGTTGAAAATTGAGACTCGACTTGAATAAACCATATTGCAGACATTTTCTTCCAGAATTCTGGTAGTTTAATTGAAATCGCGTTAACTATACCAGATCCCGCTGGTGTTACGGTGGGTGTTGTTGTAGTTGTTGTTGTGACGGTAGTTGTACTACCTGAACCATTACCGTTTCCCGTCATATTCGGACAAAAAAAATTTTGTTAAAACTTTTCAAGTTTGTGAAAATTTTCTTTGAAGAGAGAAAGAATCCAGTTTACAAAAAAAATCTATGCGATTGCAGAATGAAACTTCAAAATAATTTATTGTATTTTAAACAAATCGTATTTGAATTATTATAGTTTAGGAATTTATTATTTAAAATTTTATAATTTGAAACTTCGTGTTTGAAAATTTTACAATTTGAAAATTCGAAAATTTTTGTAAATTTAGAAATAATTTTGAAATTCGTAAATTTTGTAGTCTGCAGTGTGTATTGACTGCAATCGTAGTTTGTAAATACTTGTTTATAATTATATGCAATGTGAGATATACCTATATTTGTAAAATTATTGTTTCGTACTCTTTAAAAACAAGTGAATGTTATTTGTTGTTTTTGAAAAAAAATGATTTTTAAAATTTTGTTACTAGAAAACAATTTTTGAAATGAGATTGAAAATGTGTTCGATGATTATTGATAAATTTTAGATTAATATTTTAGCAAATGGTTAGGTATGTTATTTAAATTAATAATTAAGTATGTATTTGTCATAATGATCCTAATTAATAATAATATATTGTGAATGTTAAAGATATATATATAAAAAAATTAGATTATATGTTGATAGATGTTACTTGCTGATTTTTGTTCGGGTACTATACTTGCTGTCTTCGTATGGTGATGAAATCGTCGATGATGGTATGTTGATGATGATGAAGATCAGTGATGTTGTTGTTCTTTCGGAATTTTTCCGATGCTGGGCTCGCGAGAGGCGGCTGCTGGAGGCTCGCAATTGGCGGCTGATGATGACTCGCAATAGGCGATTGATGGCAGCGCGCGATAGGCGGCTGATGATGGCAGTGCGCGACAGGCGACTGATGATGGCAGTGCGCGACAGGCGACTGATGATGGCGGCAAGGTGGTTCGCAATCAGTGAGCCGTGTTGGTAAAAGTTTGTGCGAGGTGTGGCGGATGTATTAGCAGGACACCTGAGCACCAAAACTTTCACGTTGGTTAGCAACCGGTGGTGTTCCAAAATGGTCGGCCGTTCTGCTTTGCAACAGGCAACCGGCGGTGGTGAACCACTCACAGAGCTAATCGGGGCCAATAGTTTGTGCGAGGTGTAGTGACAATGGTGTATGAAACACCCGAGCACAAAATTCTTACGAGATGCGGTGGAGTTGGCAAACGAATCTGCCTGTGTCTGTCCACGAAGGCGTTGATGGTCACGCACGCAAAAAAAACTTTCCACGAGTTGTGCAACGTGACGGTGATGGCTCGCAAGTCGCAACAAAAAACGTCGGCGTTGTTGGTCGGCCAGAGAAGTCGAAGTGGCTCTAAAATGTGCCTTCTTTTTGTTGGCGACGAGTTGATGGTTGCTACTGTTGCGTGGTGATGGTGTTGAAGAGGCGGTGGCTGATGTTGGTGGCATGGTGATTGAACGGTGCTTGCTGTTATGTGGTTATGGTACGGTGCTGCCGTTATGTGGCGTGGTATCTGAAAATACCGGTTGTTGCAATGTACCGCAACAATATTGCAAATTTACTGCACGCCAGCAAAGAATTTATTATTGTTAAAAATTTTTTGTAAACCGAATTAACTTATTCGGCGTGGGGGTCACCAATATCGTGATTTTCTAATTAAAACAAATTGATTACGAGTTTAAAATCACAATTTATTAATTTTATTTGATGCCCTCTCTTTAGCTCGGATGCCACAAGTTGAATGGCGTCTTTTATTTTTACATGTCGTCTCGTCAATAGCATATAATATACATACATACATACACATCTAAGTTTGAGACATACTGGGTTTGAGATATACTGGGTTTGAGATATACTGGATTTCTTCTCTCTGTTCTTTGGCGACTCAAGCGCCAGTAGCTAAATTGGGAAGTTCAAATTGTGGATTGCTCGCACTTGGTTTGGTCACTACATAGGTACAGTCATTATACTTACCATAGTTCAACTTTAAATTAAATTTATTTTTAATACAAAAAAAAAGGTAAATTTCGAAGAGACATTAAGATAGTGATAAATTACAAAAATAAGTATACTTTAGAAACAATCCCGCGTTCAGAGAATAGAGCTTCTCTCAAAATAAATTTGATGAAAATACCACAATCTGGTGTAAATTACTCAATAAATAAATCTAAAAAAGAAAAAGGTAATGTAAAACCTAGTTAGTGTTTCACACAATAAAACAACAAATTTAATTAAATACTATCCGTATAGTGATCGCCGAAAGACAAGGGATTGGTTTCCGAACGTTTGGCACGTGGTGTACCAAAACCCTGCTTGTCGCTGACGTGACACACGGTCACCGATTTAACAGAAGCCAATCTCCTAGTCCCACTGAGCTGAGAGACTTCTAAAGACCACCTACTCAAGCGTCGCCACATGCTAGGTGTTTGTCGGCTTGCGATACCGTCCAATTTGCCGCAATCTACCAATCGACAACGTCATCCACGGCGTATGAGCAAGAGGCTACGACATAGGTGGTGCGCTTTAAGCGTAGAAATTTTATCGTCTCTGGTCTGGCTGCTCAAGCACCTGCGGATAAACACAATCCCGACACGAGCATATCACGCCAATCCTTAACCGAGCAGCATCGGTCGCATCACCGTCCACACCAACTTGCCGGCACGCGGCGACGCGAGCAAGCCCAAAAGCGTGTACGTGCTCCACACGATCACCCAGCTTCGGTCAAATATATTGATTTGTTTTCGACTTATTATCGCGCTTATCATTACCTATAAACACACTGTTCGACCATAAGTATCGATTGGCATAGAGGCAATAGATTTATATTGTAAGCTCTTGTGTGATCAGCAATAAACGATAGAAAGAACAAAAAAAAAGAAAAAAAAAAGAGAAAAGTAAGTATTGCTAGACAAATAATAAGAACGTTCAATTGTTTTAAGATTCTGTTTCTCTAATTCATTTAGCGTTTAGCCAACAAGTCAGAGCCGATCTTCCACGTATGCTGTCCACATCATCGTCGGAGATACCAGCCAACTTGGATTTAATTAAAGTGGGGAAAACACATAAGCGTACTAAAGAAGCATCCTGGTGAGTCCAATATTTTTTTATTTTGTATACCTACAATATCTTAAATATATTGAAGGAAAGAAGTTGGGGGTTGATAAGTTGAGCATACAAATTATAAAGCTCAACAAGGAGGGAGTTCTCATTGTATTGAATAGTAGTAGCAAACCCTTTTCTTTCAAAGAAAAAGGGGAATAAAAAGAGAGTGAAAAAAAGGAACTTTTAGCTCTAGCAATAATAAAAAAAAAATGAGAAAAAAAGAGGTAAATACAAAAAAAAATAAAAAACAAACAAAATAAAGGGAGAATACCCAAATTAGACTTGATGCAATGAGGACCGTAACCAAGTAAATATAGAATTTATAGAGATAAAGAGAGCGAACGAACATATACAAGAAATTGCCGAATAGTTTTTTTATAAGCTTGAGTAGATGAATGAGCATTTGAGTTTGAGTATGAAATCAAATTAAGAGAATCTAGTGACGAACACTACTAGAAATTAAAACATTTTCAAGGTTAGAAACAAAAGCAAAACTATATTTAAAACTTAAAGAGGAATTAAAATAACTAAAACTTAAAAATGAATTTAAATAAATAAAACTTAAAAATTAATATCAATAGTAAATATTAAAGCTAAACAATAAGGAAATTGACTAGAATCTTATTTAAAATAAATTAGATATAAAATGGGTTTGAAAACCTATGTAGAGGAGTATCACAGTTGATCACAAAGAGTATAGAGATTCTTAATAAATATGTGTTAGATTTATGAGAGAACAATTCTAATTGAATTTAAATATTTGAGAATGAAATAAAACTTAAACAAAAATGAAACAAAATTTTCAAATTCTTATTATTATTATTTAATACTTGACATGATTCATTGAGGAATTGTTTTGTGCTAAAAGGGGGCGTATGATGAGAGGATACATTCGACGGATAGTGAGTAAATTCTAATTATTTATTCAACTAATTCCACGACCTGGAAAACAGAGCCCTACTTAATCACTTTTACCTCCGAAATGATATGACACAATGGCGATCTGAGAACCGCGGTTTCATGCGGTTCGATGACGACTTTTTGGAAAATGCCATAATCGCCGAGCAAACGGTTCCAAGTCCCCTGTTAGTGACGAAGGTTGAGCTTCAGCTCATCTTCAACTCAATAAAAAATAAAAAGTCAGCAGGTGTCGATGGTATATCCAATGTTGTACTAAGACATTTACCGATGGAGGCAATTGACATTTACACCACACTCTTCAATAATGCACTAAATAATGCATATTATCCAGTGCATTGGAAGACCGCTGTGGTTCATCCTCTCCCGAAAAAGGGAAAGGACAACTCCAACCCGTCAAATCTTCGGTCGATAAGTCTTCTTCCGAGCATCAGCAAAGTTTTCGAAAAAATCATTAATAGGGCTCTGACTAAGTGGGCTGGGGACAACAAAATAATTCCGGATAAACAGTTCGGGTTCAAGGCGGGTCATGACACAATTCATGCTGCGTCTAAACTCGTTTCTGATATCCAATGGAATAAAACAAAACAATAATGCACAGGTGCTGTTCTGGTTGATTTGGAAAAGGCCTTTGACACCGTATGGTTAGAGGGTCTTTACCTAAAACTGAGCAGGCTTGGCATAAGCAAGCCATTGTTGTATATACTTTATGATATGCTTAACGGTAGAAAGTTTATTGTCAAAAGTGGCAATGTAACTTCTACCACAACATTCTTAATTAAAAATGGTCTTCAACAGGGAGCGGTGAATTCGCCGATTCTCTTTAGCATTTACACTAGCGATCTGATTGGTAGTCTTACAAAGGCAATTGCGTACGCCAAAGATCTTATTGCGTACAGAACGGCGCGAGAGGTTGAGGTTATTAGAATTCTCTTGCAGCGTGATTTCGACAAGATTCAGCGATATTGTGACGACTGGAAACTGAAAATAAATGTCCAGAAGTCGGAGACAATTCTGTTCAGGACTCCGTTGGCTAGGGCCACGAGGGACACGTGCAAGAATTGGCGCAAGATGGTCATCGTTGATCTTCACGGGCAGCCATTAGCGAGCAAAAGTGTAGTGAAGTACCTCGGTATCTGGTTAGATCAGTATTTATATTTCGACAGACATATAAATGCTGCTCTGACCAGGGCCAGAGGAGCCTTCTCTCTGACGAAACGGCTGTTTTTTAGCAGTCGGCTTGACCCCAGAGTGATGGTAATTTGCTACATGGCCCTCATACGGCCTATGATCGTTTATGGTTGTCCTGTGTGGTTCAACGTTGCCCCTTCCCAGATGGAGAAGTTTCGGGTGTTCGAGCAGCAGTGTTTACGACGCTGTACCGGCTTATATCGAACAGCCGAATCTTCTTACGTGCATTACTATTCCAACGAGGTCCTATACAACGGGGCTCGAATCAACAGAATTGACAATTTCGTGATAAAACTCGTCCGGGGTCACATTGCAAGAGCTATGTCTTCGACCAACAATTTAATTTTCGGGGCGTTCTATCCGAACGATGAGTATTTTGAGAGTGCCCGCTTGAGCGGCTTCATTCCACCAGAAGCATTCCTCTTCTTAGATAGATGCGGTCTGATACAGGATAGATTGGCAGTTCCATTAATCTACCACGTCAGACGACGAACCGTGGATAAGCGACTCCTGTACAATCGGGACGTCATGGCACAAGGCGGAGCAGAGCTCCTTCGGTTCAGTAGGGCTGTGTCCGAACGGGACCGAACTGATAGGGTGAAGCAGGAGAACCAGTTTTGGTGGCTTCAATCGGCACTTGATAGTGGGTAGTCGGGATGGGGTTTCAAGCCTTGGCCGGCTTACATACTTGTTTTATAGTTTTAGGGTTTAGTTTTAAGTAGAATAGGCATGGTGGCACAAAAAAAAAAAACAAAAAATACAAGAAGAAAAATACAAAAAAATTAAAAAATGAAAAAAAAAAACATGAAATAAAAAAAAAGACAACAAAGTATGAAAAACAAAAAACGTTAGATAGTTAGATTTGCTGCTGTGGTTGTTCTAGTTTTAAGTAGTTTATAGGTAGAATAGGTAGTTTAAGTTAGTTTAAGTTTTATTTTAAGGACCTTATTTTAAGTAGTTTTAAGTAAAAATAAAAAAGGATATTGATGTTATTTTTTTTTTAAATTTTCTAATGAATACAAAAATAAATAAAATTAAATTGAAGTTAAGTAGATCTTAGGGCCGAAAGGCATTAGCATTAAGTATTATTGTTTAACTTAGAGTGTCCGTATGGGACCATTAAGTTAGTTGTAAGTTATGGTTAATTAAGCTAGTTTTTTGAATTTTTGTCTAGCTTTAAGATTGAATTAATAAAAATGAATTAAAAAAAAAAAAAAAAGTGGCTTCCGAAGCCAGATCCAAGGGTCGTGAGTTCGACTCCAAGCCGGAGTCAACGAAAAATTTAGAAGCTTTTTTTCACAACAGAGAAATCGTTGATTTGATCTGTTAGGAATAAAAAGTAATGGAGAAGGAGAAAAGAGCAAGGGGTATCGAATGATACCTCTGCCAACACATCAGGCGATGTTATGGTGGTGCCAGTAACAGTACCATAAACAACAGCAACAACATCTGGTCAGACATCAGACCAGTGGATAGAAGCAGCAACAACAACTATCAAAAAGAGGAAGCTGAAGAAGCAGAGTCCAAATAAAGTTGAGAGAACCAACTCCGCTAAGCGGCGGAATATGCGGAAGGAAATGGAGAGTGGTAAAGGAGGAATTACCACCGAGAGTGAGTTCTCAGACTACGCCGAGTCTGAGAAAACTGAATATGTGTCCGAAGGTGGAAAGGGGCTCTTCAGGCCTCTGAATATGGATTTGATCCTATCAGAGTCAGAGCCAGTCCCGCTGACAAGGAAGGCTTTGGAGGTAGAGGGGGACCTCCAAGAAGAAACAAAACTGGTGGAGGCCCTGCAAGCCAAACAAGCAATCATCAGCCAGTTTGAGCAAGACCTCAAAAAGCTCAAGGAGGAAATGGAGCCCCTCCTTAGTCAGTTAAAGCTGAAACAAGAGGCGGCTCAACGGCAACAGCAACAAAAACAACAGGAAAAAAAAAAAAAAAAGCAACAACTATTACAGCAGCAACAACCACAGCAGCAACAACCACAGCAGAAACAACCACAGTCCAAGCCAGCTACCAAAATCACGGGAGCGGAGGAAAATGTGAAGGCTCCATTACCGGTGACAGGCCCAATTGTTGAGGGCCCATCCACTTCGGTTAAGGCAAAGCAGCAGCAACAACAACAGCTGCAACAAAGGCCGCAGCAACTGCAGAAACAGCAACAGAAGCAGCAACAGCAGCAGCAGCAACAGCAACAGCAACAGAAGCAGCAGCAGCAACAGCAGCAGAAACAGCAGCAGAAACAGCAGCAGCAACACCAGAAACAACCACAGGCTAAGAAAGAAAAAATACCACCAATAAGGACCCATAGAGTTGACCTGGACGACATAAAACAGGTATGTAAGTCGGCCACTAAGCGCAATTTTTTCATTAAAATCCTAAACGAAAAAAAAAAGTATTATTCGGTCCAGTGCTTCTCACTGGATGAATACAACTTAGTAAAAGGATTACTAAAAGAAGCCACAGCTGAGTTCTTCAGCTTCACGCCTAAAAGCGAAAAATTAAAGACGGTCCTACTGAAGGGCATAAGTTCCTGCACGGAACCGGAGGCGCATCGACGATCTCGATTTCATCGGGGCCAAGCCTTTCACTACTGTGAAGTCCAGGCGAGGGGGTTACAGGCTGCCAATGTTCCTCGTAACATTATCGCCCCAAAGTAGTCTTGAGAGTCTGAGGGAAATCAAATGCCTCGACTATCAAGCCATACACTGGGAGACATTAAAAGGCACGACGACATTTTACAATGTACGAAGTGCCAGAGGTTCGGCTATGCCGGAGCCAACTGCAATATGCAGTTGCGCTGCGTCAGGTGCTCCGAAACCCACATCAAGGGAGATTGCAAGCTGGGGAATGAGCGGGTTGAGGATTTGACAAAGCTCAAGTGTGTCCTTTGTGGAAACCAAGTGCACCCGGCTAGCTATAGGGGTTGCCCTAAGGTCCAACAAATGAAACAAAAACACGCCAGTCAAAAAGCCGAAGAAAGTCGAACAGTTCGACTGTAGTGCCCATGCACTACAGATACATAGAATCAAAACAATACGTCGTTCCATCCGGTCATTGGCTTTAGCATTATAAAACATAAAGCAATTATAGATACTCTTTTTACATCCGCGGTCAATAAACAGAACTGCATTCCGTCTTTATATCCAAATAAACTCAATGTCACTTAACGCCACAGATTACTTTCGGTTTATAGTAAATACTCTGTTTACATCTACGATCAATAAACGCGACTGCATTTCGTCTTCATATTCAAATATACCCAATGCCACTTGACGCTTTGAATTACTATTGTTTTGGTTCAATGTCCCTCTATGATATGCACTGCCTGTGCCTGCACTTCACCCAATATATTTGTGTGTCCTCAAATAGGCATGGATATTCAACATGAATTTGATGACACGCCAAAAATATTGCTTACCGTATGATATGTATACTTTTATATTAGATATTGAAAATTATGTTTATATGTATGTTATAAGTGAATATTTTACTTGTTAGTGTGTAAGGAATTATTTTGTATAAATAGGCTAAGAATTGAATCAATAAAATGACTCTTTAATCAGAACTCAAATCGGCACATTGGCCTGTTCTTTTCTCATCATTTTTATTCCATCTAAGATCGTCAATTTAGAAATTGAATATTAGGCTTGGGGAAGCTAAATAATATCCCCCATAGATTATTAGGAGAGGCAGGCACCCCATATAATTACAAAGTCAGATAAAGGAGCAAGTCAAAAGGGTAGATCATCTCTACTCTTTGTTGCGTGGCCTGGCGAAATTTAGACCATAATGGGCGCGCTGCCGGAGACGCGCCTAAAAGTCCTAGCTGTGAATATAAGTTCACTGATTAGGATTGAACGAAGAGCCAATATGTTCCAATTGTTGAAAGACTACAGTCCCGATGTATTTATGGCTAGCGAAACTAAGCTAAACCACAAACACATATTGACTCATAAAAATTACAATATCGTAAGAAGAGACCGGCCCGACTCCACTCAAGGGGGCGGTGTCGCTCTCTTTATACGAAAAGGCATTAATTATAAAGTCGTATACAACAATGAATTGCGAAAGCTCAAGACGCTAGAAGTTTGCGTTGTATGCATCTCTCTCACTCAAGGGAAGCGGATGTATATGATTGCGGCTTATGCGGCTGGAGCTCCTCAGGTTACTTATTTTGCTTCAGAACTCGAGATTCTTCTTAGGGAACTGAAACTGAGCTTGGAAGAAAACTATTTCATCTTGGCCGGTGATTTGAACGCAAAACATGAAGATTGGGGAAATCAACATAGTAATCCCAGAGGTAACCATCCTTTTAATTTGATGAATCTTTACAGCGTTGAATGTGGTGTCGACCTGATGGCTACTGAAAAGCCATCGTATCCAAGAAGCGACTCCTTTCTTGATCTTTTGCTGTACGACACAAGACTGACAGTTACAGACAAAGTGGGTAATCACCCTCGAAACTGCTTACAGACAATTGAGTACGACAGGGATCACTGCGGACTGGCTGCTGTAATGCAGATTCCCAATGAACGCGTGGAGTTGGAGGAATACGTTGCAACGCATTCTTACAATTACAGTAAGATGCGCTGGCCTCGTTTCACCAACGCCCTAGCGAGAGAACTTCGCTCGAGTGACATAGCCCCACCAAACAACAGAAACCTGACAAACACAGAATTGACCAACATTTACAACAGATGGATGAAACAATAAAACGAACAATGGAACGGACAATACCAAAGTACAAAGAATGGGACCAAATTTATGCTTACAGAAACGCGACTATTGACGCACTACGTAGGCACAAGAGTGGCTTACTGACAAGACTCAAAAACTTGTACAGACGACTTACAGACCCACACGACTTGGAGGTTAGGACACTGAAGTCGTCAATAAAAAATGTCAATCTGTTGATTAAGGAGAACTACAGGTTATCAATTAACAAGTACTGTGACCGCAAGATCCGGTCAGTTAGTTCCAGTGACCCTAGTATGTTCCCTAAAATCAACAAGATATTCAGGAAAAAGAACGACAGTGACCTTCCGTGTCTGAAACTCCAAAGAACTGCAGAGAACAGAGACTTACTCATGACAGCGCAAATAGATCCAGGAGAAGCCATCTTTGACGATGAGTTTTTTATAATTGAAGATCCGAAGGAAAAAGTGGAGGCGGTGGGAGCTGCTTTCCAGCAAGTGTACAAGGTGAATGTTAGCATTCACCCCAACCACGACCTGGAAAATAGAGCCCTACTTAATCAATTTTACCTTCCAAATGATATAACACACTGGCGATCTGAGAACCGCGGTTTTGTGCGGTTCGACGATGATTCCTTGGCAAATGCCATAATCGCCGAGCAAACGGGACCAAGTCCCTTATAAGTAACAAAGGTTGAGCTTCAGCTCATCTTCAATTCAATAAAAATAAAAAGTCAGCAGGTGTCGATGGTATATCCAACGTTGTACTAAGAAATTTACCGATGGAGGCAATTGACATTTACACCACACTCTTCAATAATGCACTGAATAATGCATATTATCCAGTGCATTGGAAGACCGCTGTGGTTCATCCTCTCCCGAAAAAGGGAAAGGACAACTCCAACCCGTCAAATCTTCGGTCGATAAGTCTTCTTCCGAGCATCAGCAAAGTTTTCGAAAAAATTATTAATAGGGCTCTGACTAAGTGGGCTGCGGACAACAAAATAATTCCGGATAAACAGTTCGGGTTAAAGGTGGGTCATGACACAATTCATGCTGCGTCTAAACTCGTTTCTGATATCCAATCGAATAAAACAAAACAACAATGCACAGGTGCTGTTCTGGTTGATTTGAA
Source organism: Eupeodes luniger (assembly GCA_951509635.1). NCBI lineage: Eukaryota > Metazoa > Arthropoda > Insecta > Diptera > Syrphidae > Eupeodes > Eupeodes luniger. Next base: position 209,890,536 of record OX608073.1, on the reverse strand, counting down.
AAAGGCCTTTGACACCGTATGGTTAGAGGGTCTTTACCTAAAACTGAGCAGGCTTGGCATAAGCAAGCCATTGTTGTATATACTTTATGATATGCTTAACGGTAGAAAGTTTGTTGTCAAAAGTGGCAATGTAACTTCTACCACAACATTCTTAATTAAAAATGGTCTTCAACAGGGAGCGGTGAATTCGCCGGTTCTCTTCAGCATTAACACAAGCGATCTGATAGGTAGTCTTACAAAGGCAAGTGCGAACGCCGACGATCTTATTGCGTACAGAACGGCCCGAAAGGTTGAGGTTATTAGAATTCTCTTGCAGCGTGATTTCGACAAGATTCAGCGATATTGCGACGACCGGAAACTGAAAATAAATGTCCAGAATTTGGAGACAATTCTGTTTCGGACTCCGTTGGCTAGGGCCACGAGGGATACGTGCAACAATTGGCGCAAGATGGTCATCGTTGATCTTCACGGGCAGCCATTAGCGAGCAAAAGTGTAGTGAAGTACCTCGGTATCTGGTTAGATCAGTATTAATATTTCGACAGACATATAAATGCTGCTCTGACCAGGGCCAGAGGAGCCTTCGCTCTGACGAAACGGCTGTTTTTTAGCAGTCGGCTTGACTCCAGAGTGAAGGTAATTTGCTACATGGCCCTTATACGGCCGATGATCGTTTATGGTTGTCCTGTGTGGTTCAACGTTGCCCCTTCCCAGATGGAGAAGTTTGGGGTGTTCGAGCAGCAGTGTTTACGACGCTGTACCGGCTTATATCGAACAGCCGAATCTTCTTACGTGCATTACTATTCCAACGAGGTCCTATACAACGGGGCTCGAATCAATAGAATTGACAATTTCGTGATAAAACTCGTTCGAGGTCACATTGCAAGAGCTATGTCTTCGACCAACAATTTAATTTTCGGGGCGTTTTATCCAAACGACGAGTATTTTGAAAGTGCACGCTTGAGCGCCTTCATTCCACCAGAGGCATTCCTTTTTTTAGATAGATGCGGTCTGATACAGGATAGATTGGCAGTTCCGCTAATCTACCACGTCAGACGACAAACCGTGGATAGGCGACTCCTGTCCAATCGGGACGTCGTGGCACAAGGCGGAGCAGAGCTCCTTCGGTTCAATAGAGCTGTGTCCGAACGGGACCGAACTGATAGAGTGAAGCAGGAGAACCAGTATTGGTGGCTTCAATCGGCACTTGATAGTGGGTAGTCGGGATGGGGATTAAAGCCTTGGCCGGCTTACATACTTGTTTTATAGTTTAAGGGTTTAGTTTTAAGAAGAGTAGGCATGGTGGCACAAAAAAAATACAAACACTGCTCATATGTCTTGTCCAAAAGCTCGAAGAATATGTCTTTGGTGTCTTCATCTTTCTCCTCTGTTGGGGCATGCGCGCATATTAGGCTTATGTTGGCGAATTTAGCCTCGATGCGGATTGTCGTGATGCGCTCGCTCACACTGTTGAAACTTAAGACTTTTTGCCTGAGTCTAGTTCCAACAACAAATCCACACCCAAATAGACGCTGCCTTTGTTCTCGGTAGCAGTCGCCGTAGTATATATCGCAGTCTTTTAGTTTGCGTTTGCCCGGTCCATCCCATCGCACTTCTTGGATGGCGGTAACATCTGCCTTGCAGCAGTTTAGGGCTTCCGCTAATTGTTTGGCTGCACGTGGTCTGTTAAGGGACCTAGCATTCCACGTACAGATCCGAAGTTCGTTGTCCTTATTTTGTTTGCTTGGGTTGTCAACAGTGAATCCGTCCGTATCCGAAGCTTGTTGGTGCTTCGCAACTAGAAGATTTTTACGTGATCAGGAAGTCACCCTGAAGCGACGGCACAACCCCCAGCCTGGAGGGCCAGATCCTAAGTATAACTCCAAGGACGGGGAGCCGGATAAACCGCTCCTTATAGGCCTGGGCTCCGAATAAGTCGTAGAAGCCCTATAAAGTGTTCACTAAGTAGTTCAACCTTACTGGAACTGTAGACGCCACCGTTGATTCCATCTCGAGAATTCGTCCGCTGCCGTCTGGATAAGGAGAGGTGCCTCAGTGGAAACACCTCTCCCCCCCCTCTCTCGTTTGCTGCCCCCAACAACTTTCCACTGGGGTTAGAACCTAATCTCCAGTTGAGGTACTAGGCACCCGATGTTCACCACGGGGAGGTGAGAGTAGGAGTTGATAGACAGAGGTGGGTTTTGAGAAAAATCCTGTGGACGCTTGTGTCCTCTTGAATGCACATGTCTACTATTTGAACATCCGAATCTTATTACGTGCATTACTATTCCAACGAGGTCCTATACAACGGGGCTCGAATCAACAGAATTGACAATTTCGTGATAAAACCCGTTCGAGGTCACATTGCAAGAGCTATGTCTTCGACCAACAATTTAATTTTAGGGACGTTCTATCCGAACGACGAGTATTTTGAGAGTGCACGCTTGAGCGGCTTCATTCCACCAGAGGCATTCCTCTTCTTAGATAGATGCGGTCTGATAGAGGATAGATTGACAGTTGCGCTAATCTACCACGTCAGACGACGAACCGTGGATACGCGACTCCTGTACAATCGGGACATCATGTCACAAGGCGGAGCAGAGCTATTTCGGTTCAGTAGGGCTGTGTCCGAACGGGACCGAACTGATAGGGTGAAGCAGGAGAACCAGTTTTGGTGGCTTCAATCGGCACTTGATAGTGGGTAGTCGGGATGGCGTTTAAAGCCTTGGCCGGCTTACATGCTTGTTTTATAGTTTTAGGGTTTAGTATTCAGTAGAATAGGCATGGTGGCACAAAAAAAATATACAAAAAAAAAATAAACAAAATACAAAAAAAATAAAAAAAAATTAAATAAAAAAAAACATGGAATAAAAAAAAAAAAAAAGACAACAATATATGAAAAACAAAAAAGTAAGATAGTTAGATTTGCTGCTGTGGTTGTTCAAATTTTAAGTAGTTTATAGGTAGAATAGGTAGTTTTAGTTAGCTTTAAGTTTTATATTAAGGACCTTATTTTAAGTAGTTTTTAAGTAAAAATAAAAAAACGATATTGATATTAGTTTTTTTGAAATTTCTAATGAATAAAAAAATAAATAAAATTTAATTGAAGTTAAATAGATCTTAGGGCCGAAAGGCATTAGCATTAAGTATTATTGTTTAACTTAGAGTGTCCGTATGGGACCAGTAAGTTAGTTGTTGTTAGGATATTAAATAACACATTCAATCTCTATTGAATTTAACAAGGAACTAACAAAGGTTTATTGAAAGCGAAATAAGAAAATATTAAATACATATTAATTCAAAATGTAAAGCTTTAGTATAAGAGAAATTAGTTCGTGAAATAGTTTAGACTTTAGAGTATTGTATTGGGTGTTGCCATTTATATACAAATTCAATTAACTTTAATACTTCCCCTCAATACAATATCTCTTAAAAACAAATTTTAATTAATAACTTGATCCTAATTTAGCAAATAACTTTAAATGTTTTGATTTATTTAATATTTTAGTGAATATATCAGCAATCATTTCAGATGTTGGTACATATTCTAGTTTTATCAAAGATTTGTTATATATCTCACGAATATAATGATATTTTATATCTATGTGTTTCGATCTTGAATGAAACACTGGATTCTTAACTAAATGTTGCGCGCTGAGATTATCTCCGCACAGCCTAGTTGGTCCGTTCACAATAGAGCCAAATCCCATTTCAGTCAGTAGTCTTCGGAGATAAACAGTTCCCTTAGTTGCAGCCACCAGCGCCATATACTCGGCTTCGGTACTGCTTAATGCCACAGTAGATTGCTTACGCGACTCCCAAGTCACAACACCACCAGCTTAGAAAAAAGCTTAACCAGTGTAGGACTTTCGGTCATCGCAACTACCAGCCCAATCGGCATCTGCATACCCTCTCAGTAGCTCACCAGTTTTCTTAAAAGAAAGTTTAAAATTAGATGTACAATTTAAATACCTCAACAAATGTTTAGCTGCGGTCATATGTTCCTTGTGCGGCTCTATGTTAAATTGAGCCAATTTACTAACAGCGTGCATGATGTCCGGCCTAGTTGTTATGGCAAGATACATCATAGACCCAACCAAAGATTGGTATTCCTTGTCATCCACCTTGGTACACGAATTCTTAGAATATCTCATCAGTTTTTCACCTGGATCCAGAGGGGTGTTACATTTTCTGGTTGAAGACATCCCATATTTTGACAATAGGTTTTTAATATACTGCTCATGTGAAAGTGTTATTGATCCAGTATCCTTATCATGGCTTATCTCAACGCTTAAGAAAAAATCAATCGGACCCTTGTCCACCAAATCAAAAGCGTCAGCAAGTGCTTCTTTTATACGAAGAACAGAAAATTCTTTTGTACATGCGATGATAATGTCGTCAACATAAACTACGACAATGTTAAATTCGTTATTTTTGTTTTTCGTATAAACGCAAGTATCAGCATTGCAGCGAGAAAAACCCATATCCTTTAAAGTTGAATCAAGCTTACTATTCCACTCTCTACCTGCTTGCTTCAAACCCTAGAGTGATTTTTTTAATTTGCAAACCTTACCTTTATTCTTGGAGTCCACGAAATGCTCTGGTTGATGCATATAAATTTCCTCCTTTATATCACCATTCAGGTAAGCACATGATACATCAACTTGGTGAACATGGAGATCAAACTCTACTGCCAAAGCTAGAACTAATCTAATGGTTAAATACCTAGCAACCGGTGAAAACGTCTCGTTGTAGTCAATACCTAGATTTTGGCTGCAACCCTTTGCCACAAGTCTTGACTTATATCGAACCGGCTTCCCGTGCTTGTCATGTTTTATGTTAAAAACCCATTTTGACTTGATTGCATGACGATTAGAGGGAAAGTCAACCAATTCCCATGTTTCATTCCTTTGTAATGAATCGTACTCACATTGCATGGATTGTTCCCACATTTTCGCATCAGCTCTGCCTAGAGCTTCATGAACTGTAAGTGGATTCATTCTTAAAGGGTTTGTGTTGCTATCCATATAACAAATCGTTTTGATTTTCTGCCTCCCTGATCTTAAATCCATTACATGATCTTCCTCATTAACAGCATCTTGGCTTTCATTATCGTCCATCTGCCTCAGATCCCCATCATGATTCTCCCCGCTTTCAACACTACAGCTATCATCGTTCGCACCATCATCACAGTCGTTCTTGTTCTCGCCATCATTGTCCCCATGTTCTGCTACCTTGTCATCTTCGCCGTTGTCATCCAAAATTTTAGAGATCGATTCACTTGTTGAGCCCTTTGTGGGTGAACATTTCTCAACTTTGACACAGGGAATTTCTTCTGACTTGGACTCTTCATTGAGTAGATCATAAGAACCAAAACTGCTGATACTTCCACCCAACATTTCTTTGAATCTGACATCTCGACTTTTCAATATTTTTCTGTCTTTAGGTTCATATAGTCTATAAGCCTTAGATTCTTTGGAATAGCCTAACATCACACAATCTATGCCTCGAGCATCAAATTTCGACCTTTTTGGTCTTTTATCGAGCATTATAGCACTCGAACCAAAAACTTTCATATGTCCTACTGAGGGCTTTATGGTTAATTAGGCTAGTTTTATAAATTTTTGTCTTTCTTTAAGATAGTTTTAAAATGAATTAATAAAAATAATTTAAAAAAAAAAAATCTTAAAGTTGAAGTAAAAAAATATAAAAGTTAAAGCAAGATAAAAGATAAAGTTTTCGATGGGATTTGATCTTGGACCCCTTTATTGAGAGAAAAGTGGTTCGTCGCTTTTTTTTCCAAATTAATTTTTATTAATTTAATCTTAAATCTATCTTAAAGCTAGACAAAAATTCATAAAACTAGCCTAATTAACCATAACTTACAACTAACTTACTGGTCCCATACGGACACTCTATGTAAGTTAAACAATATTACTTAATGCTAATGCCTTTCGGCCCTAAGATCTATTTAACTTTAATTAATTTTATTTATTTTTGTATTCATTAGAAACTTTCAAAAAAACTAATATCAATGTCCTTTTTTATTTTTACTTAAAAACTACTTAAAATAAGGTCCTTAATATAAAAGTTAAAGCTAACGAGAACTACCTATTCTACCTATAAACTAGTTAAAACTAGAACAACCACAGCATCAAATCTAACTAACATTTTTTGTTTTTCATATTTTTTATTTTTATTTTTTTTTATTTTTATTTTTTTTATTATTTATTTTTTGTGTTTTTTTTTTGGGTTTTTGTGTTTTTGTGTTTTTTGTTGTATTTCTTTTTTGTGCCACCATGCCTATTCTACTTAAAACTAAACCCTTAAACTATAAAACAAGTATGTAAGCCGGCCAAGGCTTAAAACCCCATCCCGACTACCCACTATCAAGTGCCGATTGAAGCCACCAAAACTGGTTCTCCTGCTTCACCCTATCAGTTCGGTCCCGTTCGGACACAGCCCTACCGAACTGAAGGAGCTCTGCTCCGTCTTGTGCCATGACGTCTCAATTGTACCTATCCACGGTTCGTCGTCTGACGTGGTAGATTAGCGGAACTGCCAATCTATCCTGTATCAGACCGCATCTGTCTAAAAAGAGGAATACCTCTGGTGGAATGAAGCCGCTCGAGCGTGCACTCTCAAAATACTCGTCGTTCGGATAGAACGCCCCGAAAATTAAATTGTTGGTTGAAGACATAGCTCTTGCAATGTGACCTCGAACGAGTTTTATCACGAAATTGTCAATTTTGTTGATTCGAGCGTTGATTCGGTACAGCGTCGTAAACACTGCCGCTCGAACACCCGAAACTTCTCCATCTGGGAAGGGGCAACGTTCAACAACACAGGACAACCATAAACGATCATCGGCCGTATGAGAGCCATGTAGCAAATTACCTTCACTCTGGAGTCAAGCCAACTGCTAAAAACAGCCGCTTCGTCAGAGCGAAGGCTCCTCTGGCCCTGGTCAGAGCAGCATTTATATGTCGGTCGAAATATAAATACTGATCTAACCAGAGGTACTTCACTACACTTTTGCTCGCTAATGGCTGCCCGTGAAAATCAACGATGACCATCTTGCGCCAATTCTTGCACGTATCCCTCGTGGCCCTAGCCAACGGAGTCCGGAACAGAATTGTCTCCAAATTCTGGACATTTATTTTCAATTTCCAGTCGTCGCAATATCGCTGAATCTTGTCGAAATCACGCTGCAAGAGAATTCTAATAACCTCAACCTCTCGCGCCGTTCTGTACGCAATAAGATCGTCGGCGTACGCAATTGCCTTTGTAAGACTACCTATCAGATCGCTGGTGTTAATGCTGAAGAGAATCGGCTAATTCACCGCTCCCTGTTGAAGACCATTTTTAATTAAGAATGTTGTGGTAGAAGTTACATTGCCACTTTTGACAACAAACTTTCTACCCTTAAGCATATCATAAAGTATATACAACAATGGCTTGCTTATGGCAAGCCTGCTCAGTTTTAGGTAAAGACCCTCTAACCATACGGTGTCAAAGGCCTTTTCCAAATCAACCAGAACAGCACCTGTGCATTGTTGTTTTGTTTTATTCCATTGGATATCAGAAACGAGTTTGACGCAGCATGAATTGTGTCATGACCCGCCTTGAACCCGAACTGTTTATCCGGAATTATTTTGTTGTCCGCAGCCCACTTAGTCAGAGCCCTATTGATGATCTTTTCGAAAACTTTGCTCATGCTCGGAAGAAGACTTATCGACCGAAGATTTGACGGGTTGGAGTTGTCCTTTCCCTTTTTCGGGAGAGGATGAACCACAGCGGTCTTCCAATGCACTGGATAATATGCATTATTCAGTGCATTATTGAAGAGTGTGGTGTAAATGTCAATTGCCTCCATCGGTAAATGTCTTAGTACAACGTTGGATATACCATCGACACCTGCTGACTTTTTATTTTTTATTGAATTGAAGATGAGCTGAAGCTCAACCTTCGTTACTAACAAGGGACTTGGTCCCGTTTGCTCGGCGATTATGGCATTTTCCAAAAAGTCGTCATCGAACCGCATGAAACCGCGGTTCTCAGATCGCCATTGTGTCATATCATTTGGAAGGTAAAAGTGATTAAGTAGGGCTCTATTTTCCAGGTCGTGGTTGGGGCGAATGCTAACATTCACCTTGTACACTTGCTGGAAAGCAGCTCCCACCGCCTCCACTTTTTCCTTCGGATCTTCAATTATAAAAAACTCATCGTCAAAGATGGCTTCTCCTGGATCTATTTGCGCTGTCATGAGTAAGTCTCTGTTCTCTGCAGTTCTTTGGAGTTTCAGACAAGGAAGGTCATTGTCGTTCTTTTTCCTGAATATCTTGTTGATTTTAGGGAACATACTAGGGTCACTGGAATTAACTGACCGGATCTTGCGGTCACAGTACTTGTTAATTGATAACCTGTAGTTCTCCTTAATCAACAGATTGACATTTTTTATTGACGACTTCAGTGTCCTAACCTCCAAGTCGTGTGGGTCTGTAAGTCGTCTGTACAAGTTTTTGAGTCTTGTCAGTAAGCATCTCTTGTGCCTACGTAGTGCGTCAATAGTCGCGTTTCTGTAAGCATAAATTTGGTCCCGTTCTTTGTACTTTGGTATTGTCCGTTCCATTGTTCGTTTTATTGTTTCATCCATCTGTTGTAAATGTTGGTCAATTCTGTGTTTGTCAGGTTTCTGTTGTTTGGTGGGGCTATGTCACTCGAGCGAAGTTCTCTCGCTAGGGCGTTGGTGAAACGAGGCCAGCGCATCTTACTGTAATTGTAAGAATGCGTTGCAACGTATTCCTCCAACTCCACGCGTTCATTGGGAATCTGCATTACAGCAGCCAGTCCGCAGTGATCCCTGTCGTACTCAATTGTCTGTAAGCAGTTTCGAGGGTGATTACCCACTTTGTCTGTAACTGTCAGTCTTGTGTCGTACAGCAAAAGATCAAGAAAGGAGTCGCTTCTTGGATACGATGGCTTTTCAGTAGCCATCAGGTCGACACCATATTCAACGCTGTAAAGATTCATCAAATTAAAAAGATGGTTACCTCTGGGATTACTGTGTTGATTTCCCCAATCTTCATGTTTTGCGTTCAAATCACCGGCCAAGATGAAATAGTTTTCTTCCAAGCTCAGTTTCAGTTCCCTAAAAAGAATCTCGAGTTCTGAAGCAAAATAAGTAACCTGCGGAGCTCCAGCCGCATAAGCCGCAATCATATACATCCGCTTCCCTTGAGTGAGAGAGATGCATACAACGCAAACTTCTAGCGTCTTGAGCTTTCGCAATTCATTGTTGTATACGACTTTATAATTAATGCCTTTTCGTATAAAGAGAGCGACACCGCCCCCTTGAGTGGAGTCGGGCCGGTCTCTTCTTACGATATTGTAATTTTTATGAGTCAATATGTGTTTGTGGTTTAGCTTAGTTTCGCTAGCCATAAATACATCGGGACTGTAGTCTTTCAACAATTGGAACTTATTGGCTCTTCGTTCAATCCTAATCAGTGAACTTATATTCACAGCTAGGACTTTTAGGCGCGTCTCCGGCAGCGCGCCCATTATGGTCTAAATTTCGCCAGGCCACGCAACAAAGAGTAGAGATGATCTACCCTTTTGACTTGCTCCTTTATCTGACTTTGTAATAATATTTGGGGTGCCTGCCTCTCCTAATAATCTATGGGGGATATTATTTAGCTTCCCCAAGCCTAATATTCAATGGCTAAATTGACGATCTTAGATGGAATAAAAATGATGAGAAAAGAACAGGCCAATGTGCCGATTTGAGTTCTGATTAAAGAGTAATTTTATTGATTCAATTCTTAGCCTATTTATACAAAATAATTCCTTACACACTAACAAGTAAAATATTCACTTATAACATACATATAAACATAATTTTCAATATCTAATATAAAAGTATACATATCATACGGTAAGCTATATTTTTGGCGTGTCATCAAATTCATGTTGAATATCCATGCCTATTTGAGGACACACAAATATATTGGGTGAAGTGCAGGCACAGGCAGTGCATATCATAGAGGGACATTGAACCAAAACAATAGTAATTCAAAGCGTCAAGTGGCATTGGGTATATTTGAATATGAAGACGAAATGCAGTCGCGTTTATTGATCGTAGATGTAAACAGAGTATTTACTATAAACCGAAAGTAATCTGTGGCGTTAAGTGACATTGAGTTTATTTGGATATAAAGACGGAATGCAGTTCTGTTTATTGACCGCGGATGTAAAAAGAGTATCTATAATTGCTTTATGTTTTATAATGCCAAAGCCAATGACCGGATGGAACGACGTATTGTTTTGATTCTATGTATCTGTAGTGCATGGGCACTACAGTCGAACTGTTCGACTTTCTTCGGCTTTTTGACTGGCGTGTTTTTGTTTCATTTGTTGGACCTTAGGGCAACCCCTATAGCTAGCCGGGTGCACTTGGTTTCCACAAAGGACACACTTGAGCTGGGTCAAATCCTCAACCCGCTCATTCCCCAGCTTGCAATCTCCCTTGATGTGGGTTTCGGAGCACCTGACGCAGCGCAACTGCATATTGCAGTTGGCTCCGGCATAGCCGAAACTCTGGCACTTCGTACATTGTAAAATGTCGTCGTGCCTTTTTAATGTCTCCCAGTGTATGGCTTGATAGTCGAGGCATTTGATTTCCCTCAGACTCTCAAGACTACTTTGGGGCGATAATGTTACGAGGAACATTGGCAGCCTGTAACCCCCTCGCCTGGACTTCACAGTAGTGAAAGGCTTGACCCCGACGAAATCGAGATCGTCGATGGCTTTTTGGTGGAGCTCAGCTAAGAACGCCTCCGGTTCCGTGCAGGAACTTATGCTGGTGTTGCTGCTGCTGTTTCTGGTGCTGTTGCTGCTGCTGCTTCTGTTGCTGTTGCTGCTGCTGCTGCTGTTGCTGCTTCTGTTGCTGTTGTTGCTGTTTCTGCAGTTGCTGCGGCCTTTGTTGCAGCTGTTGTTGTTGCTGCTGCTTTGCCTTAACCGAAGTGGATGGGCCCTCAACAAGAGGGTAATGGAGCCTTCACATTTTCCTCCGCTCCCGTGATTTTGGTAGCGGGCTTGGACTGTGGTTGTTTCTGCTGTGGTTGTTGCTGCTGTAATAGTTGTTGCTTTGTTTTTGTTTTTGTTTTCCTGTTGTTTTTGTTGCTGTTGCCGTTGAGCCGCCTCTTGTTTCAGCTTTAACTGACTAAGGAGGGGCTCCATTTCCTCCTTGAGCTTTTTGAGGTCTTGCTCAAACTGGCTGATGATTGCTTGTTTGGCTTGCAGGGCCTCCACCAGTTTTGTTTCTTCTTGGAGGTTCACCTCTACCTCCAAAGCCTTCCTTGTCGGCGGGACTGGCTCTGACTCCGATAGGATCAAATCCATATTCAGAGGCCTGAATAGCCCCTCTCCACCTTCGGACACATATTCAGTTTTCTTAGACTCGGCGTAGTCTGAGAACTCACTCTCGGTGGTAATTCCTCCTTTACCACTCTCCATTTCCTTCCGCATATTCCGCCGCTTAGCGGAGTTGGTTCTCTCAACTTTATTTGGACTCTGCTTCTTCAGCTTCCTCTTTTTGATAGTTGTTGTTGCTGCTTCTATCCACTGGTCTGATGTCTGACCAGATGTTGTTGCTGTTGTTTATGGTACTGTTACTGGCACCACCATAACATCGCCTGATGTGTTGGCAGAGGTATCATTCGATACCCCTTGCTCTTTTCTCCTTCTCCATTACTTTTTATTCCTAACAGATCAAATCAACGATTTCTCTGTTGTGAAAAAAAGCTTCTAAATTTTTCGTTGACTCCGGCTTGGAGTCGAACTCACGACCCTTGGATCTGTCTTCGGAAGCCACTTTTTTTTTTAAATTCATTTTTATTAATTCATTCTTAAAGCTATCTTAAAGCTAGACAAAAATTCAAAAAACTAGCCTAATTAACCATAACTTACAACTAACTTAATGGTCCCATACGGACACTCTAAGTTAAACAATAATACTTAATGCTAATGCCTTTCGGCCCTAAGATCTATTTAACTTCAATTTAATTTTATTTATTTTTGTATTCATTAGAAAATTCAAAAAAAAATTAATATCAATATCCTTTTTTATTTTTACTTAAAACTACTTAAAATAAGGTCCTTAAAATAAAACTTAAACCAACTTAAACTACCTATTCTACCTATAAACTACTTAAAACTAGAACAACCACAGCAGCAAATCTAACTATCTAACGTTTTTTGTTTTTCATATTTTGTTGTCTTTTTTTTTATTCTGTTTTTTTTTTTTTTTAATTTTTTAATTTTTTTGTATTTTTTTGTATTTTTTGTATTTTTTTTGTGCCATCATGTTAACGATCATAATATATAACCCTCCACAAAGAATTATTAATGAGGAAGAAAAAGAAGCGATAATACAAAATTTCCACGACACATCACATGCTGGTGGACACTCAGGTGTAAAAAGAACAATAAATAAAATAAAACAGAGATATTGTTGGAAAAATTTAAGCAAAATGGTCAAAAAACATGTAAGTAAATGTATAATATAAATGCATTCAATATAAATCATGTAACATCAACACCTTATCATCACGAAACATTAGGTTCTATAGAACGGAATCATAGAGTGTTGAATGAATACCTAATTGCCTTTGCAAAAGAAGATAACTGGCATGAATGGATTCCTTATTTTGTTTTCAGCTACAATACAACACCGCATTCTAGTATTGGTATATCACCTTTCGAGTTAGTTTATGAAAAATTAGCTAAACTACCAGAACACTCAACTACTAAGATAGTAAATCCTATATACAATATTGATAATTACAGTTTAGAATTAAAATTTAGATTAGGACAAATGGCAATAATAGCTAAGAATCTTTTAGACAAAAGTAAATTAGAAAGACAAAATTAGTAGATAAGATTTCTAATCCATTAGAACTAAATATAGGAGGCACAGTCTTTCTGAAAGTAGGAAATAGGAAGAAATTAGAAAATCCCTATTCAGGACCATATAAGGTCGTAGAATTAAATGGCGTAAATACAAAAATTAGGATAAACAATGAGATAAAAGAAGGGCACAATAATAGACTCAAAAAACTAAATACAAGTTAATAAACACAAAAAAAATTAATTTTTTTGTTTACATAATAAAGTAAAATTTTTTTTTTTCTAAAAGAGGATGTAGTGCCCATACACTACAGATACATAGAATCAAAACAATACGTCGTTCCATCCGGTCATTGGCTTTAGCATTATAAAACATAAAGCAATTATAGATACTCCGTTTACATCCGCGGTCAATAAACAGAACTGCATTCCGTCTTTATATCCAAACTAGCCGACCCGTGCTCGCGTTGCTTCGCAAATTGTAACCAACACATTCTTTTTGTGCTTATGGATTTTCTTCCTATGTTAGCCTTTCTTTTACCCATTTTATATTTCTATGCGATAAAAGAAAAACAACGAATTTAAGCTTGTTATGTACTCGTATTTAATAAAAAAAATCAATCAAAAAACACTTCTTTACCGAAATTAACACTTTAGAAAAAAACTTAGGTAAAATATTACGTAGTAAAGGCCAAGCCGCACGTGAAAACAAACAAAACCATTTCAATTTTTTAGTTGAAAACAGAACGAAATTTTCGTCTATTTTCTTCTTTTCTTTCTTTTATTCACACCTAGAACCGTTTTTTTGCAACCGAAAAATATAGTTTAAGGGAAAAAACAAAACAAATTTGTGTTTTTAATGTTCTCATACATCTACAGGTATGCGTGTGTAAATATCCATAGACACATTTTTTATTCATCTGCTCATGTTCAGTGCAGTGCAACTGACTTAACCTACCCACATTTGTGTGCTCTTTTTATCGACGTCATTGTAAGTACCTTCTTCATACTTCCATAGTAACTTAAAAAAAAGAGCCTACATTGCTCAGCGATGTGACGATAGAATTAGAGAAACAGAAAAATAATGTGGGTGTGTAGGTTAGTTGATGAACTTTACAATACAGAAAAATTGAATATGTATGTAGGTAGGTAGCTGAGAGAAAAAACGTGACTATTAAATGGAACACATATTAAGAGAGGAAGAGCATGGGAAGAAAAGAAAAATAAAAATGTTGGAATGATAATGAAATGAAACAAAGCAGCGACCTCGCGATTGTGATGGAATCTAATTTCCTGGATAAAATAAATTCAAAAAGTTTATAATTTTATAATTTGTTTTTATTTATTTCTCAGGTTGTATGTTTAACTTAGATGATTTTAGGCTTAAAATTTGCGCAACAATATTGACTTAATGAAGCAATGCTAATCTTTGTCGATTATCGTATATGTTTTACGATATGAGTGGTTGTATAAGTCAACTAATGAAAAAAAAAATGGACAAAAAATGTAAAATTAATAATATTTAAGCTTGACAAATAATTAATGAAAAAAAATTAAAGGCATAAACACTCTCATAACAATATAGAAAATAATAAAATATATTTCAAATAAATCGGTTGACTACTTTCTGAGATCATGCGTTACAAACTTTAAAGTGGTTTCGCTTTTATATAATAGTATAGATATAGATATTAAATGTATAGTCCGCCAGATCTAGTCTAATCCTTGTCAATTTAGATCAGCGGTTCCCAATCTTTTTTAGTCGCGGAGCACTTTTTGCGTGAGAAATTTCACGCGGACCACTTCGTTGCGCATATGCCATTTTTCGCAGTTACATGTAGAAAACTAAATACGTTTTTTTTTAAATTTCGTTTGTTTTATTGAATTCAGGAAACAGTTTCTACAACGAAAAACACAAGAACAATGTTAACTTAACTTAATAAGGAATTACATAATTATATTAAATGCATTATAATTATATGGAGTTTCTTTTTAGTGGAAATAATGTGCCTGCTTATTTTTGCATAAAGCTAAAATATCTGGTTGAATTTGGGACAACCGTATATCAGGCTCTGCATCGAGACGGAATCTATATTTTGTTTTGGTTCCAACATAGGCAGAGAATCCTGATTCGCACATGTATGTTGTTGCAAACCGCTGTAATGAAGCATTACAAATAATCTGACCGACGCCACTGGCCTTTCATCTCATGCACCAGACCCTCACAAACGCCATGACCTACCTCGAACTAACTAAAAGATAGACTGACTAAGATTAATACAAGAAGCAAGTTGCACATCGTATACTTAAAGCAACAAGACAAGAACTCGCAAACTCACCACACCCAAATAAACCGGTATTACATACAAGAACCAGTATTACATACTAAATTAAAAACCTAAGTTAAACAATCGTAATAAGAGATAAAGGGAATAGAATATTAGAAAGATAACAAGCCGCTGCCGCTACCGACTCACCATATCACGACTCCCGCGAGCCACCAAGCCTATATGGTCTATTACAGTGTCGAACTATAACAACAATAAAAATACGCTCTTACATTCATTTTATAGTCGATATAGTTTACACTCTCTCTTTTCAACAACATGGCATAAAGAGGGCTATGTCAAATGGTCGAGGCAAGAGAAGCACACGGCACGGAGTGATCAACAATATAGTCCGGCGGTCGAAGTTGAAGAAGTACTATAGTCTGGCGGTTGGAGTTACGAAAGAGGTAAAAATTTGGATTTTTGTTTTTATAAAAAAAAAACTACCAGTTGTAAACTGCGATTTTACTAGGCTAAAACCTATGATGTACCAGTTGTAAAACTGTGATTTTACTAGACTAAACCTATGATGTACCAGTTGTAAACTGTGATATACCAGACTAATAATCTGTGATGTACCAGATAAACTAAGATCTGAGATTTCACCAGTTAAACAATAAGCTGCGATTTAACCAGGTTAAGCCTGTGATTACCGGACAATCATAAAGAGTCCGCATTCTACCAGTTAATGCGATCTACCGGGCATGAGCTCGAGATTTAAAATAAAACCATAAAGGAAGCAAACCAGGACTGTACCAGACCTCCGAAGATAAAATTGCTACGGCGACAACACAGCGCGCCCAGCCAGCAGACAACCATCTATACAAATCCCATTAAGGATTTAGATTAGATTAGATTCAATTAAAGACACTAAATTATATTTAAATGGAAATAATAAAGCTAAATTAATAAAACTAAAGTTTACAGTACTTTCCTTTAGTTAAGAACCCCGGACAACACCACTGAGTATTTACCCCAGCTGGAAACCCAAAGTACCATTACAAATTGGCGCCCGAGCAGGGACTAGAGGTCCGTTCGTTGAGAAAAATTAAATAGAAGAATCTTTTAGCTTAAAGCAAGTGTTCCGAAAAGGAAAGAAGGGTTTAAACATGTCTGATGACGAGGACAATATTTTTAGCAGCATAGGAGCCATATACCTCCTCCGGAAAGAAGAGATAATCGAGCGTATGTCACGATTACAATTAAATACAGAAGGCACTTTAGATGTGTTACGCAAGCGTCTCAGTAAACATATAAAGGAAGCGCGTTTGCGGTCTTCAACTCAAGACATGTGTGCAGAAATGGAGAAATTGGGCTTAGAACGCGAATTCCCAAATGAAACCACCCAGTCAGGAATTGAACTTTCTAAGAACGCACCAACCAGTACCGCCAACGTAAAGAATAGCCAACAAACCCATTTCACTGAGCTATGTTTTCCAGTACCTTCTTTAGGCCCTGTGCCGTCTCAGAGTAAGCAGTTTACCTACAACACTGCCAGCATAGCCAGAGAAAATACGTTATCCCCTATTCAAATTGATAATGCTCAACCAAGGTTCAGGGACAGAGTTTCAGTTAGCCGAGAAGCAGATGTAATGAATATAATAAGGAAATGGGGTGTAAAGTTTAGATCCACTAGTGACCCCATTGAATTCTTGAAGCGATGCGAGGAGCTCACCTCCGGTTTCAATATTCACCCTGACGAGATAGTTAGAACACTTCCCGAAGTATTAGTTGGTACTACTCTAGAGTGGTATAGGATCAACCGCGACCGTTTCCATACTTGGAAAGACTTTGAAGAAGCTTATCTACAAAACTTTCTACCTGCTAGGTATATACCCAAGCTAGAAGATGAAATAGCAAGAAAGAAACAGGGATCCAAGGAAAAGGCCAGAGACTTTATACAAGCAACCCAGTACCTAATCCATAAGCATCCTCAAATGAAAGTTGATGATAACATAGATCGAATCTATGATGGTCTCCTTCCTGGATATCACATGTATATTCGCAGAAAAGACTTTCAGACCCTCGCCGAGTTAATACAACTTACCGACGAATACGAAAACATTAAGCGTGAAGAACGAAATCAGGCTTCGAGTTCGTCATCCAATAGATTATCACAGTCAGTAAGGCCCACATTCGGTGGCCATCAGTTACAGGCCCAACCACAGACACAAAGACAAGGTAACCCTTTCAATAGACCAGCAACTACGTACGACCGGTTTACCCATTGCTGGAATTGCAAGCAAAGGGGGCATACCAAGAGCACCTGTAACCGACCGTTTCAATTATTCTGCTCATATTGCGGGGAAGATGGGCGTTTAGCCAAAGATTGCCCCTGTCATACTCATCAAGCTCTGGTAATCTATGATTTATCGGATTCGTCAGTCAAACCCATGGGTTCAAATATCATAGAAGAAATGCCGGATTACGTACTTCCCATCACTTCAGTACTTTCAGGGTCAACAGAGCCGAATAATTACTCAATGCACTGCGAACCTGCAACCTCAATAGCAGAAAAGAAAGCATATGAGAAGAAAGTTTCGAACGAATGGACAGACCCACGTCCTTTCGTATATATCACCGTATACGGTAATCGTTTGACAGCCCTTATAGATACAGGCGCAACAAAATCATATATTAATACCGAAACCCGACAGCTTTTCCGCCGTCTTAAAATTCCAATGGTTTACCAAAAACATACAGTACACCTAGCGAATGGTAGTCCTGTCAGTACCCGAGAATCTTTCACGGTCCCTTTTGGGCTGGGCGATAAGATCATGATGGGAAAAATGACTTACTTACAACAGTTAACCGAAGAGGTAGTTCTAGGTATGGATCTACTTTCGCAGTTTGGTTTCTCAATGTTTGTAGCGGACAAAGATCTTACGTCTATCGAAGCTCCTTCATCAGAACAAAGAGATTCACTAAGCCTACTTGGAGGCAAACCCCTCTCTACGGAGCAAGAGAATCAACTTACCTCATTATTAGATATTGAACTTCCAAAATTCGATAATTTACCTAACACAACAAATGCTGCAGTCCATCGGATACGTCTAAAAACTGATCAGCCATTTAAACAAAGATACTACCCCAGGAACCCAGCCATGCAGAAAATCATCGACGAAGAAATAGATGCATTAATAAGAGGCGGGAGAATCGAGTTTTCCAACAGCCCATACAGTTCCCCGATCGTATTAGTCAAAAAGAAGACAGGTTCTTGGAGGGTATGCGTCGACTATCGACAGCTTAATGAAGTATCCATTATGGATGCGTACCCCCTGCCTCAAATCTCTGCTATACTCGATAAACTCAAGCAAGCCAATTTTATATCTACGATCGATCTAAAACAGGGATATTGGCAAGTACCTTTAGAACCAAACTCCAGGCCAGCAACAGCTTTTACAGTCCCGGGACGTGGTCTTTTCCAGTGGACAGTAATGCCATGTGGTTTGAATTCAGCAGCAGCCACCTTCCAACGAATGTTAGATACGATAATAGGACCGGATATGGACAGTTACGCTTTTGCATATCTTGATGATATTATCATAGTAAGCAAAACTTTTGAAGATCACATGACCCATCTACAAGAAGTTTTTAAGCGTCTACAAAAGGCACAACTTAAAATAAACACGGAAAAATGTGTTTTCTGTAAACGCGAACTAAAATACTTAGGGCACGTTGTGAGTGACCAGGGTATCAGTACCGATCCCGATAAAGTCACCGCGGTACAAGAACTTAAAGCGCCTAAAAACGTGAAAGAACTCCGACGTCTTCTGGGCATCGCATCTTGGTACCGCAGGTTCATTAAAGATTTTTCAATCATAGCCACCCCACTTACGAAGCTCCTAAAGGAAAAACAAGTTTGGGAATGGGGTCTTAGACAAGAAACCGCTTTTATCGAACTGAAAACCAAACTTACCGAAGCGCCTGTATTGATGTGTCCCGATTTTACACTACCTTTTACACTTCAAACTGACGCTAGTCAACACGGACTAGGAGTAGTCTTATCACAGAACACAAAGGGTAAAGAAAGGGTTATAGCATATGCAAGTAGAACACTCAACGATTTAGAACAAAAATACTCCGTAACAGAAAAAGAATGCTTAGCCATTTTATGGGGCATCAGAAAAATGAGGCCATATCTTGAAGGTTACCGGTTTACTGTAGTAACTGATCATCACTCTTTAAAATGGCTCCATTCAATGGAGAACCCATCCGGAAGACTCGCACGGTGGGCGATAGAGTTACAACAGTACAACTTCGAAATTCAATACCGTAAAGGAGCCATGAATGTAGTAGCGGACGCTTTATCTAGAGACCCTCTACCATTAACCGAAAGTGATCTAGCCGCTATTATCGATGATTCAGAAGATTGGGTCCAACGACGTATGAAGCAAGTTCTTGAAAATCCCGAAAAATTCCCAGATTTCCGCATTAGCGAGGGCCAGTTGTACCGAAAATTCGATGCCCATCCACTTTCTAACGTACGAAATCACTGGAAGATATGTGTACCTAAAGTAGAGCGTGGTAATATACTTCAACAAAATCATGATGCAGTGACTGCAGGACACTTAGGGGTATCCAAAACGGCGTCAAGGTTAATGAAGCTGTATTATTGGCCCGGCATGTATCGTGACGTTGCCAAATACGTGGGTAAATGTGCCAGTTGCCTACAGCACAAGGCATCACAGCTAAAGCCTAGCGGTTTGATGCACTCTTCTACAGTCCAAAAGCCATGGGAAGTGGTTTGTGCCGATTTCGTGGGCCCATTACCTCGCTCAATGAAAGGGAACACAAGTATGTTAGTACTTGTGGACAAGTTTACTAAGTGGGTAGAGGTAGTACCTTTACGTACAGCCACAACGGTGGGTGTAATCAAAGCATTACGAGAACGAGTAATTACACGTTTTGGGGCACCTGAAGTATTACTGACAGATAATGGAACACCATTTGTAAGCCAACAAATGAAGAATTTCTTAATCGAAATGGGGATTTCCCAGCGTTTAACTGCACCGTACACCCCACAAGAAAACCCAACAGAGAGGGTTAATCGTGTAATCAAGACTATGATTTCACAATACGTTAACGAAAACCAACGTCAATGGGACGAACACCTCCCCGAATTATCATTCGCTATAAACACCAGTAAACACGACTCCACTGGATTTACTCCCGCCTTTCTTAACTTCGGAAGAGAGTTAAGAACCCCCCAACAACCTAGTTCGCTTTTTCAAAATGACGAAGAATGCGCCGAACCTGTCTCCGTACGACAAGAGAGACAGAAAGATTTGTATAGGTTAGTAGTCAACAACTTGCAGAGAGCATCACAAAATCAAGCTAAACATTACAACCTTCGAAGAAGAGCCTGGAGACCAGCCATAGGAGAGCAAGTTTATAAAAAACTTAGAGTACTCTCATCTGCTGTCGACCATTTCACTCAAAAACTAGCGCCGAGATATGATGGACCATATGAGGTTATGAAACTTTGTTCACCCGTTATCGTTCTTTTGAAGAGGAAGGGTGACAAATTTAAAAAACAAAATCTTATTCGTTCTCACGTAAAAGATTTGAAGGGATTTTCAGCATCAGAAGAAACACAAGAGGTTAGTTTATGTACAACCATGGCCGAGTACGCACCTAAGCAACTCACCTACGAGCAAGAAGTGCGACGCATCTTGTCCATCGACCCATGGATTCGCACGCCAACCCTGCCAAAACGCCCTTGCGCTCCAAAACGACCACGAAGCCCGATCCTACCACCACCAGCTACACCACCATCAACACCATCGTCAACACCATCGTCAACACCATCGTCAACACCACCGTCAACAAAACCAAATACACTCCGATCCGTCGCAGTCCGAGTCAAGCCTCATCCCGAAAAACTTATTGCCGCTGTAGCCACTACCAACAGGGTCATCCAGCTAAAAGCAAAAGGGCCACGTATAGTGCAAATGACCGAGACACCAGGACGTGACCCAGCAGGAAAACGAAGGCCTAGAGAAAATCCCACCACGACTAAACCACCGACGAACAATAGGCCCAGTACAAGCCGAATAGTCGCCTCAATAACGGACCGAAAACCGCAGTACACTCCACCCGCAACACCGAAAAATGCGTATACGCCACGAGGACAGGGAGATACCCCGATGCCAGCAGACCCTTTCGGAGACTTTGATGTCACCAGATGCCGCCAATACAACCCAAAATACCGGCGACAACGTTTCTTCGTCAAGCGACCATGGGGGCAGATAATAGTGAATGTAAAAGGGCGCTGCGCCTTTTTAAGAAGCGGCGACAAAACCAAATCAATTATATTTTAAAAATACTATAGAAACTTTGTGAATATTATGAATTATGATTATTTTTTTTTTGAATTATGCTTATTTATTTTTTTAATTATACTTTTAAATTTGTATTATTTTTTACAAAAAAAAAACGACAAAAAAAAAATATATATGAATTATAAAAAAAAAACAAAAAAACAAAGAAACTTAAATAAAAAAAAAAAAACAAAACTAAAATAAAACATGTACTTTACTGAAAAAAAAAATGATGAAAGGAATAAACGGAATAAAGAAAGACAAAAAAAAAAAACAAATGAAATAAAAGGGTACCTACCCTACATACGTAAATATATTTAACTACCAAAAAGAAAAGGGTTTGGGTACGCTATAAAAAAGAAAGCCGAGATTGCTCTCGTCTGGAAAGAAAGGGGGGAATGTAATGAAGCATTACAAATAATCTGACCGACGCCACTGGCCTTTCATCTCATGCACCAGACCCTCACAAACGCCATGACCTACCTCGAACTAACTAAAAGATAGACTGACTAAGATTAATACAAGAAGCAAGTTGCACATCGTATACTTAAAGCAACAAGACAAGAACTCGCAAACTCACCACACCCAAATAAACCGGTATTACATACAAGAACCAGTATTACATACTAAATTAAAAACCTAAGTTAAACAATCGTAATAAGAGATAAAGGGAATAGAATATTAGAAAGATAACAAGCCGCTGCCGCTACCGACTCACCATATCACGACTCCCGCGAGCCACCAAGCCTATATGGTCTATTACAGTGTCGAACTATAACAACAATAAAAATACGCTCTTACATTCATTTTATAGTCGATATAGTTTACACTCTCTCTTTTCAACAACATGGCATAAAGAGGGCTATGTCAAATGGTCGAGGCAAGAGAAGCACACGGCACGGAGTGATCAACAATATAGTCCGGCGGACGAAGTTGAAGAAGTACTATAGTCTGGCGGTTGGAGTTACGAAAGAGGTAAAAATTTGGATTTTTGTTTTTATAAAAAAAAAACTACCAGTTGTAAACTGCGATTTTACTAGGCTAAAACCTATGATGTACCAGTTGTAAAACTGTGATTTTACTAGGCTAAACCTATGATGTACCAGTTGTAAACTGTGATATACCAGACTAATAATCTGTGATGTACCAGATATACTAAGATCTGAGATTTCACCAGTTAAACAATAAGCTGCGATTTAACCAGGTTAAGCCTGTGATTACCGGACAATCATAAAGAGTCCGCATTCTACCAGTTAATGCGATCTACCGGGCATGAGCTCGAGATTTAAAATAAAACCATAAAGGAAGCAAACCAGGACTGTACCAGACCTCCGAAGATAAAATTGCTACGGCGACAACACAGCGCGCCCAGCCAGCAGACAACCATCTATACAAATCCCATTAAGGATTTAGATTAGATTAGATTCAATTAAAGACACTAAATCATATTTAAATGGAAATAATAAAGCTAAATTAATAAAACTAAAGTTTACAGTACTTTCCTTTAGTTAAGAACCCCGGACAACACCACTGAGTATTTACCCCAGCTGGAAACCCAAAGTACCATTACACCGCAAAAGAATTATTTTAACTTTCTCTGAAAGTAAACTGAACTCGTCTTTCACCAGAATTCTGATAAAGACTTGTTTGTTGCAAAAAGTTCTTTTATCGACGAATCTGATGTCAGGTCAAATAATCAAGGTGGGTTTTCCAAAGCGGCAGAGTACGGGTTTATTATCCATACGTTTTCCTTAATGTTCAGGTGGAATTCGTCTGGAAAATAGTGGAGGAAGCCATCCAGCAAACCTACTAGGTGGATATGAAACTCATTTAAAATATCATCGGGAATGTCCAAATCTATTTCTTCTTTAAATTCTTTGAGCATTAGGAAGCTGTCTAGGTTTCGATTTTGTATACATTCAGCCCAAAACAGGATTTTATTTTTAAATGCTTCTATTTTGTCATCACTGGCATCGAAAACAGTTACCTATGGCCTTTCCCTGAAGTGATACACTCAAATCATTTATTTTTTTAAATGTATCTGACAGATACGCCAATTTCAATAACCAACGCTCATTAGTCATTACACAACATGTCCCCAAATACAAAGTTGTCGTCAATGAGAAAGTTTCTAACTTCAGCTCTAATTTCGAAAAGTCGCGTCAGTGTTTTTCCGCGAGAAAGCCACCTTACTTCTGCGTGAAGAAGTAAAGACATACATATGTATGTAGACTACCCAACCCATGTCATCACACAATACTTTAAAAAGCCTTGTATTGTTTGGCAGTGATTTAATAAAGTTAATTATTTTCACGCTTTCGTCCAACACTTCTTTTATGGAGAACGTCATTTTTTTCATTACTAGGGCATGGCGGTGTAGAACGTAATGGCTACTGGTACATCCTTTAACAATTAGCTTTATTCTTGCGACGGCACCGGACGTTTTTCCAGTCATGGCCTTGGCACCGTCCGTGCATACATCCACGCAGTTAACCCATGGTATGTCATTTACAATACAAAAATTGTCAATCAAATTAAAAATTTAAGCACCAGTTTTAGTAGTTGGCAACGGCTTGCAGAAGAGCAGATCTTCTTGAAAGGACTATAGATATTGGTAGCGCACAAATACTGTTAAAAGCCAACAACGCAACATCCGTTGATTCATCCATTTGCAGCGCAAATTTTGTAACTTTTATTCGTAAAAGTAAAGGAGCTTTCACATTCTTCGCTAAATCTCCTATTCGTCTTGATATTGTGTTATTTGACGGAGGAATAGTGGCAACTAATTTGTTGGCCTTTTCACCCAACAAACATTAAACAATGTTTTGTGCGGTTAAATGCTTAAAAAGCAGAATTTATTAACCGGGGATTACTAGTTTACGTAAATTATGATTTTGTTTAGACACACCCGTCAGTTGGTGATTCTTCGGCAGCTTGGGGTGCTTTTGCGGAGCATTCACTTGCTTTTTTCAAAGATCCAGACTTAAGCCAGCGATCCATTCGAATATTGTATGTATAAAAACAAAATAAAGTAAAACTCACGCACTTAAAGCAACTGCAAATTAACTTCACCGTACTACGTTTAAAAGTTGGCATGAATTGAACAAAAATAGTTTCTATTTAAATCTTCAATCTCACTAGTCTTCGTGGTATTGTATGAAAATGTATACGAGTGAGATAGAATAAAAATAGAATTTGTCCCTGAATGTGTTTTTACCGTGTCAAGTTTTTGAAAAAGTGTTCCTTACAACAAAATTATACTTCTTTTTGTCTTTTCTCGGTATTCGACTGATTGTGATTGTCTGCAGGCCTACTATGGCTGACGTTGAAAAAACAAAAAAAATATTTTAAATTTGTTTTTAGTTAGGTACCTAGCTATGCTGATTTTTTTAAAAATATGAATTTCAATTCGACTGCTGCGATCAAAATTGCAAGATGAGAAGCCCAAAATTAACTAGTTACTAGTCCTTCTTGGAATTTGTATACTTTTTCAAATATTTCCGCGCCAAGTGCTCCGCGGAGCACACTTTGGGAAACCCGGATTTAGATGATGGATTCTTGTGTGTGAAGAGACTCACTAATGGTCTGTGATCTGTTATCACGGTGAATTTTCGTCCATAGACATATGGTCTAAAATAGTTTATGGCCCAGTGTATGCCAAGTAATTCTTTTTCAATTATTGGTTTATTCACCTCATGTTTAGTTAGACTTCTACTGGCATAGGAAACTGGTAGATCTTTCCCTATTTCACCTTGTGATAAAACTGCTCCCAGAGCTGTATTGGAAGCATCTGTTATTATGAATGGTTCTTCAAGGTCTGGGTATTTCAGAATTAGTGGGTTTATAAGTTTGTTTTTTAATGAAATGAAAGCATTTTCACATTCTTCAGTCCAGATAAATTCCATTCCCTTTTTTGACAACATATATTAGTGGTCTGGCTATCTCTGCAAAGTTTTTAATGAATCTTCTATAATTATTGCAGAATGCAACAAATCTTTTAACTTCCTCCGCATCTTTTGGTGTTGGATATGCAGTAATTGCTTCATATTTCTGTGGATCTGGTTTTATTCCTTCGTTCGTAATAGAATGTCCAAGATATGTGACCTGTGTTTTAAGCCAATTGCATTTTTTAGGATTCAATTTCAGATTATATTTTCTAAGTCTTTGAAGAATTTTATCTAGGTTACAATTGTGATGATTGAGACTACAACCAAATATGATTATATCGTCGACATAAAGGAAGGCTTCCGTTTCAAGTCCTGCTAAGGCCACAGATAACATTCTTTGGAAACTATTAGTTGATATTTTTAATCCAAATGGAAACCTTTTGAAGTGAAAGTGGCCACGGGACCATTATATAATTTGTTAAATGGGGATTAAGATTAAGAATTGCATTTATTGATTGTTTTCTGAACTCAAATCTGAGTCTCTCTGGACTTCGGAGACTCCCTGATTGTTTTCCGAACCTTCTATGTAGTTTATTCTTTTTTGGTTATTTGCATTAAAGTTTGTGTTACTATACCTGTTGTTGTTATTATTGCTATATCTATTGTAATTGTTATTTCCTGATCAATTGTAATTGTTATTTCCTGATCTATTAAACCTATTGAAATTTCTATTATTTCTATCTATTTGCCTCGGTGTATTTATCCTAAAATGGTTAATTTGAACAGCATGGTTTGCATTATCTACCTCAGTGGCTAGTTGTATTGCCTCATTAAGTGTTTTTGGTCTAGCTGCGAAAATGGTCGATTTGTTCGTTTGTATAAGGCCATTTTTGAATGCGTTTAAACCTAGTTGGTCATTTAGTTTGCAGATTACTTCTCTGTTCTCTGTTCCTTACTCTATTAATTTTAAACAATTTAGTTCTGCCACCAACGTTTCAACTTGGTTAGCAAAATCTGTTGTAGAACTTGAGTTTTGCTGTATCACTGACAATTCTGAGATAACTTGGAGTGTATTTTTCTTATGTTTAAAAAGTTGATGAAAGGTTTCTTTTAATTCTTTAAACGTTTTTGGCTGTTTTGCACTGTTATTAACTTGTTTCTGACTTTGTCATTTATTTTCGTTGATATGACAAATTTTATCAGTTTTTCTTTCTCTGTTACCTTGCTGAGATCTGAGTCAACGAACTCTACCAAATTCAAGAAGTTAGTTAATTTCTCTACCTCCCCAGTAATTTCTGGAATAATCTTAATGCTCGAAATAATGTCGAATTTTGCCATTTTGAATTCTAGTTTTCCTAATTCTTTATCAATGTCTTCTAAATCTCGTTCAATTTCTGCCTGCTCTAATAATTTCTCCTTCTTTTCCAAAATTTCTTTTAATCTCAATAGCGAATTATTTATAATTTTTTTTAATGATTGTTGACTGGTATCTTCAGGCGATTTCTCATATTTTTCATTAAAATCTTCCTCTAACCTTTGTATTTCTGATTTTTTTTTAGCAATGTATTTAGCTGTATAAACTCTGTTTGGAGTTTTATTAAAATTTTCAATAATACATTTTAAATGTTTAATTATATTCAACATATTTTATTTTTTAAATACATTTTTACGAATTTATTATTTTTTTTTTTTTAAACGGTTATATTTTTTACCTCCTCTGATACAATATTTTTAATTTTTTCTTTACAAAAGTGTTTCGTAATTTTAAAAAATAGGTATACAATTAATATAATTATTACTATGTCAACTAAAATTAAGTTTGAGTTCATAATATTATTATTGTTATTATTATTATTCGTGACTATGACTTCTTCTTTAGAATTCTTACCTCCCATGATACTAAGCTAGTTACTTTTTGATTTGTACTTCCTCTCTTTGAATTGTATCATTTGCAGATTTTTCGCCTGTTGGAGAAATTTCTGTTTTTCCTCCTTGTTGGCAAGTGTGGCGAGCCTAAACAGATTGCCTATTTCCTGGCGTATTCTCACTTTTCTGCCACCCCTTTCTCTCTTCGGTGTTTTTGGTTCTGGTGGTTGAATCTTAGTTCTTTGCCTTTTTTTTGCATTCCTCAATCGACAATGGTTTTGGGCCAGCGGTTTTGGGTGTTGGTTCGTATGCTGGTGCTTCGCTGTCTGGCTGTCCAGAATGGTACGGGCTGTTTAGGTTTTCGAACAGCTCATCAAGCTCTTCTCGATTATACATTACAGGATCTATTTTGGCAAGATTGCCATGTAATTATATGCCTCTCCTAAAAATCTATGGGGGATATTATTTAGCTTCCCCAAGCCTAATATTCAATGCCTTAATTGCCGATCTTAGATGGAATAAAAATGATGAGAAAAGAACAGGCCAATGTGCCGATTTGAGTTCTGATTAAAGAGTCATTTTATTGATTCAATTCTTAGCCTATTTATACAAAATAATTCCTTACACACTAACAAGTAAAATATTCACTTATAACATACATATAAACATAATTTTCATTATCTAATATAAAAGTATACATATCATACGGTAAGCTATATTTTTATCGTGTCATCAAATTCATGTTGAATATCCATGCCTATGTGATGACACACAAATATATTGGGTAAAGTGCAGGCACAGGCAGTGCATATCATAGAGGGACATTGAAACAAAACAATAGTAATTCAAAGCGTCAAGTGGCATTGGGTATATTTGAATGTGAAGACGAAATGCAGTCGCTTTTATTGATCGTAGATGTAAACAGAGTATTTACTATAAACCGAAAGTAATCTGAGGCGTTAAGTGACATTGAGTTTATTTGGATATAAAGACGGAATGCAGTTCTGTTTATTGACCGCGGATGTAAACAGAGTATCTATAATTGCTTTATGTTTTATAATGCTAAAGCCAATGACCGGATGGAACGACGTATTGTTTTGATTCTATGTATCTGTAGTGTATGGGCACTACAGTCGAACTGTTCGACTTTCTTCGGCTTTTTGACTGGCGTGTTTTTGTTTCATTTGTTGGACCTTAGGGCAACCCCTATAGCTAGCCGGATGCACTTGGTTTCCACAAAGGACACACTTGAGCTGGGTCAAATCCTCAACCCGCTCATTCCCCAGCTTGCAATCTCCCTTGATGTGGGTTTCGGAGCACCTGACGCAGCGCAACTGCATATTGCAGTTGGCTCCGGCATAGCCGAAACTCTGGCACTTCGTACATTGTAAAATGTCGTCGTGCCTTTTTAATGTCTCCCAGTGTATGGCTTGATAGTCGAGGCATTTGATTTCCCTCAGACTCTCAAGACTACTTTGGGGCGATAATGTTACGAGGAACATTGGCAGCCTGTAACCCCCTCGCCTGGACTTCACAGTAGTGAAAGGCTTGACCCCGATGAAATCGAGATCGTCGATGGCTTTTTGGCGGAGCTCAGCTAAGAACGCCTCCGGTTCCGTGCAGGAACTTATGCTGGTGTTGCTGCTGCTGTTTCTGGTGCTGTTGCTGCTGCTGCTTCTGTTGCTGTTGCTGCTGCTGCTGCTGTTGCTGCTTCTGTTGCTGTTGTTGCTGTTTCTGCAGTTGCTGCGGCCTTTGTTGCAGCTGTTGTTGTTGCTGCTGCTTTGCCTTAACCGAAGTGGATGGGCCCTCAACAATTGGGCCTGTCACCGGTAATGGAGCCTTCACATTTTCCTCCGCTCCCGTGATTTTGGTAGCGGGCTTGGACTGTGGTTGTTTCTGCTGTGGTTGTTGCTGCTGTGGTTGTTGCTGCTGTAATAGTTGTTGCTTTGTTTTTGTTTTTGTTTTCCTGTTGTTTTTGTTGCTGTTGCCGTTGAGCCGCTTCTTGTTTCAGCTTTAACTGACTAAGGAGGGGCTCCATTTCCTCCTTGAGCTTTTTGAGGTCTTGCTCAAACTGGCTGATGATTGCTTGTTTGGCTTGCAGGGCCTCCACCAGTTTTGTTTCTGCTTGGAGGTCCGCCTCTACCTCCAAAGCCTTTCTTGTCGGCGGGACTGGCTCTGACTCCGATTGAATCAAATCCATATTCAGAGGCCTGAACAGCACCTCTCCACTTTCGGACACATATTCAGTTTTCTCAGACTTGACGTAGTCTGAGAACTCACTCTCGGTGGTAATTCCTCCTTTACCACTCTCCATTTCCTTCCGCATATTCCGCCGCTTAGCGGAGTTGGTTCTCTCAACTTTATTTGGACTCTGCTTCTTCAGCTTCCTCTTTTTGATAGTTGTTGTTGCTGCTTCTATCCACTGGTCTGATGTCTGACCAGATGTTGTTGCTGTTGTCTATGGAACTATTACTGGCACCAGCGTAACATCGCCTGATGTGTTGTCTTTTCTCCTTCTCCATTACTTTTTATTCCTAACAGATAAAATCAACGATTTCTCTGTTGTGAAAAAAAGCTTCTAAATTTTTCGTTGACTCCGGCTTGGAGTCGAACTCACGACCCTTGGATCTGTCTTCGGAAGCCACTTTTTTTTTAAATTCATTTTTATTAATTCAATCTTAAAGCTATCTTAAAGCTAGACAAAAATTCAAAAAACTAGCCTAATTAACCATAACTTACAACTAACTTAATGGTCCCATACGGACACTCTAAGTTAAACAATAATACTTAATGCTAATGCCTTTCGGCCCGAAGATCTATTTAACTTCAATATAATTTTATTTATTTTTGTATTCATTAGAAAATTCAAAAAAAACTAATTGCAATATCCTTTTTTATTTTTACTTAAAACTACTTAAAATAAGGTCCTTAAAATAAAACTTAAACTAACTTAAACTACCTATTCTACCTATAAACTACTTAAAACTAGAACAACCACAGCAGCAAATCTAACTATCTAACGTTTTTTGTTTTTCATATTTTGTTGTCTTTTTTTTTATTCCATGTTTTTTTTTTTTAATTTTTTAATTTTTTAATTTTTTTGTATTTTTCTTCTTGTATTTTTTGTTTGTATTTTTTTTTGTGCCACCATGCCTATTCTACTTAAAACTAAACCCTAAAACTATAAAACAAGTATGTAAGCCGGCCAAGGCTTTAAACCCCATATCGACTACCCACTATCAAGTGCCGATTGAAGCCACCAAAACTGGTTCTCCTGCTTCACCCTATCAGTTCGGTTCCGTTCGGACACAGCCCTACTGAACCGAAGGAGCTCTGCTCCGCCTTGTGCCACGACGTCCCGATTGTACAGGAGTCGCCTATCCACGGTTCGTCGTCTGACGTGGTAGATTAGCGGAACTGCCAATCTATCCTGTATCAGACCGCATCTATCTAAAAAGAGGAATGCCTCTGGTGGAATGAAGGCGCTCAAGCGTGCACTTTCGAAATACTCGTCATTCGGATAGAACGCCCCGAAAATTAAATTGTTGGTCGAAGACATAGCTCTTGCAATGTGACCTCGAACGAGTTTTATCACGAAATTAACAATTCTATTGATTCGAGCCCCGTTGTATAGGACCTCGTTGGAATAGTAATGCACGTAAGAAGATTCGGCTGTTCGATATAAGCCGGTACAGCGTCGAAAAAACTGCCGCTCGAACACCCGAAACTTCTCCATCTGGGAAGGGACAACGTTGAACCACACAGGACAACTATAAACGATCATTGGACATATGAGGGCCATGTAGCAAATTACCTTCACTCTGGAGTCAAGGCGACTGCTAAAAAACAGCCGTTTCGTCAGAGCGAGGGCTCCTCTGACCCTGGTCAGAGCAGCATTTATATGTCTATCGAAATATAAATACTGATCTAACCAGATACCGAGGTAATTCACTACACCTATGCTCGCTAATCGCTGCCCGTGAAGATCAACGATGACCATCTTGCGCCAATTCTTGCACGTATCCCTCGTGGCCCTAGCCAACGGAGTCCGGAACAGAATTGTCTCCAAATTCTGGACATTTATTTTCAGTTTCCGGTCGTCGCAATATCGCTGAATCTTGTCGAAATCACGCTGCAAGAGAATTCTAATAACCTCAACCTTTCGGGCCGTTCTGTACGCAATAAGGTCTTTGGCGTACGCAATTGCCTTTGTAAGACTACCTATCAGATCGCTTGTGTTAATGCTGAAGAGAACCGGCGAATTCACCGCTCCCTGTTGAAGACCATTTTTAATTAAGAATGTTGTGGTAGAAGTTACATTGCCACTTTTGACAACAAACTTTCTACCGTTAAGCATATCATAAAGTATATACAACAATGGCTTGCTCATGCCAAGCCTGCTCAGTTTTAGGTAAAGAGCCACTAACCATACGGTGTCAAAGGCCTTTTCCAAATCAACCAGAACAGCACCTGTGCATTGTTGTTTTGTTTTATTCCATTGGATATCAGAAACGAGTTTGACGCAGCATGAATTGTGTCATGACCCGCCTTGAACCCGAACTGTTTATCCGGAATTATTTTGTTGTCCGCAGCCCACTTAGTCAGAGCCCTATTAATAATTTTTTCGAAAACTTTGCTGATGCTCGGAAGAAGACTTATCGACCGAAGATTTGACGGGTTGGAGTTGTCCTTTCCCTTTTTCGGGAGAGGATGAACCACAGCGGTCTTCCAATGCACTGGATAATATGCATTATTCAGTGCATTATTGAAGAGTGTGGTGTAAATGTCAATTGCCTCCATCGGTAAATGTCTTAGTACAACGTTGGATATACCATCGACACCTGCTGACTTTTTATTTTTTATTGAGTTGAAGATGAGCTGAAGCTCAACCTTCGTTACTAATAAGGGACTTGGTCCCGTTTGCTCGGCGATTACGGCATTTGCCATGGAATCATCGTCGAACCGCACAAAACCGCGGTTCTCAGATCGCCAATGTGTTATATCATTTCGAAGGTAAAATTGATTAAGTAGGGCTCTATTTTCCAGGTCGTGGTTGGGGCGAATGCTAACATTCACCTTGTACACTTGCTGGAAAGCAGCTCCCACCGCCTCCACTTTTTCCTTCGGATCTTCAATTATAAAAAACTCATCGTCAAAGATGGCTTCTCCTGGATCTATTTCCGCTGTCATGAGTAAGTCTCTGTTCTCTGCAGTTCTTTGGAGTTTCAGACAAGGAAGGTCATTGTCGTTCTTTTTCCTGAATATCTTGTTGATTTTGGGGAACATACTAGGATCACTGGAATTAACTGACCGGATCTTGCGGTCCCAGTACTTGTTAATCGATATCCTGTAGTTCTCCTAAATCAACAGATTGACATTTTTTATTGACGACTTCAGTGTCCTACCTCCAAGTCGTGTGGGTCTGTAAGTCGTCTGTACAAGTTTTGAGTCTTGTCAGTAAGCCACTCTTGTGCCTACGTAGTGCGTCAATAGTCGCGTTTCTGTAAGCCTCCATTTGGTCCCGTTCTTTGTACTTTGGTATTGTCCGTTCCATTGTTCGTTTTATTGTTTCATCCATCTGTTGTAAATGTTGGTCAATTCTGTGTTTGTCAGGTTTCTGTTGTTTGGTGGGGCTATGTCACTCGAGCGAAGTTCTCTCGCTAGGGCGTTGGTGAAACGAGGCCAGCGCATCTTACTGTAATTGTAAGAATGCGTTGCAACGTATTCCTCCAACTCCACGCGTTCATTGGGAATCTGCATTACAGCAGCCAGTCCGCAGTGATCCCTGTCGTACTCAATTGTCTGTAAGCAGTTTCGAGGGTGATTACCCACTTTGTCTGTAACTGTCAGTCTTGTGTCGTACAGCAAAAGATCAAGAAAGGAGTCGCTTCTTGGATACGATGGCTTTTCAGTAGCCATCAGGTCGACACCATATTCAACGCTGTAAAGATTCATCAAATTAAAAAGATGGTTACCTCTGGGATTACTATGTTGATTTCCCCAATCTTCATGTTTTGCGTTCAAATCACCGGCCAAGATGAAATAGTTTTTTTCCAAGCTCAGTTTCAGTTCCCTAAAAAGAATCTCGAGTTCTGAAGCAAAATAAGTAACCTGCGGAGCTCCAGCCGCATAAGCCGCAATCATATACATCCGCTTCCCTTGAGTGAGAGAGATGCATACAACGCAAACTTCTAGCGTCTTGAGCTTTCGCAATTCATTGTTGTATACGACTTTATAATTAATGCCTTTTCGTATAAAGAGAGCGACACCGCCCCCTTGAGTGGAGTCGGGCCGGTCTCTTCTTACGATATTGTAATTTTTATGTGTCAATATGTGTTTGTGGTTTAGCTTAGTTTCGCTAGCCATAAATACATCGGGACTGTAGTCTTTCAACAATTGGAACATATTGGCTCTTCGTTCAATCCTAATCAGTGAACTTATATTCACAGCTAGGACTTTTAGGCGCGTCTCCGGCAGCGCGCCCATTATGGTCTAAATTTCGCCAGGCCACGCAACAAAGAGTAGAGATGATCTACCCTTTTGACTTGCTCCTTTATCTGACTTTGTAATTATATGGGGTGCCTGCCTCTCCTAATAATCTATGGGGGATATTATTTAGCTTCCCCAAGCCTAATATTCAATGGCTAAATTGACGATCTTAGATGAAATAAAAATGATGAGAAAAGAACAGGCCAATGTGCCGATTTGAGTTCTGATTAAAGAGTCATTTTATTGATTCAATTCTTAGCCTATTTATACAAAATAATTCCTTACACACTAACAAGTAAAATATTCACTTATAACATACATATAAACATAATTTTCAATATCTAATATAAAAGTATACATATCATACGGTAAGCTATATTTTTGGCGTGTCATCAAATTCATGTTGAATATCCATGCCTATTTGAGGACACACACATATATTGGGTGAAGTGCAGGCACAGGCAGTGCATATCATAGAGGGACATTGAACCAAAACAATAGTAATTCAAAGCGTCAAGTGGCATTGGGTATATTTGAATATGAAGACGAAATGCAGTCGCGTTTATTGATCGTAGATGTAAACAGAGTATTTACTATAAACCGAAAGTAATCTGTGGCGTTAAGTGACATTGAGTTTATTTGGATATAAAGACGGAATGCAGTTCTGTTTATTGACCGCGGATGTAAAAAGAGTATCTATAATTGCTTTATGTTTTATAATGCTAAAGCCAATGACCGGATGGAACGACGTATTGTTTTGATTCTATGTATCTGTAGTGTATGGGCACTACAGTCGAACTGTTCGACTTTCTTCGGCTTTTTGACTGGCGTGTTTTTGTTTCATTTGTTGGACCTTAGGGCAACCCCTATAGCTAGCCGGGTGCACTTGGTTTCCACAAAGGACACACTTGAGTTGGGTCAAATCCTCAACCCGCTCATTCCCCAGCTTGCAATCTCCCTTGATGTGGGTTTCGGAGCACCTGACGCAGCGCAACTGCATATTGCAGTTGGCTCCGGCATGGCCGAACCCAGTGTATGGCCTGATAGTCGAGGCATTTGATTTCCCTCAGACTCTCAAGACTACTTTGGGGCGATAATGTTACGAGGAACATTGGCAGCCTGTAACCCCCTCGCCTGGACTTCACAGTAGTGAAAGGCTTGACCCCGATGAAATCGAGATCGTCGATGGCTTTTTGGCAGAGCTCAGCTAAGAGCGCCTCCGGTTCCGTGCAGGAACTTATGCCCTTCAGTAGGACCGTCTTTAATTTTTCGCTTTTAGGCGTGAAGCTGAAGAACTCAGCTGTGGCCTCTTTTAGTAACCCTTTTACTAAGTTGTATTCGGCCAGTGAGAAGCACTGGACTGAATAATTCTTTTTTTTTTCGTTTAGAATTTTAATGAAAAAATTGCAATTAGTGGCGACTTACATACCTGTTTTATGTCATCCAGGTCAACTCTGTGTGTCCTAATTGGTGGCACCTTCTCTTTCTTGGGCTGTGGTTGTTTCTGTTGCTGCTGCTCTTTCTGCTGCTGCTGTTTCTGCTGCTGCTTTTTCTGCTGCTGTTGTTGCTGTTGCTGCTGCTGCATGATTTGTTGTTGCTGCGGCTGTTTTGGTTCTTGTAGCAGTTGTTTAGCTTTTGTTGAGGTTGTTGGGCCCTCAACACTTGGGCCTGCTGTTGCTGGCGGTGCTTTTTTAAATTGCTCCGCTCCTGAGATTTTGGAAGCGGGCTTGCTTTGTATATGTTGCTGCTGTGATTGTTGTTGCTGTTGTTTTTGTTGTTTCTGTTTTTGATGCAGTAGCCGTTGCTCTAGTTGATTGAGAAGCGGCTGCATTTCCTTCTTCATTTTCTTAAGATTGTCTTCATATACACTGATGTCTGCCTGTTTAGTTTGCAGGGCCTGAATCAGTGTATTTTTTTCTTGGAGGATTTGGTCAACATCCACCTCCAAAGCCTTGTTTGTCGGTGGGACTGGCTCTGGCTCCGATATAATTAACTCACTATTCGGAGGCCTGAAGAACCCCTCTCCACCTTCGGACATGTACTCCGTTTTCTCAGACTCAGTGTAGTCTGAGAACTCACTCTCAGTGGTAAAGCCTCCTTTACCTCCCTCTTCCATTTTTTTTTACTGGCCTGCCGCTTAGCCGAATTGGTTCTTTCGACCTTGTTCGGGCTTTGTTTTTTAAGCTTTCTTTTCTGGTTTCTGGCTGTTGACTGGTCAGATGCCTGACCTGTTGCGCCACCGCAACATTGCCTGATATGTTGGCAGAGGTTTCTTCCGATACCCCTGCTCTTTTCTCCTTCTCCATTACTTTTTGTTCCCAACTGATAAAATCAACGATTTCTCTGTTGTGAAGCTTCTAAATTTTTTGATGACTCCGGCTGGGACTTGAACCCACGACCCTCGGATCTGCTTTCGGACGATACTTTTTTTTTTTTTTTTTTCAAATTCATTTTTATTAATTCAATCTTAGATCTATCTTAAAGCTAGACAAAAATTCATAAAACTAGACTAATTAACCATAACTTACAACTAACTTACTTGTCCCATACGGACACTCTAAGTTAAACAATAATACTTAATGCTAATGTCTTTCGGCCCTAAGATCTATTTAACTTCAATTCCATTTTATTTATTTTTTTATTCATTAGAAAATTTCAAAAAAACTAATTTCAATATCCTTTTTTATTTTTACTTAAAAACTACTTAAAATAAGGTCCTTAATATAAAACTTAAAGCTAACTAAAACTACCTTTTCTAATTATAAACTACTTAAAACTAAAACAACTACAGCAGCAAATCTAACTATCTAACGTTTTTTGTCTTTCATATATTGTTGTCTTTATTTTTTTATTCTATGTTTTTTTTTTAATTTTTTTTTTTGTATTTTTATTGTGTTTTTGTGTTTTGTTTGTATTTTTTTTGTGCCACCATGCCTATTCTACTTAAAACTAAACCCTAAAACTATAAAACAAGTATGTAAGCCGGCCAAGGCTTTAAACCCCATCCCTACTACCCACTATCAAGTGCCGATTGAAGCCACCAAAACTGGTTCTCCTGCTTCACCCTATCAGTTCGGTCCCGTTCGGACACAGCCCTACTCAACCGAAGGAGCTCTGCTCCGCCTTGTGCCATGACGTCCCGATTGTACAGGAGTCGCCTATCCACGGTTCGTCGTCTGACGTGGTAGATTAGCGGAACTGCCAATCTATCCTGTATCAGACCGCATCTATCTAAAAAGAGGAATGCCTCTGGTGGAATGAAGCCGCTCAAGCGTGCACTTTCAAAATACTCGTCGTTCGAATAGAACGCCCCGAAAATTAAATTGTTGGTCGAAGACATAGCTCTTGCAATGTAACCTCGAACGAGTTTTATCACGAAATTGTCAATTCTGTTGATTCGAGCCCAGTTGTATAGGACCTCGTTGGAATAGTAATGCACGTAAGAAGATTCGGCTGTTTGATATAAGCCGGTACAGCATCGTAAACACTGCCGCTTGAACACCCGAAACTTCTCCATCTGGGAAGGGGCAACGTTGAACCACACAGGACAACCATAAACCATCATCGCATCGGCCGTATGAGGGCCATGTAGCAAATTACCTTCACTCTGGAGCCAAGCTGACTGCTAAAAACAGCCGTTTCGTCAGAGCGAAGGCTCCTCTGGCCCTGGTCAGAGCAGCATTTATATGTCTGTCGAAATATAAATACTGATCTAACCAGATACCGAGGTACTTCACTACACTTTTGCTCGCTAATGGCTGCCCGTGAAGATCAACGATAACCATCTTGCGCCAATTCTTGCACGTATCCCTCGTGGCCCTAGCCAACGGAGTCCGGAACAGAATTGTCTCCGACTTTTGGACATTTATTTTCAGTTTCCAGTCGTCGGAAATAAATATAAATTAAAACACTTCTTCACTGCTTGGAAGTCAAAGAACGACTGACTTCGGGACGCCACTTCCACTGTGCTATCGATTTGTTATTTTTGGTGGTGGCAAACTGCCAACTTTATTTATAACTTAATTTGCACTATTTAACTTGGAAATAAATATCAATAAAAACACTTCTTCACTGCTTGGAAGTCAAAGAACGACTGGACGTGGTTCGTCGCCTAGACGATCACGACCACGGAGCCTCTATAATTTGGTGCGAAAGTTGAGCACTTGGAATTTCCTTGTGTGACGAAGTATAATTTCAGGCGATTTGGATATTTCCCGATTTGCTGAGCGCCTGTGCCTCTTTGGTCGGAAATGTGAAATTTTTCTTCGAAATTCCTGGATAAATATAACTTATGTCACTTAGTTGCACCATATTATCATTTATGTGCATAAGATGCACATATATATGTACATATATATACGGATTTATGTCCTGTACGTCATATACGTATATATATACATAGACACATGCAAATTTGCCCAAAACTGAATTCTAATAAAAAAAAACGACAAAATACCTCGACTTATCCTGGGATTCCACTATTTTCTCGCTTAACTTTGATCCCTTTTCTGGTATGTGTATTATAAAGAATTCACTTCGATATAAAAAATATAAAAAATTTTCACTATGCAATTTTCAACTTCAAATGACTTTCAAATTTTCGGTTTTCGCTATCCGTCTTGACTATACCGGTATCGAATGCCCTTGTTGTGTTGCAGCTTTGAAGGTTTTCTTTGAAAAGAAAGACTTTCACTTTCACACCTCTTCTTTAACCTATCCATTTAGTACATTCATACCGGAGAAGATAAGATTCAGCAAACTCTTTCCAACCATTCAATTGTGAGATATCGAATTCGAATCTCATTCTCTCGCACGATCGAAAATCTTCCTCTCATTTTGCCCCAATCCCAGACTCTACTTTGCAAGCACTCCCCAAAGAATAGTCCAAAAAAACCTTGCAACTGGTCTAAACTCTAAATCTCCCATCATTCTTAAACTCACTTCCTGTCATTCTGGCGGCTCCGTTCGTCGAGACCATTTAAAACAAACCTAAATGTCGTTATCGTCGTTGGTATTTAAATTCATTTTATTCATACGCGCATTTCTTTCGAACAAGAAAAACCAAAAAAAAGTGTAATTCAGTCACAGGGCTTTGCTTTTTTCTGATAAAAACGTTGTCAGAAATATGCAAACGAACCCACGTATAAACCTCGGGCAATAGGGAAATCGTGCGGGCGGTAGACCATAATACACCACACATCTTGATGTTTAGTTCTGAGAGTGAATGAATGCTAATTGTTGCAGTGTTTTAAAGTGCAGTTCCTGTGATATTCGTTCGTCAAAAAAAAAAAAAAATAGGCAACCGAATACAATGATATTGTCAACTACAATCAAGATGGGACGCAAACCCACTCCCCTTATGCTAGACGGGCACTTGATTCAAAAATCGTCAGATAAGTACATTTATAATTTTTCAAAACAAAATTCGATGCTATGTGAAATGTTATATTTTTCTTTCCAGCTT
The DNA here is from genome assembly GCA_951509635.1 of Eupeodes luniger. Taxonomy (NCBI): domain Eukaryota; kingdom Metazoa; phylum Arthropoda; class Insecta; order Diptera; family Syrphidae; genus Eupeodes; species Eupeodes luniger. The sequence goes on along the minus strand of OX608073.1, from coordinate 209,851,273 downwards.
TTATTGCCGTATGTCCTTGGCATGAAAAACGCCAAGGGGTTTACCGGACTGTGATTCCAATTCGTACATACAATTTCCTACAACTCTTTTTATACGGGATTTAAGAAATTTTGGAAGCAATTTGGCGTTAATTCCCTGTACGAAATTGCTTTGAGCGAAGTTACGGTGGAACACTTCTTGTCCTTCCTGGTAAGTAACGTTTCTTGTAAGTTTATTATATGTATCTCTTGACTTAACGTATGCCCTGTCCAAATTCTCCGACAACTTCTGTCGTGTCAAGGTAAATTTCAGTGCGCGGGGTGTGACCACCATTTCAGGATCGGGTAAAGCGTTAATCTTTCTAAGCAGTGCATATGTTGACCCATAAGTGACTATGTTCTGACCGAACATAGCGAAGTAGGGCTGACATTCTAGAGAGTCGTGGATATCTGAACGCAACGCACCGGCTATACTGGACAGATGGATGTCCCAGTCGTTCTGTTGCTCCGAAATCAAAATTTTTAACTTGCTAAGTAGACTTCGATTTACCCTCTCCGAAAGGTTGGCCTGCGGGGCATGCACCGCTGTATGCACATGCTTAGCCCCGTACTCGTCCAGAAATTCCCTGAAATCCTTGGACACAAACTGACGTCCGTTGTCGGAATGAATTTGTTCAGGGGTCCCGAAAGTGTGGAAAATTTCAGATTCAAGGTATTGAATCACCCGTTTCGAAGTGGCTTTCGGTAAAGCCTTAAAAAACATAAATTTGGTGAAGTAATGAATACGTATACATTACCGCTTTTGGTACGCGGGTAGGGACCTAAAAAATCTTTATATATTCGTTGCATTGGTCTCTCGGTTTTTGTTTGACTTACTATTGGTGGACGAAGGGTTTCATTCGGAGCTTTTACCATCTTACAAACCTCACAGTTCTTGACGTAAACTCTTACTTCTTTTGCCATTTTAGGCCAGTAATATTTGGCTGCTATGCGGGAATAGGTTTTGTCAAAACCACTGTGACAACTTAGCTTACTGTTATGACTCAATTCAATGAACTTCAATGTCAGACTGTCAGGTACCCACAGGCGCCAAAGTGAGTCTTCTTCGTCTACATTACCCTCTCTGAATTGAACTCTTCGATAGATGTATTTCCCAGAAACTATGACATCTGGTAGATTTGACTGGTTTCGGACAATGTTCTCTCTCAAGTGGGTGTATGAATCGGAATCGAAATCGGTTGAATCCAAATCGATCTCACCCCAAGTGGACATCGAAGAACCCTCCCAAATCCCACCGTCACCGACGTTGCCACTCGCCGCGATTCCGTCCATGTTTATCCGAGAAAGGCAATCGGGAACTACGTTAAGCGACCCCTTACGATGCTGAATGGAGAAATTATAACCTTGGAGTTCTAAACTCCATCTGGCTAGTCTGCCTGATAACTCTTTCATTGACATGAGCCATTTGAGGCTCGAATGATCGGTTATAATCGTAAAGGGTAGTCCGTCAACGTAGGCTCAGAATTTTCGGATGCTCAATACCGCGGCAAGACATTCTTGCTCGGTGACGGTGTAATTTTTCTGGGACTTATTAAGTTTTTTGGACATGAAGGCAATGGGTTTTTCGTTACCGTCCTCATCCACTTGAAAGAGGACACCCCTACTCCCTCAGACGACGCGTCACATTGAATCGTGAATGGTTTAGAGAAATTTGGTTCAGATAGTACAGGAGCCGACAAAAGGGCAGTTTTGAGCTGCTCCAAAGCTACTATTGCTTCAGGCGTTAGTTCAAATTTGGATTTCTTCTGAAGACAATTGGCCAAAGAAGCAGCTAGATCAGCATAGTTCCTGATGAACCTCCTATACCAACCCGTTAGACCCAAGAATCTCCTTATTTGCCTAACCGATGTTGGAACAGGGAAATTGACCATAGCCTCTACCTTGTCCGGGTTGGTTTTCAAATTTGCTTGACCTACAACAAATCCAAGAAATTTAATTTCCTTCATACAGAATTTGCTCTTCACCAGATTGATGGTCAGGCAAGCGCAACGAAGACAACTTGCCACTTCTTTAAGGATGCATATATGCTCCTCAAAGGTAGAAGTACATATCAGTAAGTCGTCTAAATACACAAACACATTATCACGGAGATGACTCGGAATGACTTTATCCATTACTCGACAAAGAGTTTGACCAGCGTTACTTAGGCCAAATGGCATTACCTCAAATTGATAGAGAGGCCTACCAGGAACTGCAAAGGCAGTTTTCTCCCTAGAACTCTCATGTAATGGAATTTGCCAGTAAGCGTCTTTCAAATCGATCCATGTGATAAAATGCGTGTCCTTTATTAGACTTAGTAAATCTTCGACATGAGGCAGCGGATACGCATCCTTAATAGTGACTTCGTTAACCTTTCGGAAATCGAGGAAAAGGCGACCTTTTCCCGGTTTTCTGACGAGTACGACCGGACAGCTCCAAGGAGAGTTGCTGACTTCAATAACCCCTAGTTCCAACATCCTGTCTAGCTCCTTATAAACTTCCCCTTGCCGAACAGGGGACAGAGGGTAGTGTCGGGATTTGATTGGGCTAGCGTTTCCCGTGTCAACAATGTGGCACCCGAGGTCAGTTTTTCCTAACCCTAACATCACAAAATTAGGAAATAGCCTTTTAACATTTTCCAATTGAAAGGTGTCTTCCGCTGTAAGTTTTATCAATTCGGCTTTGCTTTTGAAATTTTCTTCCTTATCATCCGCATTTAAATCTACAGCTAGCTCGCTGACTTGAGGCAACAAATTGAAACTACGAAAAAAATTCATCCCGAGATATAGTACTTGTTTCAGGTTTGGAATTAGATAAAATGTCAGGGTCTGCTGTCCGCACAACATAATTGTATGATAAAACTTTTACTCTGAGTTTTCGGACCAACTCCCAACAACCCTTTCCTAATACAGAGATAGAGGCCCCGCTGTCGAGGAGTCCAAAAACCGACTCGTCATTTAACAGAACATCAGCGTATAAGCGGCCATCTGTCTCAGATGATATAATTGTTTCTATTATTTACTTCGGAACTTTTTTCCCTTTCGAAAGCGATGACGACATTTTTGGATTTGCGAACTGATTGGCTTGTTGTTGGTTGCGAAAATTTGAGCCCTAACATTTTCATAATTTAGTTTTCGCTCGTGAAGAGACTTTAGCTGATGTGATTCATTTGGATGAAAATGATTCACATTGACATTGGGTTTTTTATTTTTTTAAATCTTAATCGGAATTGCATCTTCGTCAGTTTCATTAAGGTTACTTGTTTTATGAGGGTTGTTTAATTTTGTGAGTGGTTCGGAGGATTCCTTGAGGAACGAATCTCTCAACTCCTCGCTTCGTCCCTCGAAAAGTTTTTCGTTTGGTGTTTACCACATTGGATTGTGTTAACACCTTTTGCTCCACATAGGAAACAAAATAAATTTCTGGTGGACGCTGGACAAAAGTGATAGGCGTGGCCCTTTTGATCACAGTTCCAACAGATGTAATTGGCTGTTGAAACCGGCTTTCTTGACAAATACGTTGCCGCGACTTCATGTATTTCCGATTCTTCATCGAGAGAATCGTTTTCTACCGCAATCTCATTTACGGATCGATGACCGACTGTTTGTTTGTTTAAAAATCTTTCAGCCTCGCGAGCCTTCTGTCGAAGCTGTTCAAGATTTTTGATTGCAGCTGACAGAAGAATCTCCCCCAATTTTTCTTTGGAGTTGCCCCTGATAATTCCGATAAGCTTTTTGTCATCGAAAGAGTCCTTCAGACGGTCGTTTAAACCACACACGGAGGCGTAAAAATCATCGAAGGATTCCTTCGCACCCTGCTTTCGACACATTAATTTCATATATATATCTATTTCGGACCAAACTCTTTCTTTATGGCTTCTTTTATAGCTGCAAGATCCGCGTTAGGATTCTTTTTGACGCCAAAACCACTTATTAGGCTTACCTTCCAGCAAAATGTGGAAGTTGGTGGCAATCTGTTCATCCCTATACGCTGATGACGATTGCACCCTGCCTATTTTCAGTAAAAAATCAGAAATATTCTCGGAATCATCGTAGGTGATATTCCATCGATGTAACCTACAGGGACCTGAGGCAACAAACGTCGTAGACCCGTTTGAGTTAATTGGTTGAGGTAACTGGTTCATTGCCGATCTTTGAGATTCTGATGGGGAAGGGTTGCTTGCTTGTTGCGGCTGTATGCGCAAACTTTCAAGCCGTTGCGACACATCCTCCATGAACGCATTCATTTGTTGGAAAATTCGAGTTTGGTATCGAACCATAGTTCTTTCCATCCTAGAGAGAAGGTCCTCATTTGGATCACCATTATTTTCACCCTGATTTTCCCACCTCTCACCTGGAAGCTGACCGGCATTATAGTCACGATCCTGACCTGCCCCTTGATCGCCCATGTTAGATGTAGAATTGGAGATGATAGAGTTTAATTCTTCAGAGAAACTAAATGATGCGTCTAAATTAAACCTGTCAGTGGTAGTATGAAACCTTCGGTAGAACTCTTCGAAATCAGCTTCGTTCTGAGGGTTAAAATTATGTATGTTGTCTTCTGCACTTGCAAGGTTATGCCCACTATTCATACTTAACCACGCTAGTCGCGTTCTACAATTAGGTCTTTGCTACTCTAACTCTTGGCAAAGAAAAATATATAAATGCAGACGAAACAATGTTTATTTTTGAAATACTTTTTTCAAAAAAAAAATGTACCACACAAACTTTAATGAAAGTTAAAAGTAAACTATTGAATTGGCTCAGAAAAAATAATCAGCCACTCTACCTAAAAGATAGAGGGCTCCACGTTATGTGCGCCATTTGTAACCTCCTATCTTACCTTGGTTCGGTTGGCTGGAATTATTCCTTTAGTCTAGATCGGCCGTGGGCAGTGTTCCCAGGTTTTCAAAAACAAAATCCCCCTTTTCTGACACCAAAACACTTATTTTCCCCTTGAACGAAAAAAAAAACCCTAATTTTCCCCAAAAAAAAGTGATTAAGATTTTCATGTAATTTTTATAAAATTGTATTGTTTATTTTTTTCATACATATTCATACAAAAAGAAAAACAATTAAAAAGGAGACTTCAGTATGAACAAATTATTATTTTTTTATGAGCCCCACAATGGAGTTGAATAAATAATAACTTAAAGAAATACAATTCAAAAAGGTCACTTCAGTTTATAAATACATTAATTCTTTGTATAAGTACCATCACAACTGATTTGAAGAAATAAATAATAGAAGTACAAAAGTGAAAAAAATAAATAAATATTTTATCACATATGAGTTTATGTTATTACATATTTGTACATGGAATTATTATGAAGTGCAAGACAATCTTTTTTCACAACAAATTCATAGCAACTATCTTTTTTAAGTAGAGCTTTAGTATGTATTATTCCACTTAAAGTGGAATTAGATGTCTTATTACGAAGTTTTGTTTTCATTAAAGTTTTAAGCTGTTTTCCCCTTTTTTGGATTTTTCCCCTTACTTATTCCCGTCCCCTTTTTTCCCCTTTAGTTGAAAAAACTCGGCAAGAATGGTGATTTTCCCATCTTTAAGTTGAAGTAAAAAAAATATAAAAGTTAAAGCAAGAAAAAAGATAAAGTCTTCGATAGGATTTGATCCGGGACCCCTAGATTGAGAGGTACGTGGTTCGCCGCCTATTTTTTTTTTTCAAATTCATTTTTTATTAATTCATTCTTAAGACTATCTTAAAGCTAGACAAAAATTCATAAAACTAGCCTAATTAACCATAACTTACAACTAACTTAATGGTCCCATACGGACACTCTAAGTTAAACAATAATACTTAATGCTAATGCCTTTCGGCCCTAAGATCTATTTAACTTTAATTCATTTTATTTATTTTTGTATTCATTAGAAAATTTCAAAAAAACTAATATCAATGTCCTTTTTTATTTTTACTTAAAAACTACTTAAAATAAGGTCCTTAATATAAAACTTAAGGCTAACTAAAACTACCTATTCTACCTATAAACTACTTAAAACTAGAACAACCACAGTTTTTCATATTTTGTTGTCTTTTTCTTTTTTTTTATAAATTTATTTTTTTTTATTCCATGTTATTTTTTGTATTTTTTTTGTGTATATTTTTTGTTTTTGTTTTTTTTTTTGTATTTTTTTTGTGCCACCATGCCTATTCTACTTAAAACTAAACCCTAAAACTATAAAACAAGTATGTAAGCCGGCCAAGGCTTTAAACCCCATCCCTACTACCCACTATCAAGTGCCGATTGAAGCCACCAAAACTGGTTCTCCTGCTTCACCCTATCAGTTCGGTCCCGTTCGGACACAGCCCTACTCAACCGAAGGAGCTCTGCTCCGCCTTGTGCCATGACGTCCCGATTGTACAGGAGTCGCCTATCCACGGTTCGTCGTCTGACGTGGTAGATTAGCGGAACTGCCAATCTATCCTGTATCAGACCGCATCTATCTAAAAAGAGGAATGCCTCTGGTGGAATGAAGCCGCTCAAGCGTGCACTTTCAAAATACTCGTCGTTCGAATAGAACGCCCCGAAAATTAAATTGTTGGTCGAAGACATAGCTCTTGCAATGTAACCTCGAACGAGTTTTATCACGAAATTGTCAATTCTGTTGATTCGAGCCCAGTTGTATAGGACCTCGTTGGAATAGTAATGCACGTAAGAAGATTCGGCTGTTTGATATAAGCCGGTACAGCGTCGTAAACACTGCCGCTCGAACACCCGAAACCTCTCCATCTGGGAAGGGGAAACGTTGAACCACACAGGACAACCATAAACGATCATCGGCCGTATGAGGGCCATGTAGCAAATTACCTTCACTCTGGAGCCAAGCTGACTGCTAAAAAACAGCCGTTTCGTCAGAGCGAAGGCTCCTCTGGCCCTGGTCAGAGCAGCATTTATATGTCTGTCGAAATATAAATACTGATCTAACCAGATACCGAGGTACTTCACTACACTTTTGCTCGCTAATGGCTGCCCGTGAAGATCAACGTTGACCATCTTGCGCCAATTCTTGCACGTGTCCCTCGTGGCCCTAGCCAACGGAGTCCTGAACAGAATTGTCTCCGACTTCTGGACATTTATTTTCAGTTTCCAGTCGTCGCAATATCGCTGAATCTTGTCGGACGCCACCTCCACTGGGCTATCGTCTTGTTAGTTTTGGTGGTGGCAAACTGCCAACTTTATTTGTCACTTATAATTTTCACTATTTAAACTTGGAAATAAATATAAATTAAAACACTTCTTCACTGCTTGGAAGTCAAAGAACGACTGATTTCCGGACGCCACTTCCACTGTGCTATCGATTTGTTATGTTTGGTGGTGGCAAACTGCCAACTTTATTTATAACTTAACTTGCACTATTTAACTTGGAAATAAATATAAATTAAAACACTTCTTCACTGCTTGGAAGTCAAAGAACGACTGACTTCGGGACGCCACTTCCACTGTGCTATCGATTTGTTATTTTTGGTGGTGGCAAACGGCCAACTTTATTTATAACTTAATTTGCACTATTTAACTTGGAAATAAATATCAATAAAAACACTTCTTCACTGCTTGGAAGTCAAAGAACGACTGGACGTGGTTCGTCGCCTAGACGATCACGACCACGGAGCCTCTATAATTTGGTGCGAAAGTTGAGAACTTGGAATTTCCTTGTGTGACGAAGTATAATTTCAGGCGATTTGGATATTTCCCAATTTGATGAGCGCCTGTTCCTCTTTGGTCGGAAATGTGAAATTTTTCTTCGAAATTCCTGGATAAATATAACTAATGTCACTTAGTTGCACCATATTATCATTTATGTGCATAAGATGCATATATATATGTACATATATATACGGATTTATGTGGTTCGTCGCCTAGACAATCACGACCACGGAGCCTCTATAATTTGGTGCGAAAGTTGAGCACTTGGAATTTCCTTGTGTGACGAAGTATAATTTCAGGCGATTTGGATATTTCCCAATTTGCTGAGCGCCTGTGCATCTTCGGTCGGAAATGTGAAATTTGTCTTCGAAATTCCTGGATAAATATAACTTATGTCACTTAGTTGCACCATATTATCATTTATGTGCATAAGATGCACATATATATGTACATATATATACGGATTTATGTCCTGTATGTCATATACGTATATATATATACATAGACACATGCAAATTTGCCCAAAACTGAATTCTAATAAAAAAAAACGACAAAATACCTCGACTTATCCTGGGATTCCACTATTTTCTCGTTTAACTTTGATCCCTTTTCTGATATGTGTATTATAAAGAATTCCCTTCGATATAAAAAAATTTTCACTATGCAATTCCAACTTCAAATGACTTTCAAATTTTCGGTTTTCGCTATCCGTCTTGACTATACCGGTATCGAATGCCCTTGTTGTGTTGCAGCTTTGAAGGTTTTCTTTGAAAAGAAAGACTTTCACTTTCACACCTCTTCTTTAACCTATCCATTTAGTACATTCATACCGGAGAAGATAAGATTCAGCAAACTCTTTCCAACCATTTAATCGTGAGATATCGAATTCGAATCACATTCTCTCGCACGATCGAAAATCTTCCTCTCATTTTGCCCCAATCCCAGACTCAAACCTTGCAACTGGTCTGAACTCTAAATTTCCCATCATTCTTAAACTCACTTCCTGTCATTCTGGCGGCTACGTTCGTCGAGACCATTTAAAACAAACCTAAATGTCGTTATCGTCGTTGGTATTTAAATTCATTTTATTCATACGCGCATTTCTTTTAAACAAGAAAAACCAAAAAAAAGTGTAATTCGGTTACATGGTATAGGGTAGATGATTAATTTTTTCAACAAAGTCGAGGTAGTAGATTCAGATTGGTTTCTGTCGTTTGTGAAGTGTTCGCGATTTCTACTTTAATAGGCATATGATCAGAATACGGCTTGCACTGAACTTCAAAGTGTTGAATCCGGTCAATCCAGTCATTATTGGCAGCGCAAAGATCGATGACAGATCTACCTTGTCCTCCACTGAACGTGTAATGTCCAACCATATCACCTTCCGTGCAACCATTAAGTATAAATAGGTCATACAATTGTAACAGTTGTAACATATCGCGTCCATTTTTGTTGCATATATTATAATCTTTTGATTGTCTATTTGTATATGAAACCACTGGGTTGATTATGTTATTTGTTGTTGTAATTTGAAAATTCCCAGGTCATTTTGTTGCATACATCGAACAACTGTAGTTCCTCCAAGTTAGTCAAAATCATAAACATGTAAAAGTGATGTATGTATTCCAAACAGGTTTCCCTTACTAGCGCGGCCTTTAACTGCCGTTTTGATAGCTTCAACCCAAATAAGTTTAAAACCAGAAAAATATTTTTTTAAATTTACTTATATTCTCATGTATAACATGTGTTTCGAATAAAAAAAATATTTCAAAATTCCTAATAAAATTAAAAAATTCTGAAAATAAGATTTTATTATTTAAGCCTGATGTATTTTATGCTAAGATTTTAAAAGTAGTACTATAATTAATAATTTGACTGACGGCATTTACACACCCCTGGTACATCTGATGAAACTATTCTAGACCACTCATTTTGGCGTCTGTCATAGGTACATGATATTTTCGTAAAAATATCTGATATTTCTGAAACTAAGATCTCCAAACATCTTCTGTAACTCAGATTCACCATCTTGATTCTGACATTTAAGTGTATTACTTTTAGACAAATAAAATATTTTGTCTCCTATTATTATTGTGTTATTTTTTATTAATACAGCTTCTGTGGGTTTTTTTTTCTCTGACAGCTCTTCGATAGGCTAGAATAATTCGGTGTTTAAGTTGACTTTGCTTGCCCTTTAATTTTGAAGCATTTTTAAGCATTTTTGTTGTGTTTTCAGTAGATCCTGTATTTATGTAGTTTCATTTTTATTGTTTTGTTGTTTTGAATAAGCTTTACAGCGGGTGATATATCGGGAACTTCGTTTCCTAACAAAAGTTTGGTTATTGTGCTTATTCGCTCCTGTGGGTGTTCCCATTCACTTGGTAGAATAAAGATTAAATTTTTGTTTTTTATCTCGCGGCTTTGTAATACCAGTTCTTCTTCAAGTAAACAACATCGTAATTCAAACTTATGTAATTTTTGGGAAAGCTCCTGGTTCTCTTTGCGAAGATGATCGATTTCTTTCTTGATTTAGTATATCATCTTTTGTGGCCATATTGGCCAGGGCTGCATCAAGCGAATTATCAATAATGTTTTTGATTTTTTTGAAATCTGCATCGTTCATAGAAGTCATGTTCTGTTTGTTTTTGCAGAATTTAGGTGCTTTTCTAATGTTAAACGTAGGGTTTTGGTTTTCCTCAGGTGAAATTTCGCAAATTTTTCTTTTGTCAGTCATGTGATGCGATGGTTCGTAGTGTTAAGAGGTTTTGGTCTCGATATTTAACACTTAATCTATCGTTACTTGTGATTTTTTGCATATATTGCAGATGCGAGATGTTGTGTTTTTGTTATTTTCACTTTTTAGATTAACTTCAAGTTTTAAAAGTAAATAAATTGAAACATTTTATGGAGTGATTTTAAAAGTCAACTATTCACTTTGAAAGCAGTGTTGTTTATGATACAATTTATTTTTGGGCTAACGATAATTTGGCGGAGTAGATCGATTTGTTAAAAGATAAGACAATGAAAACATATAAACACATTTAATCATTGTAGTACAAATAGTAGTTGATACCCTGGTTTTTCTTTATGGAGGACGTGGGCGAATCAAAAAATAAATTGGATAATTTCTGGAAGGTTCGTGTATTTGATAGAGAATCTTGCAAAAATTGAAGAATTTATATGTGTTGAGATTCTATAGCAGCGACTCTTTGGTTTAGTAATATACAAACAATACAGTTTGCAAAGAAGTTAAAGAAATAGGCACGAGTACGATAACTTTAGCGACAAGATATAATAACGGTTTTTGGCAGAGGAGCTCAATACAACCATTTTTTATTATCGAATAGAGAGAGGTCTATCTCCCCTCATCTAAACGGGAGAAACAATTTTATAAAAATTTACTTTTAATTTGAAGTAAAAAAATATTTAGAAACAACGGCAACACTTATAGTTATAAATTATACCTTTTTCAATTTTTTTTTTAAATAATGGACCGCAATGTCAAAATTTATTAAAAAAAGTAAAAAAAAATCACTTCGAGTATTATTTTTCTCAAGGTTACCAATACCAAAGAGGTAATTGACTCCATATTCATCTACTTTTCTTTTAAAGAAAATACGACTTGGGGTCTCAAATAATGGAATTCTTACAACATGCAAAAATTAAACCCATGTTTGCTTCATGGAAAAGAAAGTGTGGGTCAGCAAGTTAAGGACTAAGAACCTCCCGACATTAGCAGTAAGCAACTAGAAGATGTGTTACTGCCAAAACGACATCGGTTCTTGGCCATCAATGACGAACTTACGAACTCCACAATGACACTACACTAGTACAGAATTGATAAATTCATTGACGAGACTTGCATACCTTGAACGCATTGAAAATTGACGTGACTATTATAACTCTTAAAAAAGTAGTTTTAACAATCTCAAAAACCAAGAAACAAAAATAAAGCAATCATCTTTTACTTAGAGAACGGAATGTTGTTACAAATAGGAGCCTTGTGCGTTTGGAAAAAAGAAGAATTAAATAACCGCAGTGTATGTATAGAAATCACAAAGGTATACATATATGTATGTACATATATGAAATTTACGATGCAAGCAATGAGATACATAAGGAGGGCCAGCAGTGACCCTGAAGACCCCCTGCGTAGGCTCACTAAAATTATTGTGGTGGGTGAAAATTTTATTAAATGCAGTTTCTTTTAAAATTAACGAAACTTTTGGGTTTAAAGAAAAAGTATAATTTTACTTTTTGTCAAATATCTCAAAAGCTAGAAAACATAGAAACATAGTTTTTAGTTATTTGAAGTGTGATAATGAATTGAGCAGCTAACTATGTACATCAATTACTTCTTTATTGCTATTTATAATCATGAGAAAAATAATCCCAAAAGTGATTTTTCTATTTTTTGTTCATACATTTTGACTTCGAAGTCAATTATTTCAAATCCAATTGAGTGAAAAAACTTTATTTAAAATTGTTCATGAAGTGTAGAATTCTGTTATTTGTAGATGTTTAAGATTTTAAGTCAATTTATATAAAATAGCGCCTCCAGCCGAATCGAGAGGAGACCTCCCTCGTAGGTACTCTCCCAAAAAATAAATATTGATGCAATGGTACCAATATAAAATATGCCCTTAATGTTGATTTTTGCACACAAATGTAAGAAATAATAGTTATTAGTTTCTCCACTGCCCTGTTGCTTTGTAGTACGGTGATACTTCTGCATAAATGTTTATTCAATTATTAAACAAAGTATCTAGTATAGTAGGTTTCCAAAACTATATTAAATGAACAAGTTACTTTCCCGAAGAAAAAAATTTTCTATAAATGGAATTCTTACACACAGATAACAAATCATTTTTATCAATTTTAGGAACGTGTTTTAGCTGTCCCATTATAACTGAATTCCAGTTTATATTTGGTTGTTAATTACATACAACAATTACCTGATAATACAATCTAATCTTCATAGATTCAGGTATACATACAAAAATAGTATCCCAAGTTAATTTTAAAATGATGAGCTTACTATAATAGCTGTTACGAATCTCTCACTATCTTTATTTTGTATATATGTATATATAATCAGCAAAACGAAAAGTATGCACATCAACTTTGTAAATTTACAGCCTCTTTCATTTAATAATAACTTTAAAATATTAGTTTGCTTTTAGTTCTTTGATACATGTCTTACAATTCCGTACTTTTATTTTTGTCCTACAGAAAATTCGCCAATGAACTTGAATATACGCCAACAAATTGTAAAAATAAAGAGTCACAGAAATAGTTTCAGGCACATGTAATCTAGAATATTAGATTCCCCTGACCACTGCTTATAATGTGTAACTGAAAAGTTTTTTTTTATAGATTTTAGCAATATGTAGGTGATTTTTTGAAAAAAAAATTAAACCAAAATAGATTCTTTCGAGATGACTTTCCCAATTTTTATAACATGGTTTATAAATCACAAGCAATTTAAAGAGCAGAACAAAATTGCAGTTTTGATATTATGTACCTACTTTCGACCAACAACATATTTACTCCTATGCACTACACAAATGTGCGTAAGGCGAGTTGTCAACATTTTTACATAAACCACATGCCGTATTATAACTAGTACTTGTGTAGCCAAGTGAGGAGATGCAAACTGGAGAGTATTAATTGTTAATTAATAATAATTAATTCTCATAAACACCTAGTAGAGTAAAGGAGACCATTCATTTACAAAAATGATAATTGAAGTGTATCGAGTGCCAGGAGAAATGAAACACGCTTGTCAACTGCTAATAATGTAATGAGAATGACTCTTTTTTAATTCACGAAGAAAGAGGCAACTAAACATATAATGATCTTATTGTTACTGAGATCTGTCAAAAGTATACATAAGAGTATGAGAATTCGTATATAAATACATAACATCTCCCTTCATAAGTATTAAAATAATTCAAAATAATTCATACATAGGTACATTAAAGAAAAATAATAAATTTAAATCCAAAATTTTACAATAGATAAATAATTTTATGTTTTGATAAAAAAAAATAATAATGTCACTTGGGGTAACGAACTTGTTTACGAGGTCGAAGCTGCTTCGGAGACGGCGCGGCGGTTCGTTATCAGCTGTTATTTCATCTGCATTGTCAGATGTTAGTTCGTTAAATAAGCTACTTGTGTTCATTGCTTCACTGTTGCCCATATCAGCCTGGTCCCGATTTAAGACTTCTTGCTCCGGTGCTCCACCTTCCCTGTCTAAATTTTCGCTGTCCGTCAATGCTTTGGGTTCCTCTATCTGGGTACGTATTTGATCAACGTGTCGTTTAATAGGTCTTTTTTTATGAGTTATGATACATTTATAATTACGTGGGCCAAGTTGCTTCTGTACAGTAGCTTTTGTCCAGCTGAAATTGTTATGATCAGTATAGTCGCGAATATAAACATTTTGATCTACCTTGAATTCAACATTTCGTTTGCCTTTATGATTCTTTGTACACGTATATTGATTATTTTGTATAGTATCCTTAGTAATCGGAGGCTTTAACAAGCTAAATCTTGTTTTTAATTCGCGTCCTAATAAAGCTTCGCCGGTGTTTCAATAGTAGTACTATGCTTAGAATTACGATAATCAAACAGAAATCGATTGATAACATTATCGAGTTCATCAGGACTGTTATATTTTAAGCTTGCGTATATAGATTTTTTAACAATTTTACAAATATTTCCGCCTGTCCGTTTGTAGCGGGATGCCCTGGCGCCGTGAGAACGTGTTTAATTAAGTTGTAATTCAAAAAACTTTTGAATTCACCTGAAATGAATTGTGAACCATTATCTGTAACGATAACATCCACCAATCCAAACCGACAAAAAATTTCTTTTAATTTATTAATGACAAATTTAGAATTTCTCCTTTTGGTTTTAAAAACCTCGACCCATTTCGAAAATGAATCCATGACAACTAAAAGTTGAAAACCTTCAATAGGACCGGCGAAATCAAGATGTATTCTCTTCCAAGGCGAATCAGTTGGTATCCACGCACTGTAACAAATAACTTTTCTCCGGGTTAGATTGTGTCAATTGACATGCATGACAATTTTTTACCAATTCTTCAATCTCCTTATCCAATTTAGGCCACCAAATGTATGATCTGGCTAAAGATTTGGTTCAATGCCCAAGTGAGATCTATGGAGTTCAGCTAATATCTTATTACGCATTTTCGAAGGGACTATGGTTCTATACCCCCATAAAAGACAACCCGCTACTGAAAGTTCATTCTGTTTATTATGAAATGGCTCAAAATGTGGCTTTTTCAATTTATTTACCTTGCCCAAATTAATGGAATCTAATAATTTCGATAAAATCGGGTCTTTTCGAGTTTCAATTGCAATATTTTTGAAATTTAACTGTAACTTATTATCAAACGCTACGTAATTGATGTAGGTAGTTACTTTCAACACAAGAAACATTATTTTCCTTTTGGGGCATACATACGTGATAAACTATCGGCTAAATTATGTGTACCCTTTACATATTTAAGGCTATATGGCTCAAAATCACCAAGGTTGCAAATTTCAAAATTTTTTTATGACAAAAAAAATTGCAAGCTATAATGATGAATTTTAGTTAATACTGTTGCAAAAATTGTATATAAATAAACTTTGACAGGGCAGCGCACAGAATTGTATACTTTTTTAGTAATTTTTTTTAGTACTAAATATCGTACAGAAAACCATCAATTCGGGAACGTTTTTCTAAGTTTGATAAAATCAACAAAAACAAAACAAAGTACATAATTTAAGCTTTGTTTAATAACATGGGTATATTATGTATGTGTATTAAATAAGCAATAATGAAAACAATACATACAAAATCTTCTACAAGCAAAATACGTAAAAATCATGTCCGGGAACGTTCCCGAAATGATGATTTCAAATAAGCGCGCGCTTTAATAATACGGCGGTCATCTTAAATGCGATCTGACTTTGTCAATAGGAAAATATCTGAGGTAACTTTGAATTTTCGTGTCGTAGAAAAGAATTTCATCAATAATTAAATGTAATAAATGCGTTCACGGATTGACGGACTATTGATGTACGCTCTACGAATAATGAATAAAAAAGTACTTACCATTTAGATAAAATTTATTTGACGATAAATACTCTGGCAGCCGGCTTTGCTATTGTTCTCTACCTCGACTGACGCTTCACACCGAATGGCTGCGTTCACTTAAAATTATTTTTGATCGATTATCGATATGTTCACTGAAATGACTTGTGCGGTATCGGACAAACTATTTTTGCATTTTTTATAGTTAAA
Source organism: Eupeodes luniger (assembly GCA_951509635.1). Lineage (NCBI taxonomy): Eukaryota > Metazoa > Arthropoda > Insecta > Diptera > Syrphidae > Eupeodes > Eupeodes luniger. The sequence continues at coordinate 209,835,273 of OX608073.1, read as the reverse complement.
AATAAATAATATCTTATTATCCTTTCTAAAACTAGATTTTGTATAAAAAATACGGTGTATTAAATGATGACCGGGGTTGAATACCTTACATTTTTCAATTATATTTTGGACTTGTTGTTGAAGATTGTAGATTAGGACGCGTTCCCGAAATGATTTTCTATGCGTGTATATTGATTTCATTTAAAATTTAGTTTATTAATAAATTATATTGTTTGATAGACACACAAAACAGGTTAGTTTTAGTATTTTCTTAATTTTTTTTTCTTAATTAAGTCAAGATTTAAGACCTTAAATTGCTAGCGAAGCCAATTCTGCACCTTGGTGATTTTGAGCCATATACAAAACCAGATAGAATGAAAGCCCAGCGTTGCATTCTCGCTGCCGCCATTACCGGTAAACCTTTCTTTTCACCGAAAATCGCTAAAAGAGGTTTGTGATTGGTATTTAATTCAAAATGAATGCCTAGTAAATATTGACGCAATTAAGTAACACTGAATATAATTGCTAAAGCTTCCTTTTCTATAGTGCTGTAGTTTTTTTCCGATTTACTGAGAGCGCGAGATACAAATGCTATTGCTTTGAGCGACTTATCTGGCATAATATGCGATAAAACTCCAGCAACAGCATTCTGGCTAGCATCTGTAGACAAAACTATAGGATTTTTAGGGTTGAAATGAATCAAAACTTGATCTGAAGTTACTTCAACTTTCATTAAATAATATGCTTTTTGACAAGGATAATTCAAACGAAACAAATTATCTTTTTGGAACAGCTCGTATAATGGTGCCATTTTATTAGCATAGTTTGGTATAAAACGGAAATAATAATTCACCATACCAATAAAAGCGCGTAATTCGGAAATATTACTAGGAATTGGTGCATTTAAAATGGATTCAACTCTAGTTTTATTTGTATTCAAGCCATTCTCATCAAGATTAAAACCCAAATAGGAAATTGGTTTTTGAAAAAAGACACATTTTTTTATATTAAGTCTTAAACCTGCGCTTTGTAATTTTTTTAGAACTAGCCTCAAATTTTGCACATTTTCATCTAAAGTTTAACCAGGGACGACAATATCGTCCATAGTTTTTTGGAATATCGACGCTGCTGGCTTGACACCAAATAGTAGTCATTTCATTTTAAATACACCTATGTGTGTGCTCCATGTATATAACTTTTGAGAATCCTCATCTTAGACGAGTTGGTTATAGGCGTTGGCCAGATCTAACTTTGTGAATAACTGACCCCCTTGTAACGAAGAAAAAAGTCTTCAATTCGCGGCAAAGGATATTTAAAATCAATTAAAAACCTGTTAATTGTTGTCTTGTAATCACCGCATTGTTGTAAAGTGCGTACTTCACAACATTCCCTTATCATCCTTTCTTATCCCGTTACAATTCAACCCATTGCCACTTCAAATTCCCACAGTCATCATTTCCTTTGATTGACCAACTCAACCCATTGCCACTTCAAATTCCCACAGTCATCATTTCCTTTTGATTTGATTGACCAATATCCGACCCACTTATAATTCCCATATTCATCACTTCCTTTTAATTACCTACAAAGATTCCATTCAACTCCAATGTTGTCAACCACGCGATCAACGATCGCTCCACTTAAACCAAACCCATTCACTTTTTCAATCCATTAAACTTCTCCAATTTCTTTGCCTGCTACACTGAAACCAAACCCAAAATTCCCAGTTCATCATTTTCCATTTTCCTATATTCAACAATCAATGCACTCCCTTTTCAAACCCATTAAACGTGCATTGAACCCTATAGCAACTACAAACAAGCACACTTGTGCTCATGTTGCATTTTTTCTGTTTCGTCGTGTCGGGTGACGAGCCATCGACGTTTTTTCACTCTGTATCTTGAATTCTGATCGTGCGGTCGACTTTCGATATCTTTCCTTTCTATATCTTTTTCAATAGTTATAAATAATAATAACTAATGCTAATTCTTGAAAATTTAAATATAAATCAGCTAATCTTGTAAATCATTAAGACAAAATTGTTAATATTAAAGCAAACTTTAGACTTAAATATATGTAAAACAAAAAAACAGAAAATTCTTTTATTTACACTGGAAACGAAATATAACGCGAATAAACAGGTAAACCCAACTGAGAATCGTGCTTCTCAGAAAAATAAATATAGCACAACAAAAAAATTGGTGTCAGATGTGGGGTTTGCCTTGAAAGTGTTTAGTGCCAAGTGATACTCCTTACAAACATACAAAAAAAATATAACAATCGAAACAGTTTAAAAAAAAAAATCATTGAAGCAGTGAACAAAAAAAAAAACGTCTGATTATCTAAAAAAAAAAAAATTAATACAAACAAAATAAAAACAAGTGAAACCTACAAACTACAGAAACAATAATAAAAGACTATTAATCATCTTTAAACCAACTACCATCTCTATCATTCATCTTTAACCTACTAGATCTTCAGCAGCATCAACATTCATCTTTAACCAACCATCATCCACACTATAAGATATAATTTTTAATATTCAATTAAATAAGAGGCAAGAAAAAATTATATATTATTTACTACTTACTTTTACTTACTTATTATTACTCATTATCATTACCTTTTTTTTACCTATTTCTTGTTTTGCAATTGCATACATTTTTTTTTTTTGTAATTTAATTAAATTTTGCTCATTATAATAATCAGAAGTTTATGTCTAAACATAAGACTATAGAAATATCCGACTGCGAAGAATCCGATTCAAGTACTGTCGAAAACTCCTCTTCCTCTGAGACCTCTAATTCTATTCTTGAAACCGAAACAGAAATGGCTCCAAAACTCGACCGATCTTTCGCTCTAAAATTAATCCCCGAATTTGATGGGAACAGAGCAAATTTACACAAATTCCTAAATGCGTGCGATTTGATATCCGAAGATATCACCACTGCCGAAATTCCTATCCTTCTTCTAATTATAAAAACTAAACTTACTGGCCCAGCTTACAATATAGTCAAATACACAGAATTCACCACCTGGGAATCCCTTAAGGAAAAACTAGTTCAACAATTCTTAGAAACCAAATCTCTGTCCCAACTCCAATTAGAACTGATACACATAAAGCAAAGAACAAACGAGACAGTGCGTTCTTATTCCAATAGATTGGAACAGACTTTAGCTAATTTGAATGATGCTTGTATAGCTAGTGAAGGCGCCGAAAGTTCAAGTGTTATTATCAATCTCAACAGTAAAACGGCTCTAAAAGCTTTTGAGAGAGGTCTTAATCCTAAAATAAGTCTCATCATCAAAGCTTCTAGATTTACTACCCTGACGGAAGCCATAGAAGCTGCCGTACTAGAAGAAAAAAGTGCCTTTTCCTATAATAACCAAACTTCTTCATATAACCCGTTTCAATCAAAACTTAAAAATCCAATCTCTTGTAATTTTTGTAAGAAAACTGGTCATAGCGTCGAACAGTGCTACCTAAAGAAAAATAAGGAACAGCTTCCTTCATTCAAAAGTGAGGTAAGGAAAGTAACTATTACTTGTAGTTACTGTAAGAATCTCGGGCATCATATAAACGAATGTCGAAAAAGGGAATATAATAATAATAAAAAAAATAATAATAATACTAATTCTAATTCTAATTCCTCCTCAACTGTAAACAAACATTCGGAAAACCGTTCAGAGGCCGAAACCAGTGGCAGGCTTCGGACCCAAACTTAATCTCCTCTCGCCACATCCTACACATAAATTTAAAAAATAATATAAGTAGAGTAGATTCAATTAAACTTTCTTCTGAAACCTTGCTAAATCCTAAACCTTCTAAATTTCTAATCGATGGCGGTAGTGAAATTTGTCTGATTAAAATAGATAAAATAAAACCAGAATTACCCATCGACTCTAATATAATTCATTCCCTATCTGGTATAACTGATTCTGTTATCCGTACCAAAGGAGTTATACAACTGCTTATTAATCTCCCTAAAAACGTTACAATTTCTTACCCTTTCCATGTAGTAGATAAAAACTTTCCCATCAGTACCGATGGAATAATAGGTAACAATTTCTTGGATGACCATAAAGCTCAAATAAATTATGGTACCAAAATACTTACCTTCTCATGGGAAAACTACCTAATCGACTATGATCTTATTCCTTCTAATCTAGTTAATATTCCTCCTAGATCCGAAATCATTGTTCCAGTCCTCAAGGAAATTAATGTGGATAGTATATGCCTCTCCCAGCAATTCCCCAATGGATTATATATTGGCAATAGCATTACTCCAGCCAATAGTTCTATCTCTTACATATCCGTCGTTAACTCCTCTGAATCCCCCATTGAGTTTAATACTGATGATATAGTATTTGACGAAGTCTCTAATTACAATATTTTGCAAATTCTACACTATCCTGCTTCTTATGAAAGAATTAAAACTATACAAGACCTAGTCGTGACTGATCACATGACCAAAAATGAAAAGGACTCTATTTTAGATTTATGCTGCTTGTACAGTGACTTATTTTTTATAAAAGGAGATAAATTAACCCATACCTCCTCTGTACAACATCCTATCATAACACAAGATGCTACACCTACATATATAAAACCCTACAGGTTGCCGGAAGCACAACGACAAGAAGTAAATAAACAAATCCATGAGATGATGGACGATAATATTATCCAACCATCGAATAGTCCGTGGAATTTCCCACTTATTGTCGTTCCGAAAAAACCTGATAAAGATGGTAACAAGAAATGGAGAATCGTTGTCGATTTTCGCAAACTCAACGACAAAACTGTCGGTGACGCATTTCCATTACCTAACATTACTGATATTCTGGATCAGTTAGGGAGTTCAAAGTTCTTCTCAACTTTAGATCTAGCCAGTGGCTTCCATCAAATCGAAGTTCGCCCGGAAGATAGAGAAAAAACCGCTTTCTCTTCTCCTTTTGGTCATTACGAATTCATTAGAATGCCTTATGGATTAAAAGGTGCTCCAGCCACCTTCCAAAGGTTAATGAATAATGTTTTGACTGGACTTCAAGGTATAAAAACTTTCGTTTATATGGATGACATTGTGGTATATGGTAAGACTTTAGAAGAACACAATTCAAAATTAAGAGAAATCTTCGAACGTCTTAAAATACATAACTTAAAATTGCAACCTGATAAATGTCAATTTTTGCGAACTGAGCTCACATATTTAGGACATGTCATAAACGAATCCGGTATTAAACCTGATCCACAAAAAATCGAATGTGTGAAAAATTTCGCACAACCCAAGAACGCAAAAGAAATAAAAAGCTTCCTGGGTCTTGCAGGTTATTATCGGCGCTTCATAAAAGATTTTGCAAAAATTTCTAAACCTCTTACTAATCTTTTACGAAAGGATGTTCGCTTCGACTGGACTCCTCTTTGTTCAAATTCTTTTCATGGATTAAAAGAAAAACTTATTAATCCACCACTCCTCCAATATCCCGATTTTACTAAAAACTTCATTCTTACAACGGATGCTAGTGACTTTGCTATTGGTAGTGTCCTTTCACAAGGTGAAGTTGGTAATGACCTTCCTATCTCTTATGCATCACGAACTCTTAATAAAAGTGAAAAAAATTACTCTACTACAGATAAAGAACTTTTGGCTATCGTTTGGTCAGTTAAACATTTCCGACCATATCTGTATGGAAGAAAATTTCAACTTTACACTGATCATAAACCGCTAGTTTATATACATAATTGTAAAGACATAAATTCTAGAATGATGAGATATCGCCTACAGCTCGAGGAGTTTGAATATGAAATCATTCACAAAAAAGGTGAACAAAATACAAATGCAGATTGCCTAAGCAGAATTGCAAAAATGACTCTTCGTTCAGATACAAAACCGTCTTCTAATTCTTCTCAAGATTCGTCTTCTGCAACATCTTCTAATTCGTCTCCTAACCCATTTACTATATCGTCTCCTACATCGTCCGAAAATACTAACTCCTTTTCTACATCGTCAAATCCTAAATCTTGTTCTTCACCAGCAAATACAAATTCGTCTTCTTCAATGTCAATTACTAATTCTTGTCCCCCATCCATAAATTCAAGTTCGTCTTCAACATCTTCAATTCCTAATTCTTGTTCAAAGTCTTCAAATAAAAATACAAATTCTAATTCTTGTTCAAAATCAATTCCTAATTCCTGTTCAAAATCAATTCCTTATTCTTGTTCAAATTCTTCAAATAAAAATACGAATTCCAATTCTTGTACAATGCCTTTAGTCATAACTACTAATTCTTCGAATATTCCTTCATCAAAACCAGATCTGACAGAAAATGAAATTAAAACTATTCTTAAGGAATTTCATTCAAATCCCATTGGAGGACACTGTGGTGTCAACAGAACCTTTAAACGTATAAAATTATATCATAGTTGGAAAAATATGTTTCAAGATATAAAAAACTATATTAAAAATTGCGAACTCTGTCAGAAAAACAAAGTAACAAAATATACCATGGAACCTATGGTTATAACTTCAACTTCCAAATACCCCTTCGAAAAAATTTCTATCGATATCGTTGGTCCCTACCCTATAACAAATAATAATAATAAATATCTTTTAACATTCATCGATGACCTTACAAAATACACTGATGCAATTCCTTTACCAAATCAAGAGGCAAATACAATCGCCGAAGCATTTGTCAAAGAAATAATATTTCGTTATGGCACACCCAAATACGTTTTGTCAGATCAAGGCCAAAACTTCCTAAGCGACATATTCAAAAATGTATGCAAACTTCTTAAAATTAATAAACTCCAAACTACTGCATACCGACCTCAATCAAATGGCTCTTGCGAAAGAAGTCACAGAAACTTCGTGGAATATCTCCGTTGTTTTATCAATAAATCTCAAGATGATTGGGATAATTGGATAAAATATGCCGTTTTCGTCCATAACACGACCCCGAACACTTCAACATCATTTACTCCGTTCGAACTCATGTATGGTAGACAGGTTGAACTTCCTTCTAGCGTAACAAAAAATCCAGAAATTTGCTACAATTACGATTTGTATGCCAACGAACTTAAATCAAGGCTTCAACATTGTCATCAAATCGCTAGAGATAAACTTCTGAAGAGTAAGGAATCTTCAAAACTACAGTACGATAAAAAACAAAATCCTGGAGACTTTCAAATAGGAACACTTGTTCTACTTAAAAATGAAAGTAACCCTAAAAATAAAAATAAAAAGCTTCTTCCTCTTTGGTCAGGACCTTACGAAATCTTATCTAAGTCAGGAGTAAACTCCGACATTAAAATTAAAAATAAAATAATTAAAGTCCACAACAATAGACTCAAAATTTTTTCAAGTTAATTAAAAACTTCAATCTCAATATTCTTTCCAGAAATGGAGAAACCTATAATCGTGATTTTCATCTTTAAAATAATCTTGAGTTACCAAATGATGATCAACAACGAACAACTGTATGAAACCATCGATTTGAAAAACAAGACAGGAATATATTACGAACACGTTGGTAACCTTAAGCTTTTCTCTAACCATTGGAACTTACTCATATATACTAACCTTACCGAACTCAACTTCCAATATAACTCAATCTTACTGACCTATGAACAAATTCTTTCTTCTTGTAAACAACTTCTTTCTTCACACGAAAACTTATCCCAATGCGAATCCCTTCCTACCCTTTCTACGTTAGTCCTTGATCGAATTAAATCACAGGATCAAATTATTAACAAATACTTAGGAACCACCATAAAATCTCGAATACAAAAGAGAGGATTAATAAATGCTATTGGTTCTATATCCAAACAATTATTTGGCACCCTCGACGACGAGGATGCAAAAACTTTTTCTCGTCATATAAATCAACTTAACCAACAACAACATTATGAATCCCAATTAAACGAAAAACAAATTTCAATATCAAAAAATATCATCCATCAATTAAACCTTACAAACGACCAAATTATTAAAATAGAAGAAAAGATTGAAGAAACCAGTAAAATCATAAATCAAATAAGCAACAACTCAAATAGTAATAACATAATAAATAAATCCTTTCTTCACCTAAACGAACTTTTTACGATGTTCAACTCCTTGTCAGAATACTACTATTCAACCAAAGATCACCTCCTAGACGCTATTTACTCCGCAGCCCATGGAAAACTTCACCCATATCTTATTGATCCTTCTAAACTCACAGAGGAAATTAAAAAGATACAATTACTCCTTCCAGAAGAAAATCGTTTACCACTTCCTCTACAAGAGCAATATATAGACACACTTTTTAATCTCTTAGAAACTCATGTTTACTACATTGACAACCAAATAAATTTTGTATTAAGAATTCCTCTCACTTCTTCCAAAAACTATAACGTTTATAAAATGACTAGTATACCAAATCTCATCGAAAACAAAACCTATGCAATTATAATCCCTGAAAAACCTTTTCTTATCGTTGATTTAGAAAAACAATCATACTTTCTTTATGATAACCATGACTTAGACAAATGTCAAACAACTACAAAAAATAATTATCTATGCGAAAGAAACGCACCTATCCTTTTCACATCTTCAAGCAGTGCCTGCGAACTGGATTTACTTTCCATTCTTCCAAGTAAAATCAGTAATTGTAATATTCAGTTAATGCAAATATATCACCCCATTTTCCTACAGCTAGCAGACTCCAACTCTTGGATTTTCGTCTCCCCAAATCCAGAAAATCTTATGATTAAATGCCAAAATCTTAACTCGCAAATAAACATAAATGCAACTGGTATTCTTAAAATCCAACCAAACTGTATTGCAAACACAAGATATCAATCCTTAAGCTCCAAAACAAATTTCGAAACAAAAACTAATCTTAACTTTATTTCATCAAATCCTTACCTTTCATTCAATATAACACCACCTCAATTTGAGAAAATCCCCAGTTATGCTACAAAGTCTTTTAATATACATAATCAGATTGAAGACCTCAATTCTATCAGTAAGAATATAGACAACCTACAAAATTCTCAGTTTGTATATTCGAACACCGATAATGAAAATAAAAACACTTCAATCGTGTTATTCCTTTTAATGATTTTCGCCGTATTCATAGTTATATTAATATTGCTAATGCGGAATATGAGAAAGAACTCAGTTCATAACAAAAAAGAAACGAAATCACTACCAATGCCAGAAATAAAAGTTGATTCAACCTCAGTAACATCGGTAGAAACTGAACCAATACCAAAACCTCGTTTAGCCCCATCAAATCTATCTCGTTCACTCCCAATTCCATCTTCTCACAGCAAAGCCGAAACTCGCACCACTCCAAGGTACAAGTTTCGTTCTTAAGGGGGGAGGTGTTGTAAAGTGCGTACTTCACAACATTCCCTTATCATCCTTTCTTATCCCGTTACAATTCAACCCATTGCCACTTCAAATTCCCACAGTCATCATTTCCTTTGATTGACCAACTCAACCCATTGCCACTTCAAATTCCCACAGTCATCATTTCCTTTTGATTTGATTGACCAATATCCGACCCACTTATAATTCCCATATTCATCACTTCCTTTTAATTACCTACAAAAATTCCATTCAACTCCAATGTTGTCAACCACGCGATCAACGATCGCTCCACTTAAACCAAACCCATTCACTTTTTCAATCCATTAAACTTCTCCAATTTCTTTGCCTGCTACACTGAAACCAAACCCAAAATTCCCAGTTCATCATTTTCCATTTTCCTATATTCAACAATCAATGCACTCCCTTTTCAAACCCATTAAACGTGCATTGAACCCAATAGCAACTACAAACAAGCACACTTGTGCTCATGTTGCATTTTTTCTGTTTCGTCGTGTCGGGTGACGAGCCATCGACGTTTTTTCACTCTGTATCTTGAATTCTGATCGTGCGGTCGACTTTCGATATCTTTCCTTTCTATATCTTTTTCAATAGTTATAAATAATAATAACTAATGCTAATTCTTGAAAATTTAAATATAAATCAGCTAATCTTGTAAATCATTAAGACAAAATTGTTAATATTAAAGCAAACTTTAGACTTAAATATATGTAAAACAAAAAAACAGAAAATTCTTTTATTTACACTGGAAACGAAATATAACGCGAATAAACAGGTAAACCCAACTGAGAATCGTGCTTCTCAGAAAAATAAATATAGCACAACAGCATATTCTGATTTCACCGTTTGGTTTAATTATCGGTACTAACGGAGTTCCCCAATCTGGATTGTCGATTTGTTCAAGCACGTCCTCTTTAACTAGATTTAGCAATTGGTCTTCGATAGTTTTCCTCCAAGCTAACGGAATAGGTCTTGATTTACAAAAAACTTTTGTTTGCATCGGACGCGCACTCTAGTTTAACCGTTCCAAATTTATATTCACATAATTTTCCATCAAAAATTTTACTAAAATCTTTTTTTAAATTTTCAATAATAGCGGAGAAAGAATCATTAACAGCATTGATTTTTTTACCCGGTTGCAGTAGCTCAAAATTGAACTGCCTCAAAAAATTTCTTCGCAACAGCGGTGGGCTAACTGTATTTGTAACGATGAATGTAACTAACTTAGCCTGTCCCATATAATTAATAATTGCATCAAACTCATTAATAACTTCGATTGAACTACCACCGTAACCAGTGAAGGAATTTAAACATTTTTTCAGTTTTGACCTCTGATAAAATTTATCGAAAAATTCCATAGACATCAACGAAAGTGGAGCACCGGTATCACATGCCACGTCCAGTTTTATGTCATTAATCACCACAGGCAGTGTAAAGACTTCTTCTTTGTTCACCGTACAAATCAACATCTCCGATGCAGCTGACTCTACAGTAAAAATAGAAAAATCAAAAGTTGTGTTATTGGGATCACACAAACTTCGCAGGATAGAATTCGCTTCGGCACCCACAGATTTCAATAAAATTGATTTTTTTTACTTATCTTCTCCACACTCCAGCTCCTCTAAATGAATCTCAAACTGTTCTTGCCAAAGCGACCAGTTATCTTTGTTTGCTTTAATTGTTTGACACTCCTATAAGTTCTTAATCATTTTATGTTGTCTAGGCTATTAGAAAATTCAAAAATACAAATAAAAATGCGATTTCGTTTACTCAAAGTTGAACTCAACTTCAAGAATTTAATTTTATTATATCTCTCGAATTGATCAACTTAAGATTTTCTGAAGTTACAAAAAGTAGGGGGGGAAATTGGGATTTGTCTCTATTTTGGTTATTAATAGTTTTTTTTTTAAAGTCAAATGTCAAAACAAATTTTATGGAAATATTATAATATTAAAGGGTTTCGTATTGAATCCCCAAAAAAAAGAATCCATTTTGATAATATCCCCAGAGACGTAAGACAAATGGACAAAATCCCCAACTAAATAATTTATTTTACCAAAATCCCCACGAAATCTCCAAATCCCCAGTATCCGTGCATATCTTTATTTATGCATGCAGTTTTTAGAAAAACTCTCATGAAATTAATTATTGTAATATTAATAAATGATAATGATAAACAGTTTCTAAACAAAATATCACTATGAAGGCATGCACTTCTCAGTTTGACTTTAGTATTTATAGAGAATCATTGTATTCGTAGTGCTTGCTTAGTGCTGTCTAAGTGTTGTTTTTTAGTGCCGAGTATTTCTTTTGTTTTGGAATCAAAATTGAAATGGATGATGTTAATATTTCCAAATCTTTGGATTGCATTTCATGCGATATAAATGAAATTTAATGTATTCAAAACAATTATGATCAAGTAGTGAATCGCGCGCGCAATTTAATCGCATGATTCACTACTTGAACATAATTTCTTTGGGGATATTCACTTAGGGATTTTCGCCCTGGGTATTTTCTCTTTGGGAATTTTGCTACTGGGGATTTCGTTTTGGGGAGTATGGATTTGGGGATTTTCCTTTGGGGATTATATCTTGGGGGAAATTATCACCAACACAATATTTAAGCTTAGAAAATAAAACGTTGTGAAATTACAAAGTGTGAAAAAAAAACAAAGTTTCGTTCTAATAATTTTTGGGAAGACTGGGCGTCTTCTAGTAGCGAAAGATGATGAACGTTCAAGACCAAACACAAAACTTATTGCCTTGCGACCAAAAAAGTTAATAATTGAAATAACGTTGGAGCGTTTCGTAGCAGCTATATTTTTTTGACAAGGCTTAGGGAGAGTTTGAAGAGATCACACCACATCGCATCGTGTTGCCTGGCGCTACACATACAGAAAACGCATAACCAGCATCAGTACAAGCTTAAGAATCGACCCAAGTTCTATGCCAAATCTGGGAAGAATCTACTGTAAAATTTAGCGATTTGGGGAGAATTGAGGAGATCACCTAGTGTTCTGGAAGTCACTCCAAGGTTGTATAAGAACTCAACATGTAATCTTTAGGTGAAAAAAAGAACAGTTCGATGTTTATTTATTATAAACATTTTTTTTTGGTGCGTCGACGCATATTGGACCAGCCAGCAACCCTTTTTGAACCAGTGAAGCGAGGCTTCCAGGGCACCGTAGGCACTACAACGCCAACATTTTGCGCATAGCACGACGGCGACGTCGCCGTCGATCAAACCTGTTTGTAGTTGGCCGGGTGCACTAGGGCAAACGTATGTATGTGGCCGCTTCATAAGTGCGTAGCAAAAATTACATACATGTACATACTTACCTGCTTTGTTTAAAATACCTGTCTAATACTTATCTGGACATAAACATCCATACCTAACCTAACCTCGACACCTCATCATCATCGGCAGCGACATCCGACAACCAAGGTCAGAGATCAACTAAATTAGGTTCTATTTCAGATTAAGTTTTAAGTAAAATTAATTGTCATGCAAAAGGCTCACTCGTCGTAATCACTCTAAACAATCAAGTTAAGTATAAGACCAAACTCAATAGCGATCACTTATGCATGCATATGATATCTTAACATAATTTCTTTTCAAAACATGTAGCAAAAGTGTATAAGAGTTTAGAGAAAAACTCCGAATCAACGAATCTTCCCCACCACTAAGTCGTGCGCACCACTTCGCTGGAGGAGATATATCTGGTGAGTCCGAAGCAAATAGTAGTTAATATTGAATTATTGTTTGTTATCATATGAATGAATTGCAGCTATGCTCGACACTTGCTACTGATCATAATATGGGAGATTTCATTGAGTAAGGTCAGTTAACTACTTACAGTTTTTTTCATTTTTAATTAATTGAGTAAGACCTTCTCTTTTATAACGTGAGAGTGATTTTGACAATATTTTTGTTTTCATATCTACAAAAAACTATCACGAGAGATACTTTAACAGAAGGCCATTGAACCTTTCAAAAAGAACTTGCCTTTGATTTTTTGATTTAATTTATTGTTTTACTTTATTATTATTATTAAAAATTTGAAAACAAATAATACTTATTCGACACATTGAACACAGTTTTCTGTTGAAACCCTTTTTTATTAAAACTATTCATTTCTATTATATTCTATGTAGACTATATGAACTTGTATTCATAACTTTTTTTTTTTAATCTTTGAATAATAGTTATAGTCCAAGAGCCCGGGCCTGCTAGACATACCTTTTATCATAAAAGCTGAAAGTTTGTCTATGTATGCCTCTGGTACAGGTAAGAACGATCCCCACCCATGATACCTGGGTAGTGGTTCCTTTTGGCAGCTAACAGGTAGCAAAGGTTCATAAAATTCCATCTAACTTACCTTATTTTATAAAACTCAATTTTTTTATATTTCATTCGTAACAACACCAAAATTCGCTTTACTCATTGCCAGACACTTGGTATGGTTCCAACCCCCTGCCAGACACCCCTAAACTATAATATTTTGTAATTCAATTTACGTTATATTATAAAAGCTAAATTTAATATATGTTTTTTGGGGAGCTATTAAACGATGCTTCCTTAGCAGCCAGACATTTTTGAGGGTTGAGTCCCGGGCTCTTGCTCTATTAGATTTTATTAAATTTTGCCTGTTATTGTTATAATGTCGTGCGAATAAATTTTTGTGAGTGAGTTTAGGAGAGTGGGATGCTAAATTGAAGTACAGACGGTAGAATGAAAAGTCAGGTTTAGTTAACTTTGACTTCAGTTTAGGGGTTGTCGCAATTAATTATCGAGTGGTGCGATAACCATGGTGTTTCTACCTAGAGTAGTAGTCTGAAAGTGGACCACACTCCGCAGCTAAGCAGATCTTGTAGTTTCAAATGTCCTATAGGTTGTGTGAATTTGGTGATGAGAATAGCAGCATTAGTTTCTTTGTAGAAAGGAAATTTAGGCACGATTAAAAGTATACGGCATTCCAGTGGCGGATGCAAGATCCCAACCCCCCGACGAGCAAGTCTATTGGCCTATTCACTTGCGTGCCTGCCCGCACTCTTCTGAATACCGTTACACTGGTGGCGCCTGACGTGGGGTCTGAATTTTGTAGTTTATTTAGACGGTTTAAGAACTTCTGAAATTTTTAGTTTTTAGAATTACTTTAGTCCATTCCAATTTGTAATATTTAAGCCTAAGTCTTTTTTATCTCTTATTTTTATCAGAAATTGTAGAGTTTTGTTTATAAACAAGAAGAATTTTGTCCAGGATTATTGTTCTTTAACAAAACTCCTAGTAGAAAGTTTATTGAACTATAAAGTTATTCTTATCTTGATATAGTGACCTGAAATTTCATGTCGATACCAATTAGACTTTTATCAGTTTCGCATTGGATCCGAAATAGAATTGTTGTTTACGGTTTAGCATTGGATTGGAGGATTTATCGGACCACCGGGAGATATCGGTCACAGTAGACCACTTCTCCGTCTGTTGCGGCTGAGTTATGTATGTTCCAGCTACTTTTATAAATTGACATGAGGCTATTGTAAAAAATATACAGAATTGTCCCAAAGAACAAGAAACTAATCAAATGCTTGCAGTGTCACTAAGTTATTTTGTAACTTAAAATATAAATCGTCCATAATTCTCTTTGAGTAATGTTACCGCTAGGCGACCATCAAGAATGAGTAAGAAATCCGCTTTTCTCTTAGCAGCACTTAGGATTCATTGATAATTAATGACAAATGGGCATATCAAACCAACAACCTTTTTCTTACTTAGTTTATAATTTTTCACCGTCTAGCTGTCCGAAAGCTTTCACTTAAGGCTTAACGTTGATGACACAGAAGACAGATACATATTTTTGAATTATTTTAAACAATTTTTTTTTCCTGGAGGAGATTTTTCCTTCGTAGGTATTATTTTCTGAGTGAAGTGAACCCCAACAATTTTTTTTGTTTAAGAGCACATACGTATGCGTATACATTGTTTTAAATATGCTACCAAAACAGCAAATCGCAACTCGCAGTTCAAAAGAATCTAATGGTGCAGACGATGAACATAATACGTCTAATAATAACCCTATTGGTAACACTAATAGTGTGCAGGACGCGGGTGACTTGTTACCGTCAGGTAAACCTTTTTCAAGATCCCAAGCGTTACATCCAGAATATAATTATTTCTGCGATAGGGTTAACTAGAGCTGAAGATCTTCAAACATGTCATGAAGAATATGAAGCCGAAAGACCATAGCACTTTAAGCGATAATCCGCTTCCAAATCCAAATGGTGAAGGCATTAACTAAAAACCTAAACACGAACCAAAACCTTTGTATATGAAAACTATAGTACTCTCATGGGCAGACATTTTTAGGGCAAGCGGATGCCGTCGTTGGCGGTATTATCGAGAAATGGAGACATTTCGGGGGAGCGAGAGAGAAAAAATATTATTTCCATTCCCATAAGCAGCCAGCAGAATAAGGGAGACAGTTAATTTGGCAGCCAAAAAGTCGACACAATTTCCTTCATTTTATTTGAGTCTATCCTTGTATATGTTTTCATATACAAAGCTTCCATATGAAGGTCGATGAATTTGTTTTTGTTTTTTCCTTATATCAATGCACTTTTATATGGAAAACGGCAATGTCTCAAAATTGTGTCTAATAAGGGAATGAATGAAATTTTTGTATGCTTACATCAGCTGTTCAGGATCTTGTACCGATTTTTGTTTTTATTTACATTCATGACTCTGCTTCTCCTTGTGTACGATCTTTGTATATGAAAAATGGTTGTATTATGTATACGAAGCTACGATGCGATTTTTGTGAAGAAGAAACATATTGGGATAGTTATACGTTTGGTTATAGTTATGTATATTTTGGCTGGTGGGTATTTTGCTTTTATTTGGCATTAAGTTTTCTGCAATATTTGAAGATTAGATTTGTTTGACCTTTAAAGTTTTTTTTGTAGATAAATATCAATTGGTAGATGATTTTTTTTCAGGATGTGGGTTTGATTTTAAATTCAAATTTTAGATAGGTATAAAAGATATTGGTAGGTAGGCAGGTATTTCATGAAATTTTATAGGGAATTCCTACTAGTATCCGGACAGTGATAATATCCATTATCCATACACTTAGCACTTTGTTTGAGGTTAGTAGATAGGTAGGTACGGTATTTATAAATACCTATGTAGTTTAAAATAAAAACAAAAATGCATTCTTTATGTTGGTTCAGATAATTTGAATAATTTTATATAATTGAAATTTGTGTCTTTTATTTATGTTCCAATCCTCCTTTTGTTTTATCATTTTTAATAAATAAATGTAAACAATAAAGCTGTTAGCCATAAACAACAACAACAAAGTAAGTTTATATTTAGGTAGGTAGGTATATGTTGTTTGCTGTTGCAGGTACCTTTAATACAATTTTGTCAGCTCTTCTATTTAAAGATGTGTGACTTTTAGGAAAATTAAATTGAAAGTTTTTTTAACTTATTAACTATTAGTAGATAGTATAGTTTCGTAAATGTAGTGTCGAAGTAGGTATTTTTTGTATTGATTTGAAATTTTCTTTTATACGATTTCGAAGTTTTTTTGTGCCACTAACCAACCAATAATTTTTTAACATTAAACGCAAAATTATACCTACCAATGATAATTAGGTATTAATTACTCATGTTATTTCACAACCTTGGTGTTATAACCTTGTTAAGATGAAGGATTCTTCAGACATTTAAAGTCAATTTAAGACTTAATTTCACAATTTAGAAAATCATGGCTCTGAACTTAATTTTTTTACTTGCGTCATGTCATAGGTATATGAAGGTAGGCAAGTTTTGCATTCGTAGAAAATTTCGAACTCAAGATTTTAATCAAAAATGACATTTCGATGGTAGAGAAGTGGAAGTGGGTCCCCTGATTTCGTCCTGGCCCGTACCTTCACCCCAACGCATTAGGTTGATTGACCTAAAATTTGGAAATTAAGGGTAAGAGCCGATTCGCGTTAAGCGTTCTTAAATTCCCATAGGAAGTTATTGTAATCGGTCCGATTTCTCGACGTTTCAAGGTCCCTAGAGTCGAAATAAAAGATTTTTTAGAGAGATGTATGTATGTGCTTGCGTGTGTACGTACGTTTGGGAAGTTTTTTTCGTCGTCCATAGCTCAAGAACAAATAGAGATATTGACTTCAAATAAATTTTGTTATACAGATAATAATGCAGAAAGATGCAGAAAGGACTCTAAAAAAATTGAGTGGTTGGTTTTTTACCAAAGCAATTTAAAAAAAGGTGAACATTTTGGTTAATCCTAATTATATCACGTACCAATAACGCTAGAGACTTGAATTGAATTTTATATTAGATATATATTGTAACGCAATACAAAACTAGTACATATATTTTTTGGAAAAGAATCAAATTAACGGTTTTTTTATAAATAAAAAACTGAACAAAAATATTTGTCACCTCAAATATTTTACGAACAAAAATATTGTTTTCAAGATTCAGTTAAATTTTGAGAAAAATCGAACTGACAGTTTTCTTGCAAAAAATAAAAACATTCTAAAAGTTGGTAAAAAATTACTTTCGACTCAAATATCTTTACAAAAATTAAAAATATTGGCTTCAAACTAATTTAATCTCACAGTAATTTTTTTATAAAAATCCAACAGTCAGTTTTTTCATAAAATCGTTTTTGATATGAAATGTATGGCTTTTATTTATATTACAACAATTCTACTTTTTGCTTTATTTTTAACAAATTAATGTGGACAACAAAGCTCAGACCTTATAGAAGGCATAAGCAACATATATGTAAATATGGTTTATATTTAGGCAGGCATCTACATATGTGTTGCTTAAGCCGATAGATTTTTGTATTGCTCCAGAAGGGTACCCCACGTTATTTTGCTTTTAAGTTTTCTCAAGAACAAATCAACTGATTTCATTTGTTTTTTTCTGCACAAGCTCTTATATTGGCTTTATTTTTGGATTTTTTTTTTAAAAAGTACATTTTTTTCAAAATTCGATATATCCAAAACGAGTCATCAGTTTTTTACGAAACTATATATTAATTAGTTCAAAATAACTGCATACCAAAAATATGTATTTTAACTAAAATTGAAAAATTGTGTGTGTATAAAATTAATTTAAAAAAAGAAATTTTTGACTGTAAACAGTCAATAGGTTTTTTTTTTCCCTGAACACTGATTTTTAATAAAAAATTGTTTAAATCATGAAAATCATGAAAATCATGAGAATCATGAAAAATAAGTTTAAACCAGCAAGTGTTCATTTTTGCGTTTCGCCCCGGTGTGATAGTTGGGCTCATCAGAAGATGACCATCACACCTTGTCTTGACGCAAATTTCTCGAATAAATCGAGATACCATATAATCCGAGCTACATAAAGCAACTGCGAATTATATGGTTGCCACAAGTCTTCAGAGAAGATAAATTGTAGCATTATCTTTATTGCCGTGCTATAGGCTTCTTTGAAAAAGAAATTTTTGACTGTAAACAGTCAATAGGTTTTTTTCCCTGAACACTGATTTTTAATAAAAAATTGTTTAAATCATGAAAATCATGAAAATCATGAGAATCATGAAAAATAAGTTTAAACCAGCAAGTGTTCATTTTTGCGTTTCGCCCCGGTGTGATAGTTGGGCTCATCAGAAGATGACCATCACACCTTGTCTTGACGCAAATTTCTCGAATAAATCGAGATACCATATAATCCGAGCTACATAAAGCAACTGCGAATTATATGGTTGCCACAAGTCTTCAGAGAAGATAAATTGTAGCATTATCTTTATTGCCGTGCTATAGGCTTCTTTGAAAAAGAAATTTTTGACTGTAAACAGTCAATAGGTTTTTTTCCCTGAACACTGATTTTTAATAAAAAATTGTTTAAATCATGAAAATCATGAGAATCATGAAAAATAAGTTTAAACCAGCAAGTGTTCATTTTTGCGTTTCGCCCCGGTGTGATAGTTGGGCTCATCAGAAGATGACCATCACACCTTGTCTTGACGCAAATTTCTCGAATAAATCGAGATACCATATAATCCGAGCTACATAAAGCAACTGCGAATTATATGGTTGCCACAAGTCTTCAGAGAAGATAAATTGTAGCATTATCTTTATTGCCGTGCTATAGGCTTCTTTGAAAAAGAAAATTTTGACTGTAAACAGTCAATAGGTCTTTTTCCCTGAACACTGATTTTTAATAAAAAATTGTTTAAATCATGAAAATCATGAAAATCATGAGAATCATGAAAAATAAGTTTAAACCAGCAAGTGTTCATTTTTGCGTTTCGCCCCGGTGTGATAGTTGGGCTCATCAGAAGATGACCATCACACCTTGTCTTGACGAAAATTTCTCGAATAAATCGAGATACCATATAATCCGAGCTACATAAAGCAACTGCGAATTATATGGTTGCCACAAGTCTTCAGAGAAGATAAATTGTAGCATTATCTTTATTGCCGTGCTATAGGCTTCTTTGAAAAAGAAATTTTTGACTGTAAACAGTCAATAGGTTTTTTTCCCTGAACACTGATTTTTAATAAAAAATTGTTTAAATCATGAAAATCATGAGAATCATGAAAAATAAGTTTAAACCAGCAAGTGTTCATTTTTGCGTTTCGCCCCGGTGTGATAGTTGGGCTCATCAGAAGATGACCATCACACCTTGTCTTGACGCAAATTTCTCGAATAAATCGAGATACCATATAATCCGAGCTACATAAAGCAACTGCGAATTATATGGTTGCCATAAGTCTTCAGAGAGGATAAATTGTAGCATTATCTTTATTGCCGTGCTATAGGCTTCTTTGAAAAAGAAATTTTTGACTGTAAACAGTCAATAGGTTTTTTTCCCTGAACACTGATTTTTAATAAAAAATTGTTTAAATCATGAAAATCATGAAAATCATGAGAATCATGAAAAATAAGTTTAAACCAGCAAGTGTTCATTTTTGCGTTTCGCCCCGGTGTGATAGTTGGGCTCATCAGAAGATGACCATCACACCTTGTCTTGACGCAAATTTCTCGAATTAATCGAGATACCATATAATCCGAGCTACATAAAGCAACTGCGAATTATATGGTTGCCACAAGTCTTCAGAGAAGATAAATTGTAACATTATCTTTATTGCCGTGCTATAGGCTTCTTTGAAAAAGAAATTTTTGACTGTAAACAGTCAATAGGTTTTTTTCCCTGAACACTGATTTTTAATAAAACAATCTTCTCTGAAGACTTGTGGCAACCATATAATTCGCAGTTGCTTTATGTAGCTCGGATTATATGGTATCTCGATTTATTCGAGAAATTTGCGTCAAGACAAGGTGTGATGGTCATCTTCTGATGAGCCCAACTATCACACCGGGGCGAAACGCAAAAATGAACACTTGCTGGTTTAAACTTATTTTTCATGATTCTCATGATTTTCATGATTTTCATGATTTAAACAATTTTTTATTAAAAATCAGTGTTCAGGGAAAAAAACCTATTGACTGTTTACAGTCAAAAATTTCTTTTTCAAAGAAGCCTATAGCACGGCAATAAAGATAATGCTACAATTTATCTTCTCTGAAGACTTGTGGCAACCATATAATTCGCAGTTGCTTTATGTAGCTCGGATTATATGGTATCTCGATTTATTCGAGAAATTTGCGTCAAGACAAGGTGTGATGGTCATCTTCTGATGAGCCCAACTATCACACCGGGGCGAAACGCAAAAATGAACACTTGCTGGTTTAAACTTATTTTTCATGATTCTCATGATTTTCATGATTTAAACAATTTTTTATTAAAAATCAGTGTTCAGGGAAAAAAACCTATTGACTGTTTACAGTCAAAAATTTCTTTTTCAAAGAAGCCTATAGCACGGCAATAAAGATAATGCTACAATTTATCTTCTCTGAAGACTTGTGGCAACCATATAATTCGCAGTTGCTTTATGTAGCTCGGATTATATGGTATCTCGATTTATTCGAGAAATTTGCGTCAAGACAAGGTGTGATGGTCATCTTCTGATGAGCCCAACTATCACACCGGGGCGAAACGCAAAAATGAACACTTGCTGGTTTAAACTTATTTTTCAAAGAAGCCTATAGCACGGCAATAAAGATAATGCTACAATTTATCTTCTCTGAAGACTTGTGGCAACCATATAATTCGCAGTTGCTTTATGTAGCTCGGATTATATGGTATCTCGATTTATTCGAGAAATTTGCGTCAAGACAAGGTGTGATGGTCATCTTCTGATGAGCCCAACTATCACACCGGGGCGAAACGCAAAAATGAACACTTGCTGGTTTAAACTTATTTTTCATGATTCTCATGATTTTCATGATTTAAACAATTTTTTATTAATTTTAAAAGTAAACTGCTCTAAAGATTTTCAAATAAGAATTTTGAAACATTAAGGTTTTTTTGAGAAATCAAATTTTGGAAACAAGCTTTTTTAACAGGTACATACATTTTTAAATTTAAAAATACAAGAAATATTTTTAAATAGTCTTGGTTTTTCAATTGAACTGATTCGTTCTAAAATTTAAAAGTTCCTCATCCCATTTAAAAAATTCACTACCATTAAAAAAAGTCCAAAAATTAAATATCCATCTTTTCATTATATCTACCTATGTTTTCAACAATTTTGTAACCAGCTTTTAAATAATTGTATTAAGTATCAATTAACAAATTTATTTATTTGAAAAAAATCATCTTTCTAAGACTTTGAAAATTTAAACTTCTTTATGCTCGATTTGAAAACAAATTGTAAGAAAGGTTTAGGCGATCAAATGTTTTAAATTTATTAAGCTAGCTATCTATTCTTGGATAAGAATACAATACCTACATATTTACTTGTCTATAATAGTTCAAATTATAATTCCCTAATAGAATGCTCAACCAAGATTACAGTGTTGCCAGCTCAAAATTGGGAATCAAGTCAGATCTGACTTGTTGGCTGGATTTTGATTATTTAAATCCAGTCAAAAAAAAAAACAGTTAAACATAATTAAAAACTAAAAACAGTCAAAAATGCAGTCAAATAATAAAAACATTTTAACAAACAAATAACATTTTTTATTCTGTTTTATAAGAAAAGTATAATATAAAAATCAACAAAAAATAACTTAATTCTATAATTCACAGCGTACTCATGTTACTAAATTTATAATAATAAGAATGATTCTTTTCAGGTAGGTAATTAAAATATACGAATATACTCATTCCGAATCGGAACTCGAGGTATTGTTTTCCATATCAATATTTTGGTAAATAACATTTTTTCCAATTTTTTTCGTAACTTCATTTGGAATGATGAAATTATGGCAACATTTTACCCCTCGCAAATTGTTTCTTATAATTAAAATAGCATTTGTAGAAATTAAATGCAACCTGTTTCTTTGCTTGGTTTTGACTAAGTTTAATTGGCTAAAAATTCGTTCTACTTCAGCGTTTGATATTGGCAATACCAATATCGAAATAGCGAACTTTGCCAATTCTTTAAAAGGATTTTCTCCACTTGCATCTTTATAAGATGAAACTTCACACCAAAAAGGTACTGTTTCCTCTATGTTGTTCCATTTTACAAAGTTTAGATTGTCCCATTGACTAGAAATTTTGTCAGCTAAAATCGCCTCGACATTCATTGCATTCAAAACAGGTTGCAGTTGTAGGGAGGATTTATTTTGCGAAAGGCATTCGCTTACCGAAAGCATTCTTATCTGCTTTAAAATATTGAGATTTTTTGGAACGCTCTGCTGCAACTCTTTTACTAGCTTTATAATAAAATGTTTACAGTTTTGTCTAAATACATCAATTTCTTCCTTGCTTACTTCTAAATTTAATTCTAATTCATTAAGTTTTTCTTCGCATTCGACTCCAAGGTAAGACTTTGTTTGTAGCCTTAAGCAACTTATGTCTAAATCAGTACTTAAATCATAATCACAGTTGGGCATAACAACTTTTTTGATAAGCATTAATATGAGAAGTTCCAAATCACCCAAAACTTTAACAAAATCCCCTTTTTCACTTTCAAATATTTTGTTAACCCTTTGAAGCTCTTCTAAAATTGGTTTGAAAAAACATAAATAGGCATAATTTATTTCCTTACTGTTATATATCACTTAGACTAGATATCTTAAAAGAGTTTTCAGTCTGTTCGGTTATTGCAAAATATGTCTTAAGTTCAAGATATTGCTTGTGAATTCTTGAAACAGCAGATTCTATTGACAGCCATCTAGTTGGACACGATTGGGTGATTTTTAAAGGCTTGTGTCCTTCATTTATTACTTTATATAGCGTTTCGTAGCTAAGTTGCCGCGGAGAGGAGCGAGAAAACCAGTTATATGTTTCACTAATCATAAACTCTAAATGTTTGGGTATGTATTCTTTAGCTGCCGAAGAAATAGCTAACTGAATAGAATGACAGACACATGGTATCAGTACAAGCTTCGGATTCATTTCCTTTAATTTAACAAAAACCCCATTTCGGGAACCGACCATGACGCTAGCATTGTCTGTACCTATTCCACATAAATTTTTTATTTTTAAATTGTATTCTTTTAGCACAGCTAAAACTGCTTGGACAATTGCATTGGAATCACAAGCCTCTAGTGGTTGAAGCTTAAGCAAATTGGTCCTGCACGTGTTTTCTTTAATGCTATAGTATTTAATAACAACACCCAAATACTTTACGACACTCACATCAGTTGATTCATCTATAAGCAAGCTAAATGGGCTATCCTGGACATCGTCTATTAATTGCTTTTTAAAAAAAGGGTACCAAACATTCGTAAGAATCGCTTTGCATTTCGTCCTCGACAACTTTACGTTAGCGCTCGTTTTACTATCTGTGAAGTTTGTTTTCATAACTTTACTGTGTTTTGCAATAAACAAACATGTTCTTGCCTCCGACTCATGGACTTCGTCAAGTTTCTTTTTTTCGAAGTCAATTTGCTTTTGACGGGGAGAAAAAGGTTTTGTTGCTTCCACATGTTTCTTTGTTTTTGCGTGTTCTTTTAAATTTGAATATTTTGTATTTTTAATCGAAATGTGACAATACTTGCAGTTGACGATGTCGCCATTTAAAATTATCCAATTCTTTAACTGTTCGTCTTTTATCCAAGCCTCCCGCGGTTTTTGTTGGTATTTGCGTTTGTTGGACTGTGATGCACTCGAATGATCAACTGGAATGACACACAAAACACATTTGATGTCTTTTAAAATTTAAAAATTCCCAATAAATTCATTCGAAACGCTTACCTGGCTCTTGAATCGATGGAACGTTGTGCTGATTTTTTCATGAGTTGCAATCCGAAGCATCTAAGTTCACTTGAAACACAAAACATTTAAAGTGTCAAACAAAATCTAAGGAAAGGCACAAAAAAAGAAGTAAAATTCTCACCAGGATCTGAAATTGATGGTGAATCGTTTTGTTGGTTTGTTTCTGCATTCACTAAATAATATTAAATGTATTAAATTTTCAGACGCAAACAACAAACAAATGCTTACCAGGATTTTTCAAAACTTCCGTTTGTGTTTTTTCTTTTTTATTTTCTTCTTTATTCTCTGCTTTGTTTTTTACAATAGCATTGAAATACCTACATACAATGTTAAGTTAATATCGTATTTAAAAGCGCTTAGTAATAAAAAAAATGTTCTGTTCACATACCGCTTCATTGTTTTTTAAATTTTGTTTTCTGTAGCAGCTCCTCGGCATCTCAATTTCAATCTAAATATGAGAAGGAGAACAAACAAAACAACAGCAACAACTTTCAGTTTTTGATCTTCACATTTGGTAATTCACAAACAGCCCTGCCAACATTTTAATAGAAAATAGATTCTATATACAATGCTGCCAAATGAAATTAGCTTGTCAAGGAGATTGCAAAATGGGTGTGTTCGTTGGTTTGATTGCAGTTAGAAATTATAATAACTCGCTTACACTTGGTTTACTATGAGCAAATAATTAAAGAAAGTGTTTCGAATTTTTGACTTGATTCCAGTCAAAAATAAATGTTGACTGGATCTGTATTTTATTTCCAGCTAACGAAGAAAAAATCCAGTCAAATCTGACTGGAAACAAGTCAAATGGCAACAGTGAGTCCAAGAATATAAAATTCCTACACGAAATCGAAATTCACCTGCTTTTGTCTTATCATCTTTGTATAGAAAGACTACCGTTTTGCGTATGTAACCTTAGCATATAAAAAAGTTTTCATATACAAAGATGTAACCAAAAAATATAACCACACCAAAATACAAACACAAAGAAACAAATGTGTTTTTCTCACTCACTCAGACTTTCGTTAATTCTCTATAGTCTTTCTCTTTTTCAAATTATAACATTTTTAAGTCTCCCAAGTCTCCCGACCAAATCGATTTCTCCATGAATGTCTTGACTAGACGTTCCACAAAAAATATCTAGATGCCGCCCTATTCGACTTCCACCATGAGAGTACTATTGTTTTCATATACAAAGCCAAAACCTAATCCCGAACCAAAACCTAAACACGAACCAAAACCTAAGCCCGGATCAAAACCAAAATGAAGTACAAAACAGAGTTCATAATCGAAATCAAAATATTCTTTTGAACGAAGCGCCTGAAAGTACAAAGCAAGACGTAGAAAATTTTCATCCCAGCGAAATTTTCCAAAATTTCATGAATCAACTCGATAATTTGAATTTAAAAGGCGCATTTATTTTTTTACTTTATTATTATTATTAAAAATTTGAGAACAAACAAATAATACTTATTCGACACATTGAACAGTTTTCTGTTGAAACCCTTTCTTATTAAAACTATTTCATTTCTATTATATTCTATGTAGACTATATGAACTTGTATTCATAACTTGTTTTTTTTTTAATCTTTGAATAATAGTTAGATTTTATTAAAATTTGCCTGATATTGTAATAATGTCGTGCGAATAAATGTTTGTGAGTGAGTTTAGGGAAGTGGGATGCTAAAGGGAAGTACAGACGGTAGAATGAAAAGTAAGGTTTAGTTAACTTTGACTTCAGTTTAGGGGTTGTCGCAATTAATTATCGAGTGGTGCGATAACCATGGTGTTTCTACCTAGAGTAGTAGTCTGTAAGTGGGCCACACTCCGCAGCTAAGCAGATCTTGTAGTTTCAAATGTCCTATAGGTTGTGTGAATTTGGTGATGAGAATAGCAGCATTAGTTTCTTTGTAGAAAGGAAATTTAGGCACGATTAAAAGTATACGGCATTCCAGTGGCGGATGCAAGATCCCAACCCCCCGACGAGCAAGTCTATTGGCCTATTCACTTGCGTGCCTGCCCGCACTCTTCTGACTGGACAACTTAGTCAACCTTCTTTGAGGGTCTTTGAGATTAATGTGGTTCAGAGAAATCAAGGGAAGTTGCGTAAGAACGCATCCTAGGAGAACTATTAATTACATTCCAGACAAAATGTTTACCGGAATTTATTTACGTTTGTCGTACTATCGAGAAACGCATTAATCAGTACGAAAGCTTCCGATGTAGAACATTTCCGATCACAAACACCCACACGAAGCCAAAAATAAATAAGATAGATGCACAAGGCGAAGATTTTTAAGCTAAAGAGGAGGAGGCGTTTGTACATCCAAGAAAGCCAATTTTATACTTTTGTTGGAATTGCAAAGCAAAGGGCCACTCATATAAACGGTGTCCTATCGAACAAAGGCAGTTGTTTTATTTATTTATTTATTTATTTTATTCATCAAGCAGAGCAATAATGTCTCTTATAAACTACTAAAAGTACTTAACAATCAACAAATAACATACCTACAGATTATCCACCAGTGTTCATAAATGATAATAGTTGTTTTTTAAAGCTATCTCTGCTTAAATACATATTAAAATCAAGTACACTACATACCGAGTTCGCCTGTCTTAAACAACGAGTTATTGGTTCATTATTTCCAAAATTAACCCTATGAAAAGGGACATAAAAGAATATATAGTGCCGCAATTCATGGCAAGTTGCATGCAAATTAATTAATGATAGCAAATCGGGGCAGTTAATTTTGTAATTGATAACATCCCTTACGAACATTACATCAAAACATTTCCTTCGTGATTCCAAAATTTGGATGCCTAGTAACAAGCACCTTTAAAAAAATAAGCAGAGTAAGGAAACCAAAATGAGCACTTCATCGAAACACGTTCCACTAACTGAGGAGGAAGAAAATATTCTCCTCAACCCCTTCTTGAAACTCGACATGGATGACGGAGCTAGTGCGATTGACGTCGATGACGCCAGCGAGGTCGCCTCAGTCACTAGCTCGAACGTCTCCAACGTTTCGAATACTTCCAGGCGGAGTAGAATCTCCAACTGTAAGCGAACTATTAAAAGACTTGGGAAACTGGACTGGGACCAAATGTCAGAAATGGAAAGGATGAGGCTACACAACGCTCGTGCTTTTCTGGACAGGGAGGTCTTGGTTAAGGACAACCTGACATCAAGTCACCCTCCTCCAAAAAACTCGGGCTGTAAGATACAGATGGAACCGCCTGCTCCTTACGTTAATCCCAAGCGTGGGAAAGAGTGTTCCCCATCAACGTCTGATGCTAAGACCTCAAAACTAGCGAACAAAGAGCAAACTGTAAACAAGAATGAAAATAAGGAACAAATCGGGAGGACACACATCGGGGAGTCAACATCAACCGCCGAACTAATCCCGGAACCTAGGGGTCCAAATAATCAAGTGAATGTGGTAGGCTCCCCTGATGAGGGTAAAGATACAAGGGAGTGCGAGGGTATCCTAGTAGGCCATTGCTCACAAGGCAACCTCAACACAACCTCCGTATCCGAACCCGAAAACCAAACGAACAACACGACAATCGATAGCCTAGCTACGGTAATTCAAAAAAGGACAAAACAACGTAAAACCGGCACACTCAGTGAGGTCGACATCCGAAGACGTCAGCAGCGCAACGCTGAGAGGATTGTTCGACGGTTTACCAAAAGGTCTCCTGAGTCTCTTACGGCTAAGGAAAGGGCAGCGTTTGAAAAGTCCAAGCTCCGTTTAAAAACAGCGTCGGAAATTCCAGCTGACAAGGCGGTTTCTCAACAAGAAGCGCCACGCTCCTCGAAAAGGGCTAGGAATGTCAGCAACTACCCAACAACCTCCTCGCCACACACAGCAGCGAAGAGGATAAAGACATCTCGGGCTGTCGTGAAGGGTCACCAAGTCGCTATAGCTGATTATGGTAAACCCACACGTAGGCTAACCGAAGACGAATTGCAGCTCCTTGAACTAAGGATCCTTGAGGAAGTCAACGAGGCCATCGTTAAGAGTAGGCAAGTGCCACTCTTCGGCAATTTCACGACAACTCATGGTTTCAAGGTGATGAACTGCGAGAATGACGTGACTCTCGAGTGGCTCCGAGAGTTCATCAAAAACACGTCAGCTCCATGGCAAGGCGCCGATCTTCGCCTCATTGAGGTGAAACAAATTAAGGAGCTGTGCAGACCGGTAGGAAAACTAGTGGTCAAAGGCCCCACCATCCCCAGCGAACGGCTAGAGAGATACATCCTATCTCTGAATAGTGATCTCCTAAGCCAAGACTGGGAGATTGTCAAAATAGAAAAGACCAAGGAAGGCACCGAGGTGGAAGTCAGGCTGACCCAAAAGTCTATTCCACTTCTCAGGAAAGTAGACTTCAAAGTGCGCGTCGTGATAACTCGATGCAAGTTGAGGTTGATTGCCAACAAAAAGAAACAGGTTAGTAAAGCGTTGAATAAGTACTTTATTATATGAAGGAATTGAGAATTTTACAAATCAATCTCAAACACAGTAAAGCCGCCAGCGCTAACCTAGTCTACCTCATGGAGAGTAGACAGTACGATGTAGCCCTTATACAGGAACCCTGGTTATCAGGCGGCAAAATTAAGGGACTACACTCGAGAGAACTTCTGCTGTACAAGACCAACCTTGACAGCCGTAACAGTAATCCCGGAACATGCATTGTAGCAAAGAAACAGTCTAATCTTTTTCTTCTGACTACTTACAGCAACATTGACCAGACAGCGGTAAAACTGGAGCGAGAAGGGCTCCCAACGCTCATTCTCTCGTCCACTTACATGCCGTACGACGGTACGGAAGGACCACCAGCTGATATCACTAATCTATTGATATCCTATGCAAGTAAGAACAAGTTTAACGTAGTCGTAGGGTGCGACTCTAACTCACATCATGTGCAGTGGGGAAGCACCGATACTAACACAAGGTTCGAATCCCTTTTTGAATATATTATTGATAACAACCTTATAGTAGCTAACAGAGGTAACACTCCCACCTTTGTTACAAAAACCCGTAAGGAGGTGCTCGATATCACCATAACAAGCAACTCAGATACTTGTCAGGTAGAGCAATGGAAGGTACTAGACGACGCATCTTTCGCAGATCATCGCCTAATCGAATTCTGTATCCCTGATACTAAGCGGGAAAACAAACCCTTTAGAAATAATAGACGTACTGATTGGCACGTCTTCAACAGCGAAATTATTAAGAACATAGGTCAGCTTAGTACCGTCACTAATCTTAATTCAGATAGCTTAGATGAATTAAGTGTGGAATTCACGGGTATTATGCGGAACGCATTTGACAAAATCTGTCCACTCATTACAGCGGCGAAGAAAAGCAATAAACCGCCCTGGTGGACTACTGAGCTCAGTAATATTAAGAAAGAAACAAGGAAACTTTTCAATAGGGCTAAACGCACTAGACTAGATAGCGACTGGGAATGTTATAAAACCAGTCAAAGAAAATTCAAAATTGAAACTAAAAGGGCGAAACGAAGCTCATGGAGGAACTTCTGTAGTAGCATTGAGTGTACTAATCATTCAGCAAGACTAAGGAAAATACTCTCCAAAGTAAACACACCCATAGGCTCCCTAAAAGGACCTAATGATCAATGGACAGATTCTTGTCAAGAAAGCCTAAAACTCCTGGTTCAAACACACTTCCCAGGATGTAGCGCAGACCTAGTAAACGAGTCAATATACACCATATACTCGGTACCTGAAATTCCTAGGGAATTGATAACTAAAGAAAAGTTAATCTGGGCTATTAACTCATTCTCTCCTTACAAATCCCCAGGCCTAGACGGCATCTTCCCCTTGATGCTGCAAAAAAGCAGTGATATCATCACTCCACATCTGATAAACATATTCCTCAACAGTCTTAAGTTAGGATATGTTCCGAAGGCTTGGCGTGAAGTTAAAGTCGTCTTCATACCAAAAGCTGGCAAGCCCAGTCACACAGAACCAAAAGACTTCAGACCTATCAGTCTAACCTCTTTCGCACTAAAAACACTTGAGAGATTGATTGATATGCACATCCGTAGCAACTTAAAGCCAGAATCTTTATCACCATTTCAGCACGCCTATACAAAAGGCAGAAGTGTAGAAACAGCCCTACACTGTGCAGTTAGAACAATAGAGAAGTCACTCGCGGTGAAAGAATACACCCTTGCCTCTTTTCTTGATATCGAAGGAGCATTCAACAATGTCCACAACAGTGCCATAGAAAAAGCTCTCACTGATCTTAAAATAGAACCTACACTTATAAAATGGATTACGTGTATGTTGAAAAGCAGACAAATCCATTGCGTACTAGGTAGCTCTGATATAAAGATGTATACATCTAGAGGGACTCCTCAAGGCGGAATCCACTCACCCCTCCTCTGGACTTTGGTGATGAATGAAATTCTCATCAAACTCAAAAACAGCGGTGTCAGAATTATAGCTTATGCCGACGACTTAGCGCTTCTAGCGACGGGTAAATACCTGACCACGGTAAGCGAACAACTAGAAGGCGCATTAACTATGGTCAATAACTGGACCAAGAAATGCGGTCTGAAGGTTAACCCCCTAAAAACAGAACTGGTACTTTTCACCAACAGAAGGAAAATACCTTCTTTTGAGATACCAAAAATTGATAACACCCCACTTATAGTTTCAGAAAAAGCAAGATACCTTGGAGTTATCTTGGACAAGAAACTCAACTGGGGTCTAAACATACAGGAAAGATACAAGAAAGCCATGATTGCACTCTACTCGTGTAACAGGATTCTGGGAAGAAACTGGGGGCCAAATCCAAAGATAATCATGTGGATGTACACAGCCATTGTTAGACCCATTCTAACTTATGGCAGTTTGGTTTGGTGGCAAACTCTGGAGATATCCACGAACTTAAAAACCCTTACCAAAGTACAAAGAATGGCATGCATTAGCACTACGGGGGTGATGAGGACTACCCCAACTGCGGGTCTCGAAGCGATCCTAAATCTCACCCCCATAGACTTATTTGCACAAGAATCAGCAGCAAACAGCGCTCTCCGACTTAGTCAGACCGATATTTGGAGATCTAGTCAACACGGCCATACCACGATCCTTACAAAATACGTTGGCAATAACGTTCGTACTGATTACATGACCCCTTATCTAGACTTCAATAAAAACTTCACTACCAGCTTCCCTAATAGAGAGGACTGGGAAAACAGTGTACCCTACACTAACGAATCGAATCTTACCATTTTAACAGATGGTTCGAAAATGACTACTGGGGTAGGGGCAGGTTTCTACTCAGAAAATCTTAGCCTTGCCAGTTCATTCAGACTTCCCGACCATAGCAGCGTCTTCCAAGCTGAGATCTTGGCAGTGAAAAACGCTGCTAATCAAATATCCATGATGGCGATACCACACGCTGATATCACCTTTTTCATTGATAGCCAAGCATCAATAAAAGCGATCTCTGCCACGCAAATCAAGTCAAAGCTTGTTTCTTGCTGTCGCGAAGAGCTAAGGGTTCTTGGTATGCAGCACAACGTAAGACTTTGCTGGGTTCCCGGTCACAGTGGTGTGCCAAGAAATGAAAAAGCGGATGAGCTTGCAAGAGTAGGCTCGATACTTGATCCCTCTCTCATAGACCACAACATCAGAATCTCTCAATGCGAACTAAGGAGAAACATTAGTAATAATATCATTCAAAAAGCAAATGATAGTTGGAACCTATTAGAAACCTGTGGTAACACCAGGAAACTGGCCTCATTATGACAAGGAAAAATCCAAAAAAATTTTACTTCTCAAAAAACCGTCCCTAATATCCCTCATAAGTGTGATAACGGGACATAACCTACTTGGCTACCACAAAAAGAAGATGGGGCTTAGTACGGACTATATATGCAGAGGCTGCGGCGATGAGGATGAGCACGAAAACACGGCTCATTTTCTACGCCACTGTCGAGCACTCTGCCGTACCAGATCAAAATTCTTAGGCAACTAATGGGTGATTTTTTTGAAGTTAGGATTTTCATGCATTAGTATTTCACAGATCACGCGGGATTTCAGACATGGTGTCAAAGAGAAAGATGCTCAGTATGCTTTGACATTTCATCATGAATAGACTTTCTAACGAGCAACGCTTGCAAATCATTGAATTTTATTACCAAAATCAGTGTTCGGTTCGAAATGTGTTTCGCGCGTGTGTTTTGCTCAGCGATGAGGCTCATTTCTGGTTGAATGGCTACGTAAATAAGCAAAATTGCCGCATTTGGAGTGAAGAGCAACTAGAAGCCGTTCAAGAACTGCCCATGCATCCCGAAAAATGCACTGTTTGGTGTGGTTTGTACGCTGGTGGAATCATTAGACCGTATTTTTTCAAAGATGCTGTTGGACGCAACGTTACGGTGAATGGCGATCGCTATCGTTCAATGCTAACAAACTTTTTGTTGCCAAAAATGGAAGAACTGAACTTGGTTGACATGTGGTTTCAACAAGATGGCACTACATGCCACACAGCTCACGATTCTATGGCCATTTTGAGGGAAAACTTCGGAGAACAATTCATCTCAAGGAATGGACCGGTAAGTTGGCCACCAAGATCATGTGATTTGACGCCTTTAGACTATTTTTTGTGGGGCTACGTCAAGTCTAAAGTCTACACAAATAAGCCAGCAACTATTCCAGCTTTGGAAGACAACATTTCCGAAGAAATTCGGGCTATTCCGGCCGAAATGCTCGAAAAAGTTACCCAAAATTGGACTTTCCGAATGGACCACCCAAGACGCAGCCGCGGTCAACATTTAAATGAAATTATCTTCAAAAAGTAAATGTCATGGACCAATCTAACGTTTCAAATAAAGAATTTGACAGGCCAAATAGCGACAGAAAAAGCAAAAAGTATCTGCCTTGATTTGCTGAAGTCAAATGATTCAACCGCAATCACAGAAATCCGCTCATTACGGTCAAATAACCCTAAAGTAAATAACGTTATGGTGGAAATGAAAAGGAAAGACTTTGTGGACACCATCGTTAGCACATTTTTTGCTCCGACGTCCAAGCTTCGTGACGAGGGCATCTCTTTGCATAGGGACTACCCAGCAGCAGCGCGCGAGAAAAGGTGGCGATTAGTAAATATCCGAAAACAAGTTCTGGCCAAGAATAATAAAATTAAAACACAAATTCGAGGAGAAAAAATCACGATAAACAATCATATTTTTAATTTGGATGCGAAGAACAACCTAACATGTCAAGATGATGACGGAATGACATTTCTAAGACATCTAATTGGTGACAGCTCAACTTTGACAGCGGAAGCCAGTGGCTCTCAAACAGCGGGCTACGTTCAAAAAACCAGTTTTTAACAATAAAGCCGTCAGCCTATCGAATAACTTTAAAATAAATACTTTTAGCAAAATAAAAATTAATCTTAAAGAAAATAATGTATGTTCTAATCTTAAAACTAATTTTAATCAAAATATTTATAGTTTAAAAATAATATCATATAATATTGCAGGGTTACGTAGCAAAACACAGTTTAGGGAATTTTTTGAGTTAATCAATCAGTATGATATCTTTTTCTTGTATGAAACTTTTATTGAATCGAACGAAGATACACTCACGCATTGCTTTGATGATTATGAATTGTACTGGATCTTTGCATCAAGAACATCAAACCATGGAAGGGCTAGCGGAGGATGCCTTTATGGATTAAGAAAGAGCATTAAGAAAACCTTCCACTGCTGCTTCGTTCATGAATTAGACAGAACCTTTGTACAAATCATTAATAACGGACAATCATTCTTCATCATCCCAGTTTATATTAATTGCAGCTTTTGGCAGCAAGATTTCTGTTCCCTGTACAACTTCTTCTTGGAATTTAAACAACAAAATGTAATGCTAGTTGGAGATTGTAATGCTAGGGTCGGTGACACACAACTGTGGCTGTTCCATCCAGATTTCACTAGTGATACTGCTTACACCCCCAGGAAAACGAAAGACAAAACAATCGATAGCAATGGCAGGAAATTGATTGAAATGTGTGAGTCAATCAGCCTGTCACTTCTCAATGGTCGAACAAAGAGCGACAAAGATGGCTCTCTTACTTTTTTCAGAGGCAATGCTGCTTCAACGATAGACTACTGCCTAGTAAGAGATGAATGGTTAAAATGCATGCCTAATCTTGAGATAGGCGAATATCCATACTCCGATCATCTTCTACTATTGGTAACGGTCAAACTTACCACTGAAAACATGAATACCGAGCCAGAAAGACAGTTACTCCCCAAATTAATGTGGAATGAAAAATTTGCACAGCGATACCAAACAGAACTAGACCGAACTCTTGATACAATTGACCTCTCCGAATCGCAAACCAACCAAGGAATAGATATCTTGACGTCTTGTATAGCTGTCGCGGCGAAACCTTTTCAAGCTGATGGATGGAGACGATCAACCAAAAAACAGCTCTGGTATGACGCAGATTGCCTTAATGCTCGGAAAAAATCCTTTTCTTGCTTACGTTTGGCAAAAAAAACACCAACTTCTGCTACCAAATTAGCTTATCAAAAAGCAAATATTGAATATAAAAGTATCTGCAAGGAAAAACAAAGGCAATACTGGCAAAATCTCACGCAAGAGTTAAATGAAGTTAGAGACAGTCGTGACTTTTGGAAGCTAGCCAGAAGATTAAATAGCAAGGAAGTAAATAATCGCTGCCGAATACAAGTAAAAGCTGAGGTATTAGCAGATTACTTTAAAAACTTGTTAAACTCTCCTGGTAACCTAAATCATCACTTATTTGCCCTTCCTTACATAGAAAATGTGGAACTAGATGCGCCTATCACACTTTTAGAGGTAAAAAATGCACTTGACGCTTGCAAGCTGAATAAGGCTCCAGGAATAGACCGTATACCCTACGAGTTTTATAAGTACTCCACGAATAAATTCCAAAAATACCTTACTGGATGTTTTAATCATATTTTCGATGAAGGTGTGGTGGAAGAAAACTTCAGGAAAAGCATTATCTTCCCAATTTTTAAAAAAGGAAGTGCAGAAGAGGCAAGTAACTACCGAGGAATATCTTTCTTGAACACTGTAACGAAAATCTTCTCTGCTGTACTCCTCAATCGCTTAACGAAATGGATAACGGACAATGGACTTCTTAGTGAGTTTCAAGCAGGCTTTCGCAAGGAATACTCCACTGTGGATAACATCTTCACGTTAACAAGCATACCTAAGACATACCTTGATAACGGAAAGAAGCTATATGCTTTTTTCGTGGATTTTAAGGCTGCCTTTGATTCCATAGACAGAAATTCTTTATTCCTTAAACTAAGCAATGTAGGAGTTTCAACGAAGATCCTTAAAGTGTTGCAAAGTATGTACGAGCAAAACCAAGCGGCAGTTTGGGATGGGAAACAATTGTCTTCCTGGTTTGACACAAAAATGGGCGTCAAACAAGGGTGTTTACTGAGTCCTTTGCTTTTTTCGATATTTCTTGATGACATCACTACCTCTCTACCAGGAGGAATTGATTTCAATGGAATAAACATCAAATGTCTAATGTATGCAGATGACATCGTCCTACTGGCAGAAACGGCAAATATGATGCAACTCATGGCCAACAAATTACAGCAATACTGCTGTAAATGGAATCTAAAGGTTAACACCGACAAATCCAAAATTATGATTTTCAGAAACACCACCGGAAGATACGCTAGGGATGAGAAATGGACCTGGGAAGGTGAGGAACTCGAAAAAGTCAAAGAATACAAGTATCTAGGAGTAATCTTGACTCCCAAACTCTCTCTTGAGAAACACTTCAGAGCCAAGTTACATGATGCTAAAATGGCCATTAACTGCAACTGGAAAGGGCTCCTTGGTAAAAAGAACGTCGCAACAAGTGTGAAATACAAACTCTTTGAGACGGTAGTTAGATCAATAATGTGTTATGCCGCACAGGTCTGGGGAGTTGTCCAACACGATGACGTTGAAAAACTCTTAAGATACTTCTTAAAGAAAATTTTCCGTCTCCCAGAAAACACTCCAACGTACATGCTCCATTTAGAGACTGGACTTCCTCCTCTCTTCTTGTACACTCTGAAACTTCACTTCAGCTACATAAGAAAAATCATGGAATACTCCCCGCAAAGACTTCCTAAAATAGTGGCCTCCTATATCGTGCAACGCCAGTCCCAGTTCTTTGGCGAGTGGTCAAGATTATGCTTGGAACATAACCTAAATCTGGACAGCGATACCCCCGAAAGATGGGAAGAAACCTTGGATGTGCTGTGGAACACTATTAAGGAAACAAAATTTGAACATTTCCATGAACGAGCAAGACAAAGTGAATCCAGGAACCTATATCGAGTACTGGATCACAACCTATTAAGCAATTATTTTCACGACAACAACAGTATAGATACTATTTCAACTATCTTTAAAGCAAGAGGAGAGCTTTTGCACCTAAACTATATGCCCCATCGCAGCGACCGATCCACTGAATGTACACTATGTAATCGACACGCAGCAGAGGACGTAATACATTTTATTGGAACCTGCCCTGTTGTAAATGCCATTAGACGTGCCCACTGGAATAAAATCAGTCTAACTATGGATGAACTAAAAAATATATTAAACGGTGACACTAGCTGGCCGACTCTAGTCAGCTACGTTAAAACGGCATGGAAATACCGCTTCCAAATTATAAATGAAAGTTTCTGATTAACTCTTAAATTACCCATGAGAAGTCATATGTTCTTAAATTACAATATCATAACAACAACTATTTCAATTCGATGTTAATATATTTTCTCTTTTTTTCGGCTGACGGCTAACGCCATGCTCTAATTGTGAACTATATAATGTATGTATGAAAATAAAATTAATATTGAATAAAGATCACAACTAAACTAAACTAAAAATAAAGAATCGATGAGATTTTGCAAATTTTATGCGTTTGTTTTTTGAAAAAAGTTCTCAAGCTCTTAAAAAATCACCCGATATTTCTTCAATGAACTAGAAGAACTATCTGAACTCCCAGGCAATCGCCTATTGAACTTTATCAAGTCCACCAAATGGCTCGATCAACCATAGAATTCATAGGTTAAATCACTTTTTCAGAAGTTACAACACTTCAGGGTATCACAATGGATCTACATTGATCTAAGTGTGACGGTAACAAAATCAACTGTCAGCCCATATAACCTAACCTAACCTTACAAGCACTTTGAGCTATAAGAAGGAAAATCGACATTCCAACGTAAGGTCTTTATAGCTACCCTAGTAAATCTTTTCTGGATTCTTTCAATTCTTGGGGAATGAACTGCATAAATTGGGTTCCATATAGTACAACAATATTCTAATATTGACCTAACATAACTAAAATAGAGTGACCTTAAAGTAAAAGGGTCAGAGAAGTCCTTAGAATTTCTGGAAATAAACCCAAGCATTGAGCTGGCTTTGGCAACTACGTAGTCAATATGGCTAATAAACGTAAATTTTCGATCAAAGATTACACCAGATCCTTTTTTTCGTCCACTCTAGATAAAGAGATTCCTTCAATATTGTAAGGATAGAAGATTGGTGAAAAACCTCTACAAAATGTCATACTCTGACATTTAGAAACATTAAGATGTAGATCATTTATAACACACCAAGCGCACAGCTTGGACACATCATTCTGCAGATGTATGCAGTCACATATAGTTCGAATACTTAAAAATAGTTTCAGATCGTCGGCATACATCAGACAAAAACAATTGTTTAAAAGTGATGGGATATCATTAATAAAGATTAAGAATAGGATTGGCCACAAATGACTTCCTTGTGGAACGCCGGAAGTAACTTCCACTGGATCCGAAAGTATATTATTGATCCGGACATATTGAACTCTACCTACTAAATACGATTCAAACCATCTTAGTAAATTAGAGTGAAAACCTACATTTTTGAGTTTGGAAACTAAAAGCGAATGATTGACTTTATCAAAAGCTTTAGAGGAGTCGGTATACACCACGTCACATTGAAGACTCTTTTCAAGAATGCCTAAGACATAATTGCTGAAGATAGTTAAGTTTGTTGTAGAAGATCTTCCACTAATGAAACCATGCTGCCGAGGAGATATTACTTCTTTAAGAAGGAAAACTAGCTTGTTATAAATAATTTTTTCAAAAAGTTTGGGAATGACAGATATTTTGCAAATGGGACGGTAGTTGGTGACCTCATTTCTCGAACCAGACTTGAAAATAGGTGATATAAAGGATTTTCCATTCACTCAAGAATTCACCTTCTCGAAGAGAGCGATTGAAAATAATTTTTTAGAGGGATTGCCAATACAGATGCACATTTTGTTAAAACGACGGGAGCAATACCGTCAAATCCAGGTTGCTTATCTTCGTTTATTTTTTTCAATTCTTCCTCAACTTCACTTGTGCGTACCTGTAGGTCACCAATGTTTATTATTTAGTGTAAAATGTTGACATCAGGTGCATTCCCACTGTCAGGTGGCTTGAATACTGAACGAAAAAAATTGGCAAAGAGATTACATTCTTGAGGTATCACTTGACGTGATGAATTGAATTTGGAATGCCGGTAGAACGTTTTTTATTATTGATAAACATCCAAAAATATTAACTATTTTTTTTTAGTTTTGTTTCCATACTTAAAACGTATTGATTATAAAGGAACTTGTTTAGAAAATCGAACTGCCTCTGTAACTGAAGATACCTATCATAAAGCAAGCAATTATTATTGGATTGACGAAACAACTTAAAAGCTTTGTTTTTTCTGTTATTAATATTAATCAATTTTGAATTATACCAATATGGTTTAGATGATGATTGCCGGATAAATTTAGGAGTATACAAATCTATTGGCTCTTTAATTAAATAGTTAAATTTATCAAAAGCTGTAACTACTTTTAAGTTATTTAAAACAGGCACCCAGTCGATTCTACTAATAAAATTAGAAATCTCATTAAAATTACATTTATTGAAATTAATTGTTTGTTTACATCGGAAGTTTGTTTTAAATATTTATAAAATGTAAAGCTCATACAGAGCGCTAAATGATGTTCAGAATTAGGTAGAGGCGGTGGCATGGGACTGTCGATACTCACACTAAATTCGTTATCTATAAAAACAAGATCAAGAAAGCGATTCAATTTATTACGAAAATTATTTATCTGTTTGAGTCCAAGTTCAGCTAGAGTATCAACAACCACACTTTCACACTCACTAGTAACATTAAATGGAATTTAACAATTTTCATCAGAATCTAACAGCCAGTTTATATTTGGTAAATTAAAATCACCTAAGATTATAACATGCTGATTTTCTTTAAGATTATTAATAATAAAAGAGCAATTATCGATATGAGTTTTATACAATTCAAATGAACTTTTTGGTGGAATATAACTAATAATAACATAAACATCATGAATATTATCGGCGGTTACTCGTACAATCAGCTGGTCTATGTCTAATGTAGAATTATTTTCGATAGTTGAAGCTTGAAGATGGCAAATCCAAAAGCATACACAAGAGAGATGAACGAATGGCAAGCAATACCCCACCCCCCCTGTTCAACCCAGTTGTATGTTGACATCGATCTTTGCGAAAAACGTTAACCAGCTGATTGTCAAACATTTCTGCATTGTAATGGTTCTCAGAGAGCCATGTTTCAGTGAATGCAAAAATATCGAATTGTTGTGATGGGATAAGAGAAGAATATTGTTCATTTTTGTTCTTAATCCACCAACGTTGTGGTAGAAAATTAAAAAATTGAGAGGTGTCATTTTTAGGTGAAGGGAAGAAGAATTGATCGGCTGGAGGCGGGTTAGCAATAATTATATTGTTGCGACTGTGTTTTGTCGATGTTCTTCGTTTTTTGGCGATGGAATGAAAATTTTAACTCGCACATATTCAGGCCAGGTAGATGGGTTCATTACAGCATCGAGATTGCTTGCAGGAACACATAGTTTAAAGTTTACAAAAGATAATTCACTGAGAACAGCATCTTTCTTTGTTAATTTAAAACATTTAAACTTATAAGAGGGGATATTAGTATTTTTGGATATGTGATTTATAATTGATATACTGGGTCTGTATCACTCACAAATCCGTAGGCATGTATTTGATTCACTGTTTGAAGCTGATTTTCAATGGTATTTTGGTTCGCGGCACCAGAGTATGATGCATCATTTGGTTCCAAGAGATCATTTACAAGTACCTCCTCAGAGCTTTTAAGTAAATCGTTGGTGTTTGATTTATTGAGTTCGAGGGAAACATTTACTGATTCAGCACCGATATAAGAGAGATTATCACGCATAGAACTAATTTCTCTTTTTAAATCACTGATACAATTTGAAAGATCAGTAAAGCGGTTTAAAAAGGTTGAGAAATTTAAATGAGAACAAGTGTTACATTGCCATGAAAAACTTGATTTTGATAAAATATTTGATTCTTCCACGGTAATTCCAACACAATCTTTATACAAATATTGACCACAAATTGACCTGCACACAACAATGTCAGATCTTTTAAGTTTGTCATTGCATTTAGAACAAGTTTTAGACATTTTGAGAAATTGAATTATGAACTTTAGAAGAAAAGAAACAAAAAAACACCGTGGACAGAATAATGAACTTAGTCACAGCGTATACAGGCGACGACTGTGACGACGGTGTCCTATCGAACAAAGGACATTGTTCTGTTATGATTGTGGGATGGAAAACACTACGTCAGTTAAATGTCTAAAGTGTTTGGGAAACCGGAACCGGGACAAATCAACCGGGAAGTTTTGGCATCCAAAATCGAACCCGGAACAAAAACCCTTGTAGAAAATACAAATAGCCCAAACACACTTGCCATTAAAAACCCTTCAGATTTTTCAAACTCACCAGATTTAACAAATAAAAGTAGCCGTAGCTTAAAATATATGATGCTCGTGATCGCATATTTAATATGCCTTCAAAAAGGATACTCAAACTCAGGGAAAAATATATGAAGCTTTATCTGCAACCAAACAGGGTAACTCTGCTGACCCTAGACCTTACGCAGTTGTTATTATTTTCGACAAAAAAATTCTAGGATTACTAGACAACGGAGCAAGTATTAGCTGTTTAGGGGCCGGATGTCTGGACCTTGTTGAAACAGTAGGTGTGTCTTTTAAATCTTTCAGTGCAAGAGTAAAAAGGGCTAGTGGTCAGAACCAACCCATCATTGGTGAACTCAACACGCTAATAGCATATAAAGGAATTTCAAAACAAATTTTACTGTATTTAGTGCCCTCGTTAGAACAACCCTCATATTTAGGGGTGAACTTCTGGAAATCATTTGAAATCGCACTTCAGGTTATTTCAGAAATCTCTTCGTTTGATAGTTTTCGCGATTCAAACGCTCACGAGCTATCGGCAGATTATTCAAGAAAACTTCAAAATGTTATAAGCCTGTTAAAACAATGCTTGAAGAACACACAATAAACACAGGTGATGCTGAGACCGTGAAACAACGTTTTTACCTAGTTTCTCCGGCGGTAAGATATACGAGGAGTTGGATAGGATGCTCGCCTTAGGAGTCATCGAAGAGAGCCAAAGTTCCTGGAGCTCTCTTAACGTCTTGGTACAAAAGCCTGGGAAAAATCGGCTGTGCTTCGACTCAAAAAAGTAAACGAAGTAACGAAGAAGGATGCCTATCCGCTTCATCATGTTGATGGCCTGCTAAGTCGCCAGACATACACGCACTTTATATCCACATTTACCGTGCTTGGCAGACCCTTATAGCAGTTCACGGTTATGCCCTTTGGTCTCTACTTCTACCGGAGTAGGAAGTGTCTTGTGTCAGGAAGATGAAGAAGGAGTCGAGAGGTCAATCTATTATTTTTCTCACAAGCTTACATCAGCACAACGTAATTACAGCATCACGGAATTAGAATGCCTAGCAGTTGTTCTAAAAGTCGAAAAATTTAGATCCTACGTGGAAGGTCAGAAATTCAAAACCGTAACAGACCATGAAAGTTTGCGTTGGCTGATGAGCAAAAAAGACTTAAGTGGACGATTAGCACGGAATAGCACGGAATTCAACGATTCACATTCGAAATAGAGAACAGAAAATGTACAAAAATGTAGTCCCAGACGCGCTGTCGCGTATTTATAGCATCGATAAAATTGAGTTGTTGAAAACTGGTACACTTTTTTCTGATATTTTATACTTTGATCTGATAGATCCAGGCTTTCAGTCCGATGAATACAAAGATTTAATTCAAACCATTGAGACAAATCAAAACAAGTTACATGATCTAAGAGCGTCAGATGGTTTTCTCTATAAAAAGACTACACCCTGCACAGGTGATCCTATTCAGGATGACTGTATTGTAAGAAACAACGTAGACGTAAACACTAGCAGAACATTATTCGCTAAACGCAACAACACCAGCGTATTATAAT
The DNA here is from genome assembly GCA_951509635.1 of Eupeodes luniger. NCBI lineage: Eukaryota > Metazoa > Arthropoda > Insecta > Diptera > Syrphidae > Eupeodes > Eupeodes luniger. Next base: position 209,792,176 of record OX608073.1, on the reverse strand, counting down.
AATGACATTTGTATTTGTAAAATAACACAAGTAACAAAAATCTATTCTGGTGAGAATATTTTCTCTTCATAAATTAATTTCGTTCGCCAAAGCAATGAAATTAGAAAAAGTAAGACAGATCCAACTTATTCAGAACTATATTTAAGGTCAAGAAGTCGAACTAGCCTAATTTGGTGTGTTCGCAAATCAACATTAGTTAGAGACGGAAGTTCACTATTGTGAATGGGTCATTCCACGTCATCTTATTGGATTGTTTGAATTCCAAACAATTCCATATAGCCGGCAGGAACGACCCAGGTGTCTTCTATCACGTCGAGGCAGACATCATTCTTTTACTGTCTAGTCGTCGTGAAGAGTAGAACTCTTATTAAAATAGTAGGAAATTTATTCCAGCAATTTGGATTGTGAAACAAAAATATACAAGAATAGCCTTCAATCAAACAGGATGAATCGAGATTAGAAAAACTCAACTCAAATTTGACATCCCACACAAAATTTCAAGAAACAAGTTAAAGGTATATCTGCTGCAAAAGAAGAGTAGAAAACCCTAAAATAACAAGGTGCGACGAGTATTATGGCGCAGCTGTGTGGGATTAAAGAAAAAACGCCCTAGAAAATCCACGCAACGACCAGACGACAATTACAACACCAAATCCAAGAGTCATTACAATTCCAAATCCAAGATTCATTGCAACTCCAAATTCAAGATTCACGATTGCAATTACAAATTCAAGATTCACGACGATTCCAATTATAAATACCATCTTAATGCAAATATAAGTCCACATTTAGAACCACAAATTAGTTCACGTTTTGATTCACAAGATTTAGATTCTCAAGATTCGGATTCCAAGAATCAAGATTCTCGGAGATCTAATTCTCAAAATCTTCATGGTCACATTTTGTGTACTCAGTGTTCAATCTCAAGTGGTAATCTAAAATTCATCTTAAGAGATATCTATGAGATCTTAAAATCATTGTGTGGATGTATAAAGTTTCTTCGTACTCAAAATCGTAAAGTGGTAATAACCCAAATTACACACTTAGCGAAATTGGAGTCACTATTGTGTGAGATAGCGAAGCAAAATTCATCAAAGTAAAGCAATCCTGAAATCAAGAATCAACATCAATTTAACAACAACAAAAGCATCAAGAAATAGTTTCTGTTGTTGCGGACAGAACTCTAGAAACTTTCTAGCAATCGTAACGCATATTTGTTTTTGTGAAAATTATCATCAACGGATATAAATCTTTGAAAAGCACAATCAGTCAGTCAGATTCGAGACAGTACTAGTCGAGAATTGACCTTATGACGAAGCTATCAAGAAATTATTTCACCAACAACTTACGACCTGTAACACCATAAGGATAAAAGGAAACCATAAAGCGAGAAGATATCGATCTATGGATAACTGTGATCGGAAGTGGTATTATTGTTATTATAGTGTTATATAGAGATATTGTTGTTCGATGCAGGCTTTGATAGTGTAATTTTGAGTATTATATTTTGCCTTAAAAGTTTTACTAAAGAGAAAAAGAGTGATGATTACAATTAACAATATTCAAAGATAGATAAATTTTAGTGAGTGAAAAATTTAAGAATCAAGAAACACAAAGAAAAGTAAAGTTAAAGTTGATTAAAATATAGAAAAAGTAAAGTTAAAGTTGTTTAAAAATATTGTAAAGTAAAGTAAATGTATATTCTTTTTGTTGAAAGTTAATGAATGTATCTAAAACGATACCAACCTAAACATATATATAAAAATTCATGAAAAGCCTATAGAGATTTCAATAGCACATTTGTGAGAAAAAAAGTATACAGGTAGAATTGTGGAGTAATTGAGATTAAGTCTTAATACATATTTGGCATATAAAGTTCTCTTAAAAGATAGTGAAATATTTATTCCAGATTAGTCGACAGAAGAGTAGGGATTAGTTTATTTGATTTCATGTAAATTCTTCCGCTCCTTTCTTTGAAGACAAATTTCAGGAATGAATCAAGAAAAGAAAAAATCATATCGGATAAAGCAGATAAGGAACGTGTATAGTAAAATTTGTGATATAACTTTTTAAAACAATTCAATTTAACAGCAAGATACATCAATCAACTCCAAGTTCGTGTGCACATCAACAAGGAAGAGATCTGGTGAGTGAATTTTATCATTTTTATTCTGTCCAATCATATTACATTATCGATTTTACGAATTAACATATTAGTAATTGACATTTATTTCTGTATATTGAAATTTTATTACCGTAAGAAAAGTGAAAGCGTTTTGATATTTTTTTTTTATAAGTCTTTGAGTCAGTTAAGACTATTTTTACATATAATTTTGAGATTAAATAAACTGAGTCTATAAATTGTAAAAGACCCTAATTTTAAAGAAGCGAATAAGAAATAAGAATAATTTTTTTTTGAAAACTAAACGACCAAACATAAGAGACTTGACTACGGTAGAAGATTACTTTAGTACGTCTATAAACAAATTCCTTAAATCAGTTTTGATAGTCATTTTTGTCGCAAATAATGAAAGGATATTCCGAAGAGATAATTTTTAGACATTCCGAATTTAGAATTTTTGTTATAGTAAAAGAGCGGAAGCATATTTAGTTAATAAACAATATTTTTGTACGTATTAAAATTAAGAATAAAAGTTATTCGAAATAAAAGAAAAATGTATATAGAATTCAAAAATTTAAAGTTCTTATGGCATTGTATTTGAGTTATCGGAGACGTAACCGATAAAGTATGATGAAGTAAGTTGAAGAATAATGGGTCGAGGGAAGTTGTATTCGAGAAGGTAAAGGAGAGATTTCACCATGTAGGTTGGGGATTCTCTAAGAAATAAACAAGCCAATCAGAGAATCCAATACAGGACGTAAGGGGAGATGATCTCTTACTCAGGTATAAGGGAGGGTATAGAAAGGCTGAGAACACATTAACACCAGTGTCTCTCAAAACAGGGGTTTCTGAACATAGGAATCAAATGGAAACCAAAGGTTTCATATCAGGTAGTATCTCTGGTATGATAGGGAGGGGTTAGTACGATTCCAGGGACACAAACACCTATGTTTCCCTCATCATAAATCACGAGAAAATCTAAGACATTTCTAAACTAATTTAAACATTTCACGAAGGAAAGAGTAGGACAATCTGTTCAGGTAAAAGCGTTTTATAGGGCCCTAGGATATTTAACATTTAAACTGACCTATAAGATCAAGGTTGGCTGGTCGAAAACAATGTAACACCGTCTTGCTCCAACTGCAAGAACCCCACTCAGCCGAATGAGTTAGCACATACGTGCACCCTTAGACCAGGTGGTTGTAGCAGCGCAGACAACCCTTATCTGAAAACCACGTAGACATCGTATCAGACGACAGGTACGAATAGAGCGTGATGTGTAGGATAAGGTTAAGGATTCCTTTCTTAGAGGCAGGTAGATAAAGAGAGTAGGAGGTTTCTTTTCTGAAGACCAGAGGTGATTAAACCCATCTCCTTTCTCATTCACTTTAATCTCTATAGATTTCTGTACTCTTATTTGGGAATGCGATCGATGTATACAGCGAGTTATAGTAGTCAGCTGGATAATAGAAGATAAAGAAGGATCTTTCAATGTCCTATGAGTTATTATAGCTCAACTGTGATAGCAAGTTGTAGGAGGATATACTTTTTGATGAATTTCAGCGAATGACTCGGCTGTTGAGTCGAACCATGGTGTAGGAAATGGAAGTGTAAAACATCGATGCAGTTCTTAAAAGGTAGTGAGGTTTGCGACGGTATCGGGACGTAACGATGTCGGAGTAGGCTGAGTCATTTCTGTGATGATTATTATTAGTTTTATATTCGATACAGATGGCACCCAACGTGGGGCCCGGAAGGGAACCTACGTGGGAACCATTGGTACGATAGAAAGGAATTGATATTATTATTTTTATAAAAATTCGTTACAGATGGCGCCCAACGTGGGGCCTGAAGAACGATAGCCCGAACACAATGCGGGGGCTTGATTCAATTTAATTAAAGAAAGGAAATTCAATTTTCGTAGTTCGTTACAGATGGCGCCCAACGTGGGGCCCGAAAATGTAACGAACGGCCCAAACACCAACGTGGGGCCCGAATAAGGCGAATTACCCGAAAAAGTAAGATCAGTTCGAAGATGTTATGTTTAGTTAGTTTAGTTAGTTTTGAGTTAGCAAAATTTTTTTTGGTTAAAATTTTGGTGATAGAACTTTTTGTAGAAGAAGTTCACTCGAGGATTTACTCGAGGGAGATTTAGTCGGCTATTTATTATCCGGAAATTTCAGTTGATTACGTGAATTTCGTCTGTTGTAGTAAGGTTGATTAATTTTCTTTCGACCTCGAATTTTGGAGATAGTACTTATGTCCGCATTTGAGTGTTAATTACTTGGTGGTCTGTTGCATAAGACTACACTTCAGATTTTGTGGAACGAGTTTAGAGTGGCGATGCTCTTAACCTTTTAACCGGTGGTTGGTGATGTAGATCCTGACGCACGTCTGTTGTAGAAGTATAGAGATGGTTACGATAAATTCACTTTTTCGATGAGAAGATTCTTTCATGAACAAGAACATCAGTTCCTGAAGAAAAGAAATTTTAGTTTGAAGTAGAAGTAGGTGACTTTGTACTCATTGACCGGTGGTTAGTTGAACAATTTCCTGACGCACGTCTGTTGCAGTAAGGCAACTAGTTTATTTCTTCCGAGGACGAAGATTTATCTTTTCATTTTATTCTTGTGATGAAGATCAAACAAAGTAAGATTTTTATTTCGCGTATCTGCAGACGTAGGTAGGTACAGTGAAACTTTTATTAACTTTTAACAACACATAGTTATATTTCTCTTTGGGGAAGGATATTGTTGTTATTCCGACTCCAGAATCCAACTCTTAAGACCCAGTAAAGTTATGTTATAGTTATATTTTTTTTTTGAGAACATTTAGTATATATTTTGCCTGGTGGCGCATTTAGTTTTGATTCTGCCTGGTGGCGCATTTAGTTTTGATTTTGCCTGGTGGCGCATTTAGTTTTGATTTTGCCTGGTGGCGCATTTAGTTTTGATTTTGCCTGGTGGCGCATTTAGTTTTGATTTTGCCTGGTGGCACACACACATTTAGTTAGTTTAGAGATATATTTTTTTTGAATATTTAGATATTTTTTTTTGATTGTAAAGTTCAGAGATAAAATTTTTGGAGAAATTATACAAAAAGATTTATTAGATTTAAGATAAGTTAAGTTTATAAATCATTCTTTGGATAGTTTATATTCAAAGGAATGAAAATTTAATTAGTTTAAGATTTAAATTACTAAATTTAAGATTTTTTGAAATTCGTAGTTTTGTAAGTTTAGATTAGAGATAATAGATACTTAAGCACTGATGAATAGGAAAGGTAGAAAGTTATTGTACCAACCGATTCCGCGTGAAGAAAGGTATAGAAGAAGAGCAAGTATGTTACTTAACCAAGTTAACCAAAGTCGTAGGGAAGGACCCGAAAACGACGACGATAGACCCAGTACTCCGGAAGTAAACTCGGAGAATGCTGAGAATAATACTAGCCCTCAAATTGACCAAAGGCTCAATGAACCTGCGGCCAGTTCTAGCCATAACGCGCGAAACGAATCATTAGATGATAGCACAAATAGATTCGATAATTATGTACAGGAAGTAGTAGCTGCAACGGTAGGTCTTAATAGAACTGAAGACCAACGTTTCATTAGAGACGAATTGGCTCGAAGTCAAGCCAATATTTTAGAGCAAGTGAGTAATATCTTAAAGGATACTCTCGCTAAAGCTTTACCTCAAACTTTACCACGCGCAACTACAGCTCGACCTCTACACGAAGAACCAACACCCGTACCTCATAACGTTGAGAATAATTTACCCATTCCTAGGAATCAGAATAATCCGGATATGACACATTCCAATGAACCTAGAGTTCATGGAGTTGATATGGCGAGAGGATCCAATGTGGATAACTTCCTGACTGGAGTAGGTCAGATGAATCTTAACGATTCTGCAGCCGCAACGAATCCATCCATATCAGCACAATCACCAGCTAGTTCTTTTATGCGATTTCCACACTATCATAAGTGGGGCATCAAATATGACACTAAGAACATGACAGTAGATACATTTTTGTTTAGATTAGATAGAGTTAGAGAAAGTAATCACGTTTCGTGGGAGGAAGTCATGAGTAATTTTCACCATTTCGTGAATGGTTCAGCAGAAAATTGGTATTGGACCTGGGAGAAGAGTAGGCCACTAGCAACTTGGATAGAGCTCAAAGCAGCATTGCTTGAGCAGTATAGAAGTCTCGAAACCGACTCTGAATTATCCAGAAAAATGATGGATAGAAAACAAGGTTACAACGAAAGTTTTAACGACTTTTACCAAGACATCATGAAGTTAAATTCAAGATTAAGAATTCCAAAGTCCACTATCGAAATTGTTGAACTAGTCAAATTAAATGTAAAGAGAAGAATGGGAGAATTGTTGATAACATTCAACACATCCAGTCTCGCTGAGTTAGTCTATGATTGTAGAACCGTAGAAAAGTTCATAAACGTAAAAGACGGCGAAAGCCAGCGTTTCAAATCGCAAAATACTTACTCGAACCAACCAGTTCGAAAGCAAGTACATGAGCTAAACCAACATCAATTAGCTATAGAACCAGCGGAACCAGACACTTAATTGGAAGCTTTCCATAGGAAGGACGAATTTAAGTGCTGGAACTGTAGGGGCGTGGGTCATCTCTTTAGAGATTGTCCAGATTCTAGAAGACGACTCTTCTGTTTCAAATGTGGTCGAGAAGCAACGGTGACTCCTAACTGTCCAATCTGTTCGGGAAACTTAACCAAGAGCAATTTTCCAATCGAGGGGGAAATTGTGAAGACCAAGTACTCGGCAAAGTAACTAACCCTCAAGCACCCATAAACAAAATCACGATATTAAAATCTGAACAAAAGAAATCTTTAGAAAAACCGGATGTGACAAAATCAGAAAAGACAGATATATTTCCTTTAAAAAGACCTATACAGGAAAGACAAATTCAGTATTATAAAGCTAGAAAACGAATTTTGACATTCCCATGTCGTTCTAAAAAAATAGCGAAGTTATGAAGTAGAATGAAATCTAAACGAAAATTACTAAAAGCTATATCCACAACAAATTTTTGTAAAAATACAGGTAACGATCCTCGTCCGTACGTTTCAGTCGAAGTTTTCGGAAAGACGTGGCTCGGTCTCTTAGACTCAGGGGCTAGCATTAGTTGCTTAGGCTCGGGAGCATTAGAATTTTTGAAGGAACATAATATTCCTTACAAGAACTTTTCTTCAGCCGTCGCTACAGCGGACGGAAAGAAGCAAGCGATCGTAGGTATGGTTAAGACGCCAATTCTATTCAAGGGCATAGTCCGCGAATTAGATTTGTTTGTCGTACCATCACTGGCTCAACAACTCTATTTAGGAGTTGACTTTTGGTCGTTGTTTCAAATCGCTCCACAACTTATTGCATCTATGCATATTGATCCTGAATCTGAAGACATTATTAAGGAACCGACGAAGTGCGTTTTGTCGAGCCAAGAGTCAGAAGTATTGAAAGAAGTTATAGAGCTCTTTCCATCTTTTGCGGAGAAAGGCTTAGGACGGACTCATCTTGTCGAACATAAGATAGATACAGGTGATGCCACACCGATAAAACAGCGTCACTATCCCATATCTCCAGCAGTACAAACCCTAGTGTATGAGGAACTAGACCGTATGCTTGAATTGGGAGTTATAGAAGAGAGTTCTAGTGCATGGAGTTCACCGGTAGTATTGGTAAGAAAACCAGGGAAGAACCGAATGTGTCTAGACTTTCGGAAGGTTAATTCCGTTACGAAAAAGGATGCAAATCCAATTCCACATATCGAAGGATAGTTAGCACGACTTCAAGAGACACACTTCATCTCGAGTGTGGACCTTAAAGACGCGTATTGGCAAATACCACTGGAGCAAAGTTCTAGGGAGAAGACAGCTTTCACCGTTCCCGGTAGACCTCTCTACCAGTTCAAAGTGATGCCGTTCGGTCTCTCGAACGCAGCTCAGAGTCTACAATACCTTATGAATTTAGTTGTTCCACAAGAACTACGTGAACAAGTATTTGTTTATTTAGATGATCTGCTGATCATATCTTAAAACTTTGAAGAACATATGAAGATATTGCGTATAATAGCAAAGAGACTTTTGGAGGCAGGATTGACGATTAACGTTAGTAAATCTAAATTTTGTTTCCAAGAACTTCAATATTTAGGATATGTAGTAGGACCAGGATGTTTGAAACCAGATCCTGAAAAGATATCCGCTATAGTTGATTTTCCCGTACCGACTTCCGCAAGACAAGTTCGTCGATTTCTTGGCATGGCGGGATGGTACAGAAGATTCATTGAAAACTTCTCTGGCGTAGCTAGTGCTATGACAGACACTTGGAAGAAAAATCGAATATTTCAGTTTGGAACTGAAGCAATAAAATGTTTAGCAGCTGTAAAAGGAATACAAAAATTTAGACCGTACGTGGAAGGGTATAGATTCTTAGTCATCACCGACCACGCAAGCCTAAAATGGCTAATGAGTTTGAAGGATCTGACGGGGAGATTAGCGCGTTGGAGTCTTCAATTGCAAGGGTTTGATTTTGGGATTGAACACCGGAAGGGTACACTGAATGTAGTGCCAGATGCTTTATCTCGTACTCATGAGTTAGAGGGTCTACATTCAGAGGTATGTCCACCGAGGTCTTTGTCAATCAACCCGACGGAAGTTTTGTTTGTTGATCTGGAAGATCCAGCTTTTAAGTCGGAAGAATATCGCCAGATAGCAGAACATATCAGAAAGAATAATGAAAGATTACCGGATCTTCGTGTCTCGAAAGATTTCGTGTATAAGAAGATTAGGCATTGTAGAGGAAACCCACTTCAGGATCTCCAAGTCTGGAAGTTGTGGATTCCAACGTCGCTGACGGAATCATTGATTCGGCAGGCTCACGATCCGCCGAGAGCATCTCACGGTGGAATAGCCAAAACTCTATATCGACTCCGTCGACAATTTTTCTGGCCAACCATGGCATCTCAAGTTAAAGCATACATAAATAAGTGTGAAACTTGTAAAACAACCAAATCTAGTAACACGATTTTGCGAACCGAAATGGGAGACGCATATACTGTTGAAAGACCGTTTCAACATATATATGTCGATTTTCTCGGACCGTATCCGCGATCTCGTAAAGGCAATCGTTATATAGTAATAGCGTTAGATCAGCTAACTAAATTTGTTTTCATCAAACCTTTGAGAAAAGCGAATTCAAGCGAAGTGATTAAGTTTTTGAGAGATGATATTTTCATGATATACGGTGTACCCGAAAGTTTGTTGTCTGACAACGGTTCACAATTCTTGAGCAAGGAATTTGGTAAAATGATAGAAACTTTTGGTATAAGACACGTTAAAACGGCGGCGTACGCTCCACAAGCAAACGCGAGTGAGAGAGTCAATCGCTCTATATTATCAGCAATACGTTCTTATATCGATCCTCGGCAATATAACTGGGACGAGTACCTATCTTTCATAGGTAGTGCTTTACGTACGTCGTCGGTACATTTAGTTTTAGGCATGTCGCCATACGAAGCATTGTTCGGACAGCGAATGATAGAGCATGGTGCCGCTTATAAACTCTTAAAAGAATTTAATGGACTCAATAACAGTGAAATAGATTGGTTACCTAAGACAGCTAAAATGAACATCTTACACACACATCTTAAGTCAGCTTTAGAACAAGCGCATGAATCGTACAGAAAAACTTATAATCTTAGAAGTAGTCATGTCAAATTTAACGTAGGAGACGTTATTTACAAGCGTAATTTCGTATTGAGCGATGCAACTAAACATAGGAATGCAAAACTCAGTCCGCAATTTATGAAAGTGACAGTTGTAAAAGTTGTTGGAAACAACTTGTACAAAGTCCAAGACGAGAAGGGATTTGAATCAGTAGTGCATACTAAAGACTTGAAAAAGTAGGTAGAATGTTTTATTACAATAGCCCGGCTTTGTCAGCTGTGCATGAGACACTTTTGTACACACAAGATTCAAAGACCGTTTCTTTTCTTGTTCGTCCGACGAGTCAAGGACTAGTCAGAAGAACAAGCTTTGTAGGAAACAACGTAGACGTAAACACTAGCAGAACATTATTCGCTAAACGCAACAACACCAGCGTATTATAATAATGACATTTGTATTTGTAAAATAACACAAGTAACAAAAATCTATTCTGGTGAGAATATTTTCTCTTCATAAATTAATTTCGTTCGCCAAAGCAATGAAATTAGAAAAAGTAAGACAGATCCAACTTATTCAGAACTATATTTAAGGTCAAGAAGTCGAACTAGCCTAATTTGGTGTGTTCGCAAATCAACATTAGTTAGAGACGGAAGTTCACTATTGTGAATGGGTCATTCCACGTCATCTTATTGGATTGTTCGAATTCCAAACAATTCCATATAGCCGGCAGGAACGACCCAGGTGTCTTCTATCACGTCGAGGCAGACATCATTCTTTTACTGTCTGGTCGTCGTGAAGAGTAGAACTCTTATTAAAATAGTAGGAAGTTTATTCCAGCAATATGGATTGTGAAACAAAAATATACAAGAATAGCCTTCAATCAAACAGGATGAATCGAGATTAGAAAAACTCAACTCAAATTTGACATCCCACACAAAATTTCAAGAAACAAGTTAAATGTATATCTGCTGCAAAAGAAGATTAGAAAACCCTAAAATAACAAGGTGCGACGAGTATTATGGCGCAGCTGTGTGGGATTAAAGAAAAAACGCCCTAGAAAATCCACGCAACGACCAGACGACAATTACAACACCAAATCCAAGAGTCATTACAATTCCAAATCCAAGATTCATTGCAACTCCAAATTCAAGATTCACGATTGCAATTACAAATTCAAGATTCACGACGATTCCAATTATAAATACCATCTTAATGCAAATATAAGTCCACATTTAGAACCACAAATTAGTTCACGTTTTGATTCACAAGATTTAGATTCTCAAGATTCGGATTCCAAGAATCAAGATTCTCGGAGATCTAATTCTCAAAATCTTCATGGTCACATTTTGTGTACTCAGTGTTCAATCTCAAGTGGTAATCTAAAATTCATCTTAAGAGATATCTATGAGATCTTAAAATCATTGTGTGGATGTATAAAGTTTCTTCGTACTCAAAATCGTAAAGTGGTAATAACCCAAATTACACACTTAACGAAATTGGAGTCACTATTGTGTGAGATAGCGAAGCAAAATTCATCAAAGTAAAGCAATCCTGAAATCAAGAATCAACATCAATTTAACAACAACAAAATCATCAAGAAATAGTTTCTGTTTTGCGGACAGAACTCTAGAAACTTTCTAGCAATCGTAACGCATATTTGTTTTTGTAAAAATCATCATCAACGGATATAAATCTTTGAAAAGCACAATCAGTCAGTCAGATTCGAGACAGTACTAGTCGAGAATTGACCTTATGACGAAGCTATCAAGAAATTATTTCACCAACAACTTACGACCTGTAACACCATTAGGATAAAAGGAAACCATAAAGCGAGAAGATATCGATCTATGGATAACTGTGATCGGAAGTGGTTTTATTGTTATTATAGTGTTATATAGAGATATTGTTGTTCAGTGCAGGTTTTGATAGTGTAATTTTGAGTATTATATTTTTCCTTAAAAGTTTTACTAAAGAGAAAAAGAGTGATGATTACAATTAACAATATTCAAAGATAGATAAATTTTAGTGAGTGAAAAATTTAAGAATCAAGAAACACAAAGAAAAGTAAAGTTAAAGTTGATTAAAATATAGAAAAAGTAAAGTTAAAGTTGTTTAAAAATATTGTAAAGTAAAGTAAATGTATATTCTTTTTGTTGAAAGTTAATGAATGTATCTAAAACGATACCAACCTAAACATATATATAAAAATTCATGAAAAGCCTATAGAGATTTCAATAGCACATTTGTGAGAAAAAAAGTATACAGGTAGAATTGTGGAGTAATTGAGATTAAGTCTTAATACATATTTGGCATATAAAGTTCTCTTAAAAGATAGTGAAATATTTATTCCAGATTAGTCGACAGAAGAGTAGGGATTAGTTTATTTGATTTCATGTAAATTCTTCCGCTCCTTTCTTTGAAGACAAATTTCAGGAATAAATCAAGAAAAGAAAAAATGATATCGGATAAAGCAGATAAAGAACGTGTATAGTAAAGTTTGTGATATAACTTTTTAAAACAATTCAATTTAACAGCAAGATACATCAATCAACTCCAAGTTCGTGTGCACATCAACAAGGAAGAGATCTGGTAAGTGAGTTTTATTATTTTTATTCTGTCCAATCATATTACATTATCGATTTTACGAATTAACATATTAGAAATTGACATTTATTTCTGTATATTGAAATTTTATTACCGTAAGAAAAGTGAAAGCGTTTTGATATTTTTTTTTTATAAGTCTTTGAGTCAGTTAAGACTATTTTTACATATAATTTTGAGATTAAATAAACTGAGTCTATAAATTTTAAAAGACCATAATTTTAAAGAAGCGAATAAGAAATAAGAATAATTTTTTTTTGAAAACTAAACGACCAAACATAAGAGACTTGACTACGGTAGAAGATTACTTTAGTACGTCTATAAACAAATTCCTTAAATCAGTTTTGATAGTCATTTTTGTCGCAAATAATGAAAGGATATTCCGAAGAGATAATTTTTAGACATTCCGAATTTAGAATTTTTGTTATAGTAAAAGAGCGGAAGCATATTTAGTTAATAAACAATATTTTTGTACGTATTAAAATTAAGAATAAAAGTTATTCGAAATAAAAGAAAAATTTATATAGAATTCAAAAATTTAAAGTTCTTATGGCATTGTATTTGAGTTATCGGAGACGTAACCGATAAAGTATGATGAAGTAAGTTGAAGAATAATGGGTCGAGGGAAGTTGTATTCGAGAAGGTAAAGGAGAGATTTCACCATGTAGGTTGGGGATTCTCTAAGAAATAAACAAGCCAATCAGAGAATCCAATACAGGACGTAAGGGGAGATGATCTCTTACTCAGGTATAAGGGAGGGTATAGAAAGGCTGAGAACACATTAACACCAGTGTCTCTCAAAACAGGGGTTTCTGAACATAGGAATCAAATGGAAACCAAAGGTTTCATATCAGGTAGTATCTCTGGTATGATAGGGAGGGATTAGTACGATTCCAGGGACACAAACACCTATGTTTCCCTCATCATAAATCACGAGAAAATCTAAGACATTTCTAAACTAATTTAAACATTTCACGAAGGAAAGAGTAGGACAATCTGTTCAGGTAAAAGCGTTTTATAGGGCCCTAGGATATTTAACATTTAAACTGACCTATAAGATCAAGGTTGGCTGGTCGAAAACAATGTAACACCGTCTTGCTCCAACTGCAAGAACCCCACTCAGCCGAATGAGTTAGCACATACGTGCACCCTTAGACCAGGTGGTTGTAGCAGCGCAGACAACCCTTATCTGAAAACCACGTAGACATCGTATCAGACGATAGGTACGAATAGAGCGTGATGTGTAGGATAAGGTTAAGGATTCCTTTCTTAGAGGCAGGTAGATAAAGAGAGTAGGAGGTTTCTTTTCTGAAGACCAGAGGTGATTAAACCCATCTCCTTTCTCATTCACTTTAATCTCTATAGATTTCTGTACTCTTATTTGGGAATGCGATCGATGTATACAGCGAGTTATAGTAGTCAGCTGGATAATAGAAGATAAAGAAGGATCTTTCAATGTCCTATGAGTTATTATAGCTCAACTGTGATAGCAAGTTGTAGGAGGATATACTTTTTGATGAATTTCAGTGAATGACTCGGCTGTTGAGTCGAACCATGGTGTAGGAAATGGAAGTGTAAAACATCGATGCAGTTCTTAAAAGGTGATGAGGTTTGTGACGGTATCGGGACGTAACGATGTCGGAGTAGGCTGAGTCATTTCTGTGATGATTATTATTAGTTTTATATTCGATACAGATGGCACCCAACGTGGGGCCCGGAAGGGAACCTACGTGGGAACCATTGGTACGATAGAAAGGAATTGATATTATTATTTTTATAAAAATTCGTTACAGATGGCGCCCAACGTGGGGCCTGAAGAACGATAGCCCGAACACAATGCGGGGGCTTGATTCAATTTAATTAAAGAAAGGAAATTCAATTTTCGTAGTTCGTTACAGATGGCGCCCAACGTGGGGCCTGAAGAACGATAGCCCGAACACAATGCGGGGGCTTGATTCAATTTAATTAAAGAAAGGAAATTCAATTTTCGTAGTTCGTTACAGTATGTGGAAGCTCTGGATTCCATCCATGCTTACAAATATTTTGATCAAATTGGCTGATGAGCCTCCAGAAGCATCTCATGGGGGGATAAATAAGACTCTGTATCTTCTCCGCGATTTTTTGTGGCCTGCCACGTGGTGATGTTATTCCAACTGGTGTTTGCCTTCTTCATAGTTTTCTGCATTAGCAATAGTTTACATGTAGTGATTTGCCAAACGTGGTAGAATGGGTTGTACTGTACAACTCCTGGGAGTTTATCTGTCTTACAGTTTCCTGGAATGTCGCTATGGTCCTATACCCAGCAAAGCTGACTATTAAACTGTTGTGTCATCTCCATTAGAGATGATCGACAGTTATGGGCTGTTATTTCAGATGTTGATATCACGTTTTCTTTAAGCCAGGACAAGACTTCTTTTATCGCCAAGAGTTCCTAGAACACGCTACAATGATTGGGAAGGCGGAATGAGAGACTTAATTTTAGTCGTTCAGAGTAAACACCTCCACCAACCCCTACAGAAGAAAGCTGTAAAGTTGTCTGTTGTAGACTCCCATGTCTGCCGTTCAATAACTTTCAGAAAGTATTTAGAAGCACACTTTAATCTACAAACGATGCACGGTTCATTCAAAATTAAATTTGAAAATCCGGTTTTAATTGACGTTTACCGAAACGTAATCAGCAAAACGTCAACCTTTTTTATACGCTCCTCTTATTACAAAGCAAAAAAAAATCCACAGATGATGATACTCTTGAGAGTAATAAATTTAAGTTATTTTTTGTAATTCAAAAGTTATAAATAATTTGTTTTTATTTTTCAATTCATACTGGACTATTTATTCATTGTCAAATGTGTTTGGCTGACAAATACTTTTGGTAGTCACATTCCATAACGGCATATTGGAGAAAATTATCTATTATTGCTATCTTAATTGAAATATTGAAATATTTTAAACTAATTTTATCTGTATACCGTAGAGTCTTAAAACAAATTTTGAACTTAGATTGCGCTTTCCCAAAAGTAGCCATATGTAACATCCGACAATATTTTATCCAGGCGATGACCCAGCAAGCTTCTTAAGTATTTATCATTTCGTTTTTAGAATTGAATTTATCAGGGGCAGTTTTTTTTACCAAAATATAAAACTTGATACTGGTAGGTTTTAAACTGTTTTCTAAAATTCATTGTCGAATGTGTTTGGCTGACAAATACTTTTGGTAGTCACATTCAATAACGGCATATTGGAGAAAATTATCTATTATTGCTATCTTAATTGAAATATTGAAATATTTTAAACTAATTTTATCTGTCTACCGTAGGGTCTTAAAACAAATTTTGAACTTAGATTGCGCTTTCCCAAAAGTAGCCATATGTAACATCCGACAATATTTTATCCAGGCGATGACCCAGCAAGCTTCTTAATTATTTATCATTTCGTTTTTAGAATTGAATTTATCAGGGGCAGTTTTTTTTACCAAAATATAAAACTTGATACTGGTAGGTTTTAAACTGTTTTCTAAAAATCTTAAGCATTTTAAAAACAAATACTCAATTTTGGGTATTAAATGATTTAAATCTACGTTGAAGTCTCTTGAATCAAACCAGATTCGAATAAACTTGATACCCTTCTCCACTTCTACAAAACATATTATGTAACCAATCTGTAGGAGTTTCGACTTTTGTTATCATATTTTTCTCTTCCATTTCCGAAAGAATATCATAAATTCATAAATATTTGCTTTTATGTATGGAATTGTACCTAATCTATCTAGTTCCAACGAAATTTTTTCAGTAAATAAACCCTGATCCATTAAAACATCTTTATTTTTCTCAATAAAATCTGGTTGCACTAAATTTCTTGGTTCAATTGAAACAGCGCGGCTTGTTATAAGTCCTAATTTTAAACATGGCTTTAGACATAAATGTGCTTTATAATACATAATTGCAATCAACAATAACAAAATCGAAATGAAAATTGCTTGTCCTAAACATCGTTCTAAGGCTTGCTGTTTCTAGAGCACACAACTTTGAACCATAAGATTCGGGTTAACATTTAAATGGTTTTAAGTTTGATAATTCCTTAAATGTAGTACAAATACTTTTTGGAAGAATAATAACTTGTGCACCACTGTCTAATTTAAATTCAATTGGCGCGTACCTACATAATATATCACTTCTGTCTAGTACCCCAATTTATTTATATTAATCGATGTAACCACCTGATCAATATAATGAATTATAACTCTCTTCAACATTTTCGTAAGCAATATCATATTTTAATATAGTGGTTTCGTTTCTCACAGCAATAATTTCCAGACGCTGGACATTTACATACCCAAGTGACTCAAATTACAGTACTTGGTTTTGCATACGCCTCCTGATCAAATATTACGGCGATTATTTACTGATGGCTGTTAGTAGGTAAAGGGGCCCTTGAAGCCGGGAACCAATTTTTTGAGGGTGCGTGGGTATAAAAAAAAGAAGGAAAACAAATAAAGAAAATATTTTTATTGATGTGTGAGATGGTATGTATATATTTATTATAGGGGTATGATGTATCGGGACGAGGAGGTGGCGGTGCGGCAGTGTGGTGATATGGTGATCTGTTGAAGTGAGTATATGCATTTGGTTAATTTGTTGGTTTGTTTACGATTTTATGAGGAGCGATCGTTTGTGTGAGGATGAGTGAGGGTAGATTTTATTTGTGTAGGGATGTATGGATGGGTTGGTGACCATGATGATGATTTATTTATAGATATGAGAATGAGATGGAATTGTATTTTTGTTATAATGTGAAATGGAAATGGGTATTGAGAAAAATGTTGAAAACCTTAAAAGGCTGTAACTTTTGAAGGAGGCGTTTTTTCGCAAAAATAGCCTTATTTTTTATCACCGTATATATATTTATTTAAATAGATATATCTATCTTTCTATCAATATATCAATATATGTTTAAAAACATAGGATAAAAGAACAAAATCTGTAATATTGTATTTAAGAAAAAAAATAAAACATAGATACAAACATAAAAAAAACATCAATTTGAAATTTACTTATTATTTATTTTAGATATGTATGTGTATCCAAGAATTATGTTCAGGAGGGAAACCTAACCATTTTACAAATATTTTATCTTTTTTCCTTTGTAATACTTTTTTCTATAAGAAATGTGTCTGGATATTCGGTTTTGTTTTTGTAGCTCTAATTGATAAAGTCCACCTTTAATAGGATGACCTTAATATCTTCTAGAAAATATGTTATAGGGCTACTTCTGTGAATCTTTTTTTTTAATTTTGAAATTGAAGTCAGGATGAGTTTGGTTTATTTCTTGGTTTGTATAGGAATAAATGACGATGGATCGTTTATGTGAGGATGAGTGAGGGTAGTTTTTATCTGAGTAGGGACGGATATATGACTGACTTGGTGACCATGATGATTTATGGTAATGGTGTTGTTGTTTTTTTTTATGAGTAAAGTTCTTAGGTTGATTAGCTTGTGTGAAAAACATGAGAATAAGATAGCTCTAGTTCATAGAATAATATGTTCAATAATATGATACTTTTGTGTAAAGGCCTTGACACTTTTCTATCAAGTATTTAAAATGTTCAGTTTTCTGACAAGAAAAAAAAAGGAATAATAAAAAGTATTATTATCATCTTGAGAATCGACAGAATACCAAAACATAAATAATTCATTTAATAAAAATAAATAAATCGGGTGGCGCAACAGTCCGTTGAGAACTAGGGCCTAGTGACTTACAACTCTCAACCATTCCTGTGTGCGAGTACTGTTGTCAGGGATGGAGGGGACCTACAGTTTTAAGCCGAATCCGAACGGCCAATTTGAGAAAGCACTTTTCATGACAAGAATTACTCTTGGAGAATTTGTCAATTCCTCGCAAGAGGCAGTACCCGTGAAAAAAACTTTAGATGGCATAGGCAGGGATCGAACCCAAGACCTCTGGGATGACAGTCCAACGCACTAACCATCATGCCACGGGAAAATAATTCATTTATTACCCCATAAATATTTCTCTTCATAACTTACATAATATCAACAGATAAGGAAAAAAAAAACAAGAAAAAAGAATGTGTAAAAATCAGTCCTTAAATAATAAAATCAAATTGTGATCTATGCACAATCCACTTGAAAAGGCAATTCAAAATTTTACTCAAAGAAAACCCCCTGAAAAAAATGCATAGATAACTCATCTTTTTTTTTAGTAGATGAATCTTTTAACATAAGACTGAGCTAGATTTCTTATCATATTTTGATGGTATAAAAACAAACTGGATTAAGGTTTTTGAATTCAATATCCTACAAGTTGTTCGAAAATCAACAAGTGAATTTACATTTTTAAATTTTAAATTTTCAATTCTAAATGTCTTCAAAACTGAACAAAATTAAATCGCGTGCAAATGTGTTCGAAAGAAAACATTAATTGTGCAGCATTAAACAGCTGAAACTTAAGACCAAATACAACATTGTCAACGCAAGAAGGTGTCGGACCCAATATGGGGATCAGATTCTGGTCGAATTGGGAGACTGTAACGTTTTCCTACCAAAAAGGTGTGCGAGAGATTTCGACGACGAAGCTGTGTCCGAGTTCCCTAAATTAGCGTTGGAAGAGGTGGAGCCGATGAATTCAAGCTTCATCTTAGATTTTCACGAGAAGGAGCCGGAAATCAACGAAGTTGAGGTAACCTTACCTTCCATAGTCCCAGCATTTTCATTATCATCAACTCCATTTATATTTATATTATATTTTTAATATTAAAATTATATTTTTAATAATAAGAGAATTCAAATTATAAGCGATGTGTTTTCCAAAGTAAAACGCTTTGATGTCAAGAGAAGGAAAATCAATTTTAAGATAAAACCCATTTCAGAGAACCAAGAACCGACTTCATGGATAAGTGAGGGGTTAAATGACATGTTGCAACGTGCCTTAAAAGATGTCAATCCCCATGATAAAGTCGGAATTACTTTCAGTTAGAAGAATTTCTCTGCTGAAAGAGGAAATGCCTGGCTCAGTTTTCGGGAATGCTCCAAAATAAAGTTCAGTGATGTTTGGGAAATGATCTCGAAGATTTTCCAGAGCAATTCATGTGGCCTTAATACTGAAGATTTCAACTTGACTATAACGTCAGTCAAAATCCCTGTTGGATCTGGTAAAACAAGATCTAACACCGACAATACATTCAAAGAAGAATGCGTTAAACTTAGAGGCATAGTACAAATAAACAATGATGACAATTTATGTCTGCCACGGGCACTTGTTGTCGGAAAAGTTTATGCGGATAAAGGAACTGCTATGGAGAAGGAAAAAATCCGGAGGGATATTGGCAAAATTCAAACTAATAAAACATCTCAGCTTATTCTCGACACAAACAGTAAATTACCAGACGAAGGATGTGGGATTCCAGAGTTAAGAGAATTTGAAAATCATTTATTTGATTACAAAATCACTGTCTATAAGTATGACACTAAGGGACGTGAAGTGATTTTCGAAGGAGATGTTGAATCGAATAAAAAGATTAATTTGCTATATCACAACAATCATTTCAATGTGATTTCGTCATTAACAGCTGCATTTTGTTGTAATTACTATTACGAGGATTGCCATGTACCTTACAACACTAAAAATCAACATCGTTGTCAAAGAACCTGCCCGCAATGTCAAATTTCACCCCTTTGTGAGAAGATCGCACAAGAAACTGATTGTAGTGATTGCAATCGTAAGTTTAGAGGAAAAGCCTGCTTCGACAACCACAAATCCAGCAACTCAAGAGGCAGATCAATTTGCGATCAAATAAAAAGATGTTTAATATGTTTGATATCGTACGGTGGCCATTGTCAGCATATATGTGATGAATATTTTTGTAAAATGTGTAATACACATGTGCCTAAGGATCATCAGTGCTTCATACGTCCCAATACGGAAGACCCAAACTGCAAAGACACGCTGTATATATTCTATGATCTTGAGAGCAGGCAAGACAAAATAATAGGGGACAAAATAATCAATTTTAATAATGAAGAACTGAGTACTCCTGTAAGAATGCACGTACCAAATTTATGTGTGTTTCAGCAAAATTGTGATCAGTGTTTAAACATGCCGAATTTATACTTTTGCAAGAAGTGTAAACTTTCCTTCAATGTCATCAGGGAAGGAAATGATGTTGAAAGTGTTGTGAATAAATTTCTGAATCATATTTTAAAAGTTCGAGCCACTTTTAAAAGAGTTGTTGTGATAGCTCACAACGGGCAAGGATAAGATCATCAGTTTATTCTGAATTATATGCTACAAGAAACAAAATTTAACCCAACTCTCATCATGCGCGGAAGTAAGATCATACTAATGGAAATAGGGAACATTAAATTTATTGACGCACTGAACTACTTCCCAATGGCTTTATCAAAAATTCCAAAGGGATTTCAGCTATCTTCGGTTATGCGCAAAGGATATTTTCCGCATTTATTTAATTGCAAGGAAAATCAACATTATAAAGGCAAGTTACCAGCCATAGAGTATTACTGTCCCGACTCTATGAAACCCGAAGATAGTGAAGTATTCTTGCAGTGGTATACGGAAAATAAAAACAATGATTTTGACATGCAGCGTGATCTCCTAGAGTACTGCATCAGTGATGTTAAAATTTTAACTGAGGCATGCTTAAGATTTAGAAACTTTTTTCTGCAATAAAGCAACATTGAACCTTTCTTGGAAGCAACAACAATAGCATCAGCGTGTAATTTAGTATACAGGAGGAACTTTCCTAAGCTGAACACCAATGGTTTAATACGTAAACGGGGATATATGTAGGTAAGTAACATGTGCTTTGTATAATATATTAGATTTTGAAAACTGTAATTTTTTTTCGTAGATACGCCAATAATCAATCTGTGGAGGCCATTAAATGGTTGATTTTGGAGGAGAGGAAAAGGAATATCACCATTAAACATGCTGCCAACGGACGAGAAGTAAGGATTCTAGGCGTTGAAGTTGATGGGTACTGTGAAGACTAGACCTGTGTCAATCGCGATTGATTCGGTCTTTATGACCCGTTCATCAAAAAGATTGAGTGATTGCAATCGTAGTAAACCAAATCAATCGTTCTCAATGTCAATCGTTTCATTCAGCTGTCTTTCGTTTTAAAGGAAAAGAAAAGAAATATGTTTCGTTCATCCAACTTATTCTCATTCAAATGAAATGATATAAAATGGGAATTAAACATAGCTTTGAAACAATCAATCAATTATTTCAATACTTATCGTTCTAAAGACCGAAACTGAATGATAATGAAGTACCTTAACTTTACCTACTCTACTCATCATTCAAAACCAAAATGAAACAGAAACCTAAATGATTGAAAAAGTGAACGATTGGAATAGAATGAAATTTCCCCATTTTATTCGCAGCCAAAATGAAACAGAAACCAAAATGATTGAAAAAATGAACGATTGAAAAGAACGAATCATTGAACTGAACGACATATGAACAATTGAATCTTTTAAAATGAACGATTGACACACCTCTAGTGAAGACACCAGGCAAGTTTTCGAATTTCACGGCTGCTATTTTCATGGGCACCCTATCTGTCGAAAACACAAGCGAGATGATCCCCTCTCGGAAGAAAAACATGACAACTTAAATCGCAGGTATGAGAGAACATTGGCTAAGACTGAGCGTCTAAGATAAAAAAAACTATGAAGTCATTGAGAAATGGAGCTGCGAATTTCAATACCAACTCAGTTTTCTTAATAATGAAGTTTTGAGTTTCTTTCATAATCATCCACTTATCCAAAATTCTCCACTAAACCCTCGAGATGCCTTTTATAGTGGTCCAACGGGAAATACTTTTAACTATTGCAAATATAAGGAAGAGGAAGAAAATCAAATACGTTGATGTTTGTTCCCTATATCCCTGGGTAAGTTCACTTCACATTTGAAAATATTTGCCCTGCTAACAAACTAGAAGGTATAAATGGACTTATGAAGTGCAAAATTCTTCCCCCAAAAAACTTGTATCATCCTGTTTTACTGCAGAAACAAAACAACAAATTGATATTCTCGTTATGCAGAACTTGAAGTTACGAGAAGTCAAAAGAAAGAAACTGCTCCCATTCTGATGATCAGAAGCACTTCTTGTAACCTGGGTAATTGACGAGGTCATTAAAGCAATTGAAATCGGATAAAAGTTACTCGCAATTTTTGAAATCTGGGAATATGATGTAGTCCAATATAAGCTGTGTTTTATTATCACCATGATCTAATCCAGATCATGGATTTACATGCATTACAACAACAAATCAAGATCCAGCTTTGTGTTTGGATCTTAATTTGAAATCCAAAATTTATTTCTCTATTTCGCAAAGAGAGGGATGCAACTTTGTAATATAACATGTAAATGTTGGTATCACTACCAACTATTTAAAATATAACCCATATTGCTATAGTTACAATTCCATCCGATTGAAAGAAAAAATATTTTAAATAGAAAGTAAGCAATTTCATTTTTATTTACTTTTTATATCAAACACACAAAACAAAAACCTTTGGCAAAATAAAACATAAATTAGTGAACTTAAAATGAATAAGTACAAAAAATTTATATTAAGCCCAATTAATGGATATCATTTCTCCCTAAAAAGAACAACAAAAAAATAATCATGAAATGAAATGTTCTTTTCGCAACTCTGCTTTAAACGTCAAAAAATACGACTAAATAAATTCCCAAATCTGCAACCACACAAGATGGAAAACACAAATAAATTGTAAGTAATTTGTAAATTAAATATATGAATCTCGTATTGCATTCATCAAACTTGATTTTATTTTTAGGCCAAGAAGAATCTGGAGTGCAGCAGAAACTAAAGCGTTTCTATGTATGTAGATGCTTATTCGAAAAGAAAATTTGAGTTTGAAAGTGCCAGACTGAAAAAATGTTTTGGAGGACTTGAATTCACTTGGAGTTTTGGTAGGTAATTGATTTTTAAGTTTAATGATTATAATTTAATCCAATTTTTATTGTTTTCTGTAGACCCAGCCAACAACAGAGGAAATGCTTAGGGTAAAATTTAAAAACTTACTAAGAGCCTATAAGACTGCTGTCGACAATAACAAAAGGACTGGAGAGTCCTTAATCAAAGCTCCTTTTGAGGACCAAATGAGTGAAATATTTGGTTCCCAGCCCATTATTAAGAACATGCACTCAATGAATTTGTGTGGCAAAAAAATAGAAGGGCTGTCAATGGAAGCAAAAGGTATAAGCTTTAAATTTATTTATGTGTGCAAATAATTTAACATTTTTTCTGTTTTTTTTTTTTACAGAATCGAGCAAAACTCCAGTAGCATCTTCTACTTCATCTGCAAATAGAATGGCTACAACAATGATTGAAACAGTTAATGTTTCGCAGCCAGGTAGGGAATTGAAATAAAAAAATAATTACATATTTCTGTAGGTAGAGATTTCATCAACTTTTTTTGTTTTGTTTTACAGAATCAAGTATATCTTTAAACCCAGAAGCGTCCTCTTCTTCACCCATCGGCATCGGTACAACATCATCAAAGAGGCAAGGGATGTTGAACAAAAATATATATTGGGAAAAGGGCTGCGGAAAAAACGACATTTTGAGGGAATATACGGCCAAAAAATTAAAAATAATGGATGAAGCAGAAGAAGGAAGAGAAGCTCGCCTTGTCAGTAAAGAAAAGTTGCTAAGAGAATTATTCGATAAACCATAAATTTCATAAGCATATGTATGTCATGGTTTATTGAATAATTCTCCTAGCAACTTTTCTTCTTTTTTTTAGTATAGTTTTTGAATTAATTTTTTTTTTTTTAATTATTTTTGATTTGTATTTTGTGTTGAATGAGAAATGGATTTGTGATGTTTTTATTTTTAAACGTGAAAAGAAATGTGATATTTTTTTGTATGTTTCTATACTTTTAATTAAAGATAGTTATTGTTTGTAATGAATTTGTATTTGTTTTTAGTTAAATAAAGAAAGTTTTATTAAATTATTTTTATAATACCTAATGGTTTTTATATTTAAATTACATGTCTGTTTATTAATTTGTCTAGTAACTGCTGCCGCCTATTACTGTTTGAGGTCTCTGTATGAAAATCAAGCTCTGAAAACGTTTCGAACTGATGGTTTTCTTCTAACTCGTCGTTGTTATCTACACACATGTTAAGTAATATGCATGCGCAGACCACCAAATTCACCGCAGAGCTTAAGTTTGTTTGCTCAGTAAAATGAAGAATTCTTCGGAAACGAGTTTTTAGCAGACCAAATGAATGCTCTACTACCATTCGTTCCGAAGAATGAATTTCAATAAATTTACGTTGAGCAGCTGTTACATTCCCATTGTCTTTGAAGGTTGGAATAAGCCAGTCAAGATGTGGATATGCTGAGTCGCCAAGCAGAAACGAGTTAAAAGGAAAAAGTTCTTCTGTCCTCTCGCATGCGTCCTTGTAAAGATCGGATCTACGTAGAAGTCGGCTGTCGTGCAAGCTCCCCGGTTCTCCACAAAAAACATTTATACATTTTTTCTTTGCATTAACAACACCTTGCAGTAGAATGCTGTAGCTATGCTTTCTGTTGAAATAATCTTCTTTGTTTAAAACCGGGGCCTTGATTCTTATATGTGATCCGTCAATGCATCCCAAAAATATGATGATCCAATGCTGTTTTATTATCATGATCTGATCCGGATCAGATCACGGTGATAATAAAACGCGGCTAGTATTGTGGAGAGGGTGACTTTGTGGCTTATATCCATCGGTCATGAATATGTGAAGTGGCCAAGCAGAGAAGAAATTGCCCAAAATGTGGCTACAATGGAGGCAAAAACAAAAATGCCAGCAATTTTGGGATGCATTGACGGATCACATATAAGAATCAAGGCCCCGGTTTTAAACAAAGAAGATTATTTCAACAGAAAGCATAGCTACAGCATTCTACAGCATTCTACTGCAAGGTGTTGTTAATGCAAAGAAAAAATTTATAAATGTTTTCTGTGGAGAACCGGGGAGCTTACACGACAGCCGACTTCTACGTAGATCCGATCTTTACAAGGACGCATGCGAGAGGACAGAAGAACTTTTTCCTTTTAACTCGTTTTTGCTTGGCGACTCAGCATATCCACATCTTGACTGGCTTATTCCACCCTTCAAAGACAATGGGAATGTAACAGCTGCTCAACGTAAATTTAATGAAATTCATTCTTCGGGACGAATAGTAATAGATTCAATATTCATTTGGTCTACTAAAAACTCGTTTCCGAAGAATTCTTCATTTTACTGAGCAAACAAACATAAACTCTGCGGTGAATTTGGTGGTCTGCGCATGCATATTACATAATATGTGTGTAGATAACAACGACGAGTTAGAAGAAAACCATCAGTTCGAATCGTTTCCAGAGCTTGATTTGCATACAGAGACCTCAAACAATAATATGCGGCAGCAGTTACTAGACAAATTAATAAACAGACATGTAATTCAAATATAAAAACCATTTGGTATTATAGAAGTATTTTAATAAAACTTTCTGTATTCAACTAAAAACAAATAAAAATTCATTGCATACAATAACTATATCTCTTTACTTAAAACTATAGGAACATACATACAAAAAAATATCATATTTCATTTAAAAAAAAAAAAACAATAACTATATCTCTTTAACTAAAACTAAAGGAACATACATACAAAAAAATATCACATTTCATTTCACGTTTAAAGAAAAAAACATTACAAATCCATTTCTCATTCAACATAAAATACAAATCAAAAATAATTCAAAAAAATAAACAAATTAATTCAAAAACTATACTAAAAAAAGAAGAAAAGTTGCTAGGAGAATTATTTAATAAACCATGACATACATGCATATGCTTATGAAGTTTATGGTTTATCAAATAATTCTCTTAGCAACTTTTCTTTCCTGGCTAGACGAGCTTCTCTTGCTTCTTCTGCTTCATCTATTTTTTTTAATCTTTTTGCCGTATAATCCCTCAAAATTTCGTTCCTTTCCGCAGCCCTTTTTTCCCTCATCTCACAATATTTTTTCTTCTTTACCATCCCTTGCTTCTTTGAGGAGGTTGCGCCGATGCCGATGAGTGAAGAAGAGGACGCTTCCGGGCTTAGAGATAATATACTTGATTCTGTAAAACAAAACAAAAGAAGTGTTGTTAAAATCTTTACCTAAACAAATACATACATATGTATGTAATTATGTTTGTATTTAAATCCCCTACCTGGCTGCGAAACACTAACTGTTTCAGTCTGTTTTGTAGATGAAGTAGATGCTTTTGGAGTTTTGCTGGATTCTGTAAAAAAAAAACAAAAAAAAATTGTTAAATTATTTGCAAACACACATAAATTTAAAGCTTATATGAACATACCTTTTTGTAAACCACAAATAGTTTCCAACAGCCCTTCTGTTTGTTTGCCACACAAATTAATTGAATGTGTGTTTTTAATTATGGAACGGGAACCAAATATTTCAGCCATTTGGTCCTCAAAAGGAGCTTTGACCAAGGACTCTCCAGTCCTTTTGTTATTGTCCACAGCAGTCTTGTAGGCTCTTAAAAGGTTTTTTAATTTTATCCTGAGCATATCCTCTCTTGTTGGTTGGGTCTACAGAAAACAATAAAAATAGGATTAAATTATAATCATTAAACTTAAAAATCAATTACCTACCAAAACTCCAAGAGAAATCAAATCCTCCAAGACATTTTTCATGGCAAATTTTTTTGAGCCGGGCATTTTCAAATTCGAATTTTCTTCTGCTGTAAGCATCTAGAAACGCCTTGGTTTCGTCAGCACTCCAGATTCTTCTTGGCCTAAAAATAAAATCAAATTTGATGAATGCAATACAAGATATGTATGTATGTAGGTATACTTAATTTACAAATTACTTACAATTTATTTGTGCTTTCCATCTTGTGTGGTTGCAGATTTGGAATTTTATTTACTTACTCGTGTTTTTTGACGTTTAATGCAGAGTTGCCAAAAGAACATTTCATTTCATGAATATTTTTTTGTTGTTCTTTTTAGGGAAAAATGATATCCATTAATTGGGCTAAATATACACTTTTTGTACTTATTCATTTTAAGTTCACTAATTATTTTTTATTTTGTCAAAGGTTTTTGTTTTGTGTGTTTGATATAAAAAGTAAATAAAAATGAAATTGCTTAGTTTCTATTTAAAATATTTTTTTTTTCAGTCGGATGGAAATGTAACTATGGCAATATGGGTAATATTTTAAATAGTTGGTAGTGATACCAACATTTACATGTTATATTACAAAGTTGCATCCCTCTCTGTGCGAAATAGAGAAATAAATTTTGGATTTCAAATTAAGATCCAAACACAAAGCTGGATCTCGATTTGTTGTTGTAATGCATGTAAAGCCATGATCTGGATTAGATCATGGTGATAATAAAACGCGGCTACTCCAAGCGGTGGAACGTGATATGCCAAATAAATTCCCAATTTCACGAAAAGTATTTGTGTTCGCCATATACCACAGAAATGTATGTATTTCTTTTTCAGCAGAAGTTTTCGGCAGCCCTCTTCTTGGTGTGGTAACAAATCGTGGCAATAACTTATACCGATCTAGAATACATTTTAATATTTACATATAAACGTTAATATAAAATAAGAAAAAAGTTGTGTATACCTATCAAAATGTGGACCGTTGACCTATGAAGCCGAAAGTGGTTTTTAAAATCAGCGTCGCAAAACGTATTCACAATTTCCAAAAAATATATTTTATTCTGATGATTTGGAGGAGTATTTTCGTCTGTTGAGGAATTGGAACTACTCGTATCATCTATAGTAGTGCGGACAAATTTGACGAGAGTGATTCATCGCTATCATCGCTTTCAAATTAGAACTACAAATATGAAAGTTTATTATAAAAAGACAAAAATAAAAAGTAAATGCTTACATCAACCACAGCAGCTTCCATTTTCGGGTTTTGATTTTATTTTTTTTTGCTTTATTTTGAAATGTCACTTTTGAAAGAACAAATTTGACACTGCTACCAAACTTTAAATAATAAAAAATATGATGATCCAATGCTGTTTTATTATCATGATCTGATCCGGATCAGATCATGGTGATAATAAAACGCGGCTATAATGAAATCAATGGTTCTGATGGACTATTTACTGCAATGATGAACACTTACCTTAAGCTAAAGCAAGAATCCTCGGGATGGCCGAGTACATTATTGACTGACGAAGATAAAAAGAAATATTTATCTGATTTTCTAGAAAAGGAAAATATTGAACTAGAACATTCTCAAATAACAAATAATCCCGGAAAAAGGTCGATTGCCAAGCTGATTTTGAATTCCTTTTGGGGTAAATTTGGCCAACGTGAAAATCAGCAAAAAACCTGCATTGTCAGTCAACCTTCTGCTCTGTTTGATTTGTTGACACATCCTTCCGTAGAAGTGCTGCATACTCTCCCTATCAATGAAGAAAACATTGTCGTTAATTTCGAAATGAAGGAAGAAGCATCTGAAACTCTGACAACTGTGAATGTGTCCATCGCTGCCTATACAACAACTCAGGCTCGCCTGAAACTGTATAGCTACCTAGAAAAACTACAGCAAAGAGTTTTTTACTACGATACAGATTCAGTCATTTATGTTTTTCACGTGAAGGAGAATTTGAACCACCAACAGGAAATTTTATTGGTGATATGACTGATGACGATGAGTTGAGTAGCTATGGGGAAGGAAGCTATATAACGGAGTTTGTTAGTGGAGGCCCGAAAAATTATTCATACAAGGTGTTAAGTACAAAAGACAACAAAGAACATATCGTGTATAAGGTAAAAGGCTTTTCCTTAAACTACGAATCAAGTAAAAACAAATCAATTTCAAGTCAATAAAACAAGCAGTTTTACGATCCCCCGAAGATGACGCCGAAAGTATTATTGTTAAGTCGAATAATATTAGAAGAACCACAGAACATCAGGTAGTTTCTGTTGAAGAAGTTAAAACACACTTATAAGGTTTTTTAATAATAATAAAAAAAAAAAAAAAATGTTTTGATAATTTATTTGTTTCTTTCCCTAATTTTTCTCCTTCTTCTTCCACTATTGTTTCATATAGAAATTTATTAGTTTTGAAATTGTCGATTTCACTTTCAAAAATTGTTTTAATTTGCTGAACTTTTGTGTCAACATAGTTTTTAGTAGCAGCATCACTACCTTCTTTTGGTTCGATTATGTTTTTTAATTGTTTCCAGTTTATATTAAAGTCACCATTTTCAGTTTTGAGAAAACCATCACCAGGTGGTCCTCGTATGCCCCTCTCTCCACGTGGGCCCCTTGTTGGTGCTCTATGTAAAAAACGACCGAATTTGTCAATAGGCATTTGATATCTATTTGATAATGTTAGCCTCTTTAAACTCTTCATTAATAGAAATAATTTCGTTAGAGTGATTATTATGCCCAGCTTGATGTGAACCAAGAAGAAGTCCCATATCTACAAGTTCATTTGGGTTATCCCAAAATATATAATCTTTTTTCTTGTTTGATAATTGCATCAATCCGCTACCTACTGGTAATGTATTTGAATACGTATGTGGAAATGAAGTCTTTTCTATCATTGGACGTATAATTTTTGTGTATTTTTTGTACCCTCGATTGCCTTTCACTTGTTTTTGTCAATCAAATTCTTTCCTGTATGCATTTGTATCGTTTAAAATCGTTTCGTAATTTTTTAAATCTTCATTATTGTAAAAGGATTCCTGTGGAAGTTTCTTGAATATCAGTTCATAAAGACCTTTTGTTCCTTTAAAGGTTTTATTTTTTATGTTTATATTTTGTCCATGAATGCTGAACTCTCCATCACCGATAAACAATTTTCCATGTTTGGAATGTATACCATATGCTCTATCAATACTATTTGAATTATTTATGAACAAATCTATATACTTTTTAGGTGCTTTATAGAACAGTTCAGCTGACAAATGTTCTGCGAAAAGACGTCGCCTAATTTGTTTTGTTGCTTTTTCTTCTTTTGGTCTCTTAGGCGTACTATTTATAAGGTTATTATTATCAATTGAATTGTTCAAAGTTGCAAATTCATCATTAATGTATTTCATCGTTTTTGTTTTCTTTAAAGGAGTTTCATAATAGTCATTGTCCTTAACTTCTTCTTCTTCTTTTCCCTTGTTTCGTTCAACGTTAGCTGATGATTGCTTAACCAGCTCATTAAGAGGAACAGTAATTGGTTTGAAAGCTTCTTCTAACTGAGATTCATAAGCTCCCCTATTATATTTCAGGGTTTTGAATTTTCTTCGAAGGTCATCCGTTGTTTTAATAAGTTCTTTCGTTAATTTTACATCTACGTTCATCATATTGTTGGAAATTTTATGTTTCCTGTATATGAATAAATTCAAACGAAAATACATACACATGTATTGGGTTTAAGATTTTTTTTATTATTAAGATAACTGGTCTTAAATGAAGAAACGCAACTGCGATTTGTACAAATAGAACTGCTACACTGAACTGTAAATAACTGGTCTTTACCGTACAAAACCGAGAATCAAAACAGAACTGAACTGCAAATTACTGGTCTGAACCGCATTAAACCGAAAATCAAAACTGAACTCAACTGCAAATTACTGGTCTTAACCGCATTAAACCGAACTGAACTGTAAATTACTAGTCTTAACCGCAAAAAGCCAACATTCAAAACTGAACCGAACTGTTATTAACAGAAAGTACTTCTTCACTATACTGCTCGCAACTGTATTTATCAACCATTACTGGGCAATTGGTTTTAGAATTAAAATGTACCTGCTTTTTATAACTTGAGAAAACAGTCAAAACCTTTTCTATAGCGACCATTATTCAGTGGACTTTCTTTATCGATTACAAAAATCCATAATCGGTTTTCCAACAGTCTGCACATACATTTTGAAATGTTTTAAATGTCATGTCGGAATTAACATGGTCAATGTAAATGTGTTTTAAATTCATACCGTCCTGTTTAAAAATGATAAAAAAATTTGCATTGTCCCGAATTAAGTGTTTTGGTATTTTTGTATAGGTTTATCACAAGTGGAAACTATCTAATTGATAATGACGACCTATACTAAAATAGTTTTGTATTGTATCTTGTTTTTCACAAGCAAAAATAAATACAGAATTCCGTTTAGCCTCTTTCGGTAGAATAACGTCACTATTATTAGAAAATGTAGAGAAAATGTAGGTTTAATTACTTGTTTTAAGAACTCATATTTTGTTTGGTGTAAAGATTTTGAGTAAATATATATGTTTTCAAATTTTAATCCATTTGGATGTAGTAGTAAACTCAACATAGCATTTGTTTTTCCACAATTAGATGGGCCCGTAATCAGACCTCTTATACTATTTGGAAAAAGCTGACCATGTTTTTTATGTACTTTAAGATTCGTCGTCACTTCTAGGTTTCGCCCTGGTAATTTGTATTGTTGTGTTACGAACCGCATGATGACATATACTAAAACAAAATACTATATATCAGGAGTATTTATTAATGTGAACAACGTTTTCAACATTCATATAAAAATGATTGACTGTTCGAAAAAATTGATTAGTAAACAAAAAGTCGCGAGAGTTGAAATTTTAATTAATTCTCTAATAAATAAACTTCGGTTTGAATTACATTTGCCCGGTTATCAGTATTGTGGACCTGGAACAAGACTCCAAGAACGATTAGTTCGAGGAGATTCAGGGATTAATTTTCTAGATCAGGCGTGTAAAGAGCATGACATTTCATATTCCAAACATAAAAATACAGCCGATCGTCACATAGCTGAAAAAGCTTGGCAACGCACAGTGGGGAAACAGCAGAAAAAACCTATGTTTATCAAAGTAGGATTTTAAAAAATTCAAAAACATTTTCGCAAAGCAAAAAGGATGGATAATCCGAAAATAGATTTAAAAAAAAAAAGAATTGTAGCGGATATTTCCGATTAAAGATGAAAAACAAGTAAATTTGGCAAAAATAAGAGTAGTTTTGAATTGCTTATTTTCTGAAAGTTTTGCACCTTTTAAAATGTTTTTTTTTTGTAAATATGTTTGAAATAGAACAGGCAAATAAAATCATAGGTTTTTTTTGAAATTGGATAGTATTTTTTTTTTTACGAAAAACTGTTTTTTTTTTAAAGGTTTTTTAAATTCAAATAATGTTTTGACTGTTAGCGCTGTTTGGCGATGTAAGCAAATTAATTGCGTTTGAAAGTCTTGGGTCTCAGCTATTTTTTCCAAAAAAAATCACACCGGAAGACGTCCGAATTCGGATTTTATAGCCATTTGAATATAAAAAGTCAGCTTAAAATAACGAGAGTTTCGCTGGTAGATAAAAAGAGTGCGTTTGATGATACAACGGTTTTACTACTAATTTCAAAGTCAAGGTTTGTCTGTTTACTTAACTGTTGTAGAAAAAATTAACCGTTTATTTGAAAACAAAGAAAAACTTTAAAATTTGTACATTAAAATTATTTGCTACAATCGAATAAAGTTGCTTTGCCAAGATGGCTGTTTTGTTTTCAATCTCTCGATCTGTCTTAGTTGACTTGATATTGAAAAAAGAAGAATCTTTTGAACAGTTTTTAAAAACAAAGCATACAAATTTAACAAAAAAAGACTTAATTTAAAAAAAATATAAACAAAATTTTTTGTCGAAATTTAATACGCGGTATCGTGAATCTACTTTCAATAAAAGTGTTTTCTTTAAAAAAAACAGTGATTGGATAGAAGGTAAGTTTGATGTTAAGAACTCTACCGATATTTCTATTGAGGAACACCGTGTTAATTTTGGTGGAAGACCAATGAAAGACTTCGAAGAATGCTGCCATTGCAGCAAAAGAAGCAAGATAAGAAAACTTCAAGATAATGTGCCTCAAGCATTAATTGATGCAGCAGCATCATCATCACCGTCAACGTCATCTTTTGACCCAGATGCTGCTCTAGCCTTAACTGTCCAGGCAAAACTAACTAAAAAACAGTATGAAGTAATCCGGAAAGCATCTAAAGAAATTGGGCACGATATCTACCCTTCATACAAGAAGGTTACAGAAGCGAAAAAAAATGCTACCCAAATAACTCCACAGCAAATGAAACATCTGCCTTTGTCCCACTGCAAGATCTATTAGATCACACCTGCAATAGAATTTTAAAAACTTTCGATGAAAAATTAACCGTCAATCGACACCGACATCTTGTTCTGCAGACCAAATGGGGATGTGATGGAGCAAGTGGGCAAAGCATATATATGCAAAATTATGGAGTTTCGGAGAAAGGTGTTTCTGATGAACACATATTTTTGACATCCCTTGTGCCTCTTAAGCTCGTCGAAGAAGAAAAGGCAGACATTTTATGGAAAAATCCGCGACCATCTTCAACCCGTTGCTGCCGCGTGATTAGATTTTCATTTTCAAACGAGACTCCTGAAGAAGTCAGGAAGGAAAGAGATCGTGTTGAGAATGAAATTAAAAATCTTCGAGGCACAGAAATAGAGCATAATGGTTTTCGAACAAAAATAACACACGTATTATATTTTACAATGATAGACGGAAAAACCGTGCAAATTGTTACAAATGATTCTGCAAGTAGCAATTGTAGAATTTGTGGTGCAAGGCCATCGGAAATGAACAACATTTCAAGTTTGCAGTTGAAGCCGACAAATAATGATTCGCTAAAGTTTGGAATGTCGACCTTGTATGCAAGAATACGCTTCATGGAGTATATCCTGCACCTTTCCTATAATCTTCCGTTTAAAGCTTGGAGAATAACCCCACAAACTGCAGAATTAAAAAAAATACAAAAACTCGTATACAGAACGAATTTTGGCAAAAATTGGGACTGCTTGTTGATGTTGTTAAACAAGGGTGTGGAACAACAAACTCCGGTAATACTTCAAGACGTTTTTTTGATAACCCATCCCTCAAATCTGAAATTACCAAAATTGATGAAAATTTAATAAGGCGTTTGGCGACTATTTTGGAGGTTATTTGTTCTAATCACTATATCGATGCAGGAAAGTTTCAAGAATACTCTATTGAAACTGCGAATATTGCTGTTAAGTTATATCCTTTTTACTACTTACCAGCAAGTGTTCATAAGATTCTTTTACACGGAAAGGAAATTATAGAATCTTGTGAACTTCCCATTGGTACCTTGTCAGAGGAGGCTCAAGAGAGCCAAAATAAGGATTACAAATATTTTCGATCCAACAATAGCAGGAACATTTCAAGGACCGCTTCAAACGAAGATGTCCTGCATATTATGTTCCTTATATCGTCAGATCCCTATATTTTTAGGGCCTGAGCCGAAGTTCAAAAATTATTTGATGAGTGAGGAAGCTAAACACTTATTAATATAATTATGAAAAAAACTCTAAATTCTTTGAGAAAGATTTCTTCGAAAATGGCCCTTTTGAGGGCCCCAAATATTAAATAAAAGATATATAAACAAGATTTCAATTCAATGAAAAAAAAAAACAAAATACTTTTTCCAACAAAAAGTATGATTTCAAAATAAATTTAAATAGTCTTAATATTTTTTTCAATGTTGGATTTTAGAAAAAAAAAACATGTTTTGGTCAAAAGCCATTTCCTCTTCTTGTGGGCATGGCAGTGGGTGGTTATTTTAGAGTTGATTCTACTTGCTTTAATCAATCTTCTCTGAAAATTTCATGAAAACCAATTCAGTGGTTCAGATTTTATGGAGTTTTTCCGGTTCCCCATACAAGGTGCCCCACTGTGCAACGTGTCAAATCCAAGGACGCTAGCTTATCTGAACGAGCAAATGCGCTCCTAGTTACTAATCTTATGAAAGCAAAAGTAAAATTTGGAATGGGTTGTTAAGCTTCTAAATTAAGCACTTATAAGAGGGAGAATAAAATGACAAAGCAAAAAACAACAGCTAGTAAAATAAAACACATTACATTAAATAAATTAAGAAAACATATTGGAACTAACCTGAAACGAAAGAAACCTTTCAATCTAGAAAAGGCGAGTAAAATAGCCTTAAAATCTTTAATAAAAACCGTAAAAGAGAACAAAGGAAATATAAAAACTCAAAGAGTTATTCCAGTACCAAAAATTGGCGAGGCTATTCCATTTCTTGTGCCATTGTTTGCCGGACTCTGCTCTAGGTGCTTTGACGGGAGGTGCTGCTGGGGTTATCAAAGCTGTCAATATTGTAAGCAACGTTAGAAAGGACATCGATGAGAAAAAACGACATAATCTCAAAATGGAATCAATTGCTCTTGGTCATGGACTGCATCTGAAACCGTATAGAAAAGTTCTTGGATTGTATTTAAATCCACAAACAAAAAACTTCTAGGAACGCTACCCAATAGTGCATTGAATGAAATTGACATACAAAATTTTGCAAACAAATATATACCTCATTTTCGAGGAGTCTTCATGCGAGATAATTTACCAAAGACAAAACCTTTTAAAAATGAGTGTGGAATTGTAAATCTGGATTCAGAAAATGGAAATGGTACTCATTGGGTAGCGTATTACAAAAAAGGAAAACATGTTGAATATTTTGATAGTTTTGGCAATTTGCAACCTTCCAGAGAAATGATTAACTATTTAGGTAGACAAATTCGTTTCAATTATACTCGGTATCAAAATTATGGTTCATTTAACTGTGGACACTTATGTTTAAGTTTTCTTTTGCAATTCTAATTTCCAATAAATACAAAAAATATTAAACAAATCGATTAGTCTGTTTTCTATCATCATGGCAATGACACTTACTTTAACAGGTAGAACATCCCTTTTATCGGCAGAATATTTTCCACCTCTCGATGTTAACAAGGATTATGTTTGCGGATTGATAGATTTTCAAACCTACAATTCTATACAGAATGTTGATGAACGTAACAACATGTTCCATATAGAGGAGCATGAAATTGAAATTCCTGTTGGATCGTAAGAAATCGAAGACATTGCCAACTATGTAGCTGAAGTATTGTTATCATTAAATTCAACAACTACGTGTAAAATTGAAGCTAACTTTAATACTTTGCTTACAACTATCGAAACCTCCGAACACATATTTTTCAATAGGCAAAACTGTTCTTTCTCCCGGTAAGAAACATACCTCTGACTTACCTGTGGATATTAATAAGGTTAACGTCATAAGGATTGAGTGTAATATAATAAATGGGTCATATTTAAATAATGCACCTGTACACACTATTCATGAATTTTCTCCTGAAACAGGATAAGATAATAGAAGTTCCAAAAAATGCGATCTATTTACCAGTGAATGTCAAACGAATAAGTTCTCTCACATTAAAACTTGTAGACCAAGACGGAGACATAATTAGTTTTAGAGGAGAACGTATAACAGTGCGTCTGCACCTGATTCCAAGATAATTATAATGTTGATATATAGTAATGATTATTATAAGACATACATCAAAAATGACTTCCCAGTTAGTTCTGATTCGACAACAAAACCAATAAGACCACCTTTAACAGCTGCAAATAAAACTTTTGTTCAAAGCCTAGGTTTTATATTAATATAAATAAATACATTTAAAAAAAGAAAAAAAAATGAACGATATATTAAATATTTCTCATGGACCTGTCCATGACAATAGTATAACAAAATTAGAGTACCATACTTATTCGCCATTTGTTCAGTCATTTAATCCGAGTGATGAAATACACATTGCAATACAGAACCAAGATTTGTGTATACTGCCTAGCGAATGTTATATCTACATTGAAGGTGAACTCAAGAAACCTGACATGACAATATCTACTACAACTTCATTGACAAACAATGCCATGGCATATTTATTTGAAGAAATACATTATGAACTCAATGGAATAGAAATTGAAAACAATAAAAACGTTGGCATCACATAAACATTGAAAAATTATATATCTTTAACCACTAATGAAAGTAAACGATTAGAAAAAGCTTCGTGGACAGGAAATATTGAAACCCCAGCCTCGGGTATTTTCAATTTTTGTGTACCTTTGAAATCACTAATGGGTTTCGCTGAAGACTATAGAAAAATCATAACAAACGCAAAGTATGAACTAATTCTGATTCGATCTCGGACCAATGAAAATATTTATTTATCTAATTCAAAAGAAAACGAAGAATTACAATTGTCAATTCTTAAAATACAATGGAGAGTTCCGCACATTACATTGGCCGATTCAGATAAACTTTCACTATTGAAACAAATCCAATCAAAACCTATTCAAATATACTTTAGAAATTGGGATCTCTATGAATATCCAACATTACCAGCAACCACTGATCTTGTATGGACAGTAAAAACTTCTACCCAACTTGAAAAACCAAGATATGATATTCTTGCTCTACAAACCGATAGAAAAAACCGGCATAATAAAGATGCGAGTAAATTTGATCGTTGTGATGTAACGAATGTAAGGATCCATTTAAGTACTTTTCACATGAGAGCGACCAACGAACGACGAACATTCGTCCATTTTGACATTTCATTCACATGGACTTTTTTTTATTCGTCGCGAACTCTCACGAATGACACAAATGAGAATTGTCAAACAGCAGAAATTATTTTGTATTCAAAGTGAGTGTTATAGAATGAGATCAAAACAATATTTATTAAAAAAAAGAATTTTGCTATTTTTAACAATGAAAAAAATAAAAAAAAGACTTCATGTGCACCCACTTAACAAAACACGAAAGATGGAAGGAGAATATGTTTCACTAATAGCAAAATTGGAAGAATATCCAACAAAATTCTACCAATATTTTAGGATGTCAAAGGAAAAATTTGATATCATATTTAAAATGGTTAAAAAAGACTTGGTTCCGGAACCTGTCATCGTAGTCGTCGTCCTTCTATATTTGAAAGTCTTTCATGATATGATCGTGCAGCTTCTTAACTTATTTCGCTGGACTAGTTTGGGTCCTTGTTGCTTAAATATCTATATTAATGATTGATTCTAATAACCATAACAGAAATTCGGTTTTCGAGGGTTCACATGATTCTACGCGTTCTTTGATTCGAATTTTAGGTGCGCAGCACACTGGCTTGAGAGTTTGCCATATTAATGCTCAGAGTTTAGGTCCCAAGCTGGATGAGTTTCGTTATTTGTTTGAACATTCAAACATTGATGTAGTCTGCGTCTGTGAAACTTGGTTTTCTACAGATTCCGTTTGTTGCATTGAAGGGTTTAACGTCTTTCGTTGCGATAGGGTTGGTCGTGTGGGTGGTGGTGTGGCGATTTTTACTCGCAGTGGCTTGACCTGCAGGATAATTCGAAAGTCTCAGCCAGGAAGTGGTGTCGAATATATATTTGTCGAGGTAAAATGTAACGACAACAAAATATTGCTAGGTTCAGTTTATCGTCCAAATCGCAATATCGATTTAACACCGTTGTTCGCAATATTAGATGAGTTATCTTTTGTGTCACCTTTTATCATTGTTGCGGGTGATTTTAATCATAATGTTCTAAGAAGCCCTGATCTTGTAGATAGAATGAGATCTTTTAATCTATTTCCTACTAATGTTTCAACCCCAACTCACTTTACCAGGGAGAGTAGTACATTACTCGATATGTTTTTTGTAAGTCATTTACAAAAAGCTCTTCTTTATGACCAAATTTCCACTCCCTGTTTCTCTCATCATGATCTAATTTTCCTTACTTTTCAATGTTCACCCTTGATATCTTCATCTACCTTCAGCTTTCGTGATTTTAAAAATGTCAACAGGCAGCAGTTGGAAGTTGATTTGAATTCACTTGATTTTCATCAAATATATCTTATGCCATCTGTTGATGACCAGGTTTCATTTTTACAAAATAATATAAACCATCTCTACAACTTACATGTTCCTCTAGTTACAAGACAATCTCGTTTTAAAGCTCATCCTTGGTTTAATAACCATATTAGGTCGCTTGTAACAGAACGTAATCGTGCATATAAGCGCTGGAAGACTTTCAGGATTGACGAATTGTGTAGTGAATACAAATCTTTGAGAAATAGAGTAGTCTTTTTAATTCGTGAAGCTAAACAACGATTTTATGCTCCAAAGCTTGACCCTTCCCTTGCTAAACAAAAACTATGGAAGAATCTGAGAGAGATAGGTGTAGGTAAAAAAATTAACAACAAAATCGTTTCTATCGATTGTGATGAGCTTAACAAAAATTTTGTTACTCTTAATGTCTCTTTTTCTGAATCCCAAAGTATTGAAACACAATCACAAGAAGATATTTTAAATGGCCATCTGTCTACAGGTGGTTTCTGTTTCTCACCTGTTAATGATGTTGATGTTTTAGAAAGTGTTCTTTCTGTAAGATCCAACTCTGTTGGAATTGATGGTATCCATCCGGTGTTTTTAAAAGCTATACTGCCTTATGTTCTCAAATACATTACTTATACATTCAATACTATTTTTATGACAAGCACATTCCCCTCTGCTTGGAAGCAAGCCAAGGTTATTCCTATACCCAAAAATCGCGATGCAGATGATTTTCCACCCATAGCCATATTATCATTTCTTTCTAAAGTTTTGGAAAGACTAATGAATCATCAAATCCGGACTTTTATAAACAGAAATAAATTACTATGTATCAACCAATCAGGATTCCGGCCTAAACATAGTTGTACTACTGCCTTAATTGACGTAACAGAAAATATAAGAAATGTTTTGGATGATGGAAAAATAACTGTACTTACACTTTTGGATTTCTCTAAGGCTTTTGATACCGTCAATCGCCATATACTTTGTAAAAAACTTAAAGATCAATTTCATTTCTCAACTCCTTCAGTAAAACTGATTCTTTCCTACTTAACCAGTAGATCTCAAGCAGTTTTTGCTAACAACTCTATGTCATGTTTTCTTCCTTTGCAGAGAGGTGTCCCTCAGGGTTCTATTTTGGGCCCTTTGCTGTTCTCCATGTATATCAATGATCTACCATCTTGCCCATTGAGTTCATCTGTACACATGCATGCAGATGATGTTCAATTGTATAATAGTTTTCCACTTGGTATGCTCGAGAACGGTGTGCATGAAGTTAATGAGGATTTGAAAGAAATCGTTATCTGGTCCCGTAAAAATGATCTTTGTTTGAATCCTAAGAAATCAAAGTGCTTAGTAATTTCCAGGACTGTAATCGACACTTCATATTTCCCTGACATCTATTTAAATAATACAGTTATTGAATTTGTTGATACTGCGAAAAACCTTGGTCTCACGTTTAATAAAACACTCAGTTGGAATAACCATATTAGAATTTCGATAGGGAAAGTTTATGGAAGTCTTCGAATGCTTTGGGCATCTCATCATATAACCCTATTAAAAACCCGACTAATATT
Organism: Eupeodes luniger; assembly: GCA_951509635.1. Lineage (NCBI taxonomy): Eukaryota > Metazoa > Arthropoda > Insecta > Diptera > Syrphidae > Eupeodes > Eupeodes luniger. The sequence goes on along the minus strand of OX608073.1, from coordinate 209,751,388 downwards.
GGCTAAAACCCTGATAATACCACAAATGCTTTACTGTTGTAAGATTTTTAGCAATTGTGATTATGAACACAAACGGAAACTTAATGTTGCCTACAATAGTACTGCGCGTTATGTCTTTGGTGTAAGAAGATATGATCACATCTCTAATTTCTCTAAATCAATTTATGGTATTACCCTAGATAATTTATTTAAACTTAGAACACTAACCTTGTTTCACAATATTCTGCAAACCCATCAGCCGGAATACCTTTACAATAAAATTAACCATACACGATCTGTAAGATCTTGCAATCTCATACCAATACGCTGCTCATTTTTAGTGTCTGAACGCCAGTTTTATGTGTATGCCACTCGATTATGGAATTCCCTCCCTCAATCTTTAAAAATAATAAGCAGCTCGACCCTGTTTTGTAGGATGCTCAAAGAATTTTTCTCCTAATTATTTTGTGGATGTTGATAGTGATGATGACAATCAAATATATTTTTTTTCTTTTGTTTTGAATAAAATTTTCTTTTTAAGTATAAACTCATTTTTGTTTATATAAATAATTTTCGTTTATATAATTTTTTTAATTTTAAAATTTCAATTTATATTTAACATTAAGAGAGCGAATGAATTAGCTTTTTCAATTTTCTATTGTATCTTAAAACCCCATTAGAAAAGCACAATGAATGTACAAATAGTATTACTATACTGATGTTTTACTCTAATTTATAAGGTATTGTATCTTACTGAGTAAATTTATGCAAATAAAAATAAATGAAAAATGAAAATGAAATGAAAAACCTTCAAGCTTCAGAAAAGATATAGTCTGTTCAAAGGAAAAGTTTGTTATATCGCTACGGTAAGATACATGTATTTCTCTTGCTGCTTATACTTTTTTTACCTAATTTATTTTCTCTAGGTTCCTTGCTACTGGTGCAAGTTTCGTTGATTTAGCATACAGGTTTCGTATGGGAGTTTCAACAGTAAAAAAAATAGTTGATACAACGATCCAGGCTATCATCTCCAATTGCTTAAAAATTGCTATCCCAAACACTCTTTCGAAAGAAGATTGGAAACAGATTTCCTTGGACTTTTTACAGCGCTGGAACTTTCCAAATTGTCTAGGGGCTGTTGACGGCAAACATGTCCTTACATTTGCCCCAAAAAATAGTGGAAGTTTGTTTTTTAATTATAAAAAATCATTTTCCTACAACCTGATGGCTGTGGTGGACGCAAAATATCATTTTTTGATGGTTGACATTGGAGCCTATGGAAGCAATGCCGACTCGAGTGTTTTCAGCAGCAGTCCTTTTGGAAACGCTTGGCTTACAAATCCTAAGAAACTAAATATTCCAGATGATTCAGCCCTTCCGGGAACAACAACTAAATTACCCTATGTAATTATAGGAGATGAGGGTTTCGCATTAAAGTCAACCATTCTAAGGCCGTTCCCAGGGCACAAACTTTTAAACCGGGAGAGAATTTTTAATTACAGGTTCAACAATACCTACATAATAGTAACATTTGTCACCAATGTATTTTTTTATATATAATTTGTGTAGATTGTCCAGTGTAAGAAGAGTCGTGGAAAATGCCTTTGGCATCTTGGTCCATACATGGAGAATACTACTGAAGCGCCTAGAAGTTAACAAAGAGTCAGCAAACAAAATAGTGTTATGTTGCTGTATACTCCACAACTGCCTCAGGATAAATCTCGATGAATCTATAACACAGAAAAACAATGTGAGCCAAGATTCGATCCCTGCTTTAATTACAACATCCGCTTCGGGATATGACGTAAGAGCAAAATTCGCTGACTGGTGCCTACAGGAAGGAGACGTAAGCTTTCAGCACAATATGATTTGAAAATTAAAACACCAGCTTTCAATACTTTTATGTAAAAAACATTATTAAATTATATTTATTAAAACAAAAAAAAAAAAATACCAGTATTTAATTTCATTAGGTAAAGGTATATAGGAACTCGTTCAGTCTTTCTTTTAACTTAGGTATCAACAAAAAACTAAAAATATATCATTCAACATAAAGAAAAGTAAAAAAAGAATTCAATATAAACAAAAAAAAAACAGCCAAAAAGGATCAGCACAATGATCTCACACATTCAAATTAGTCATCTTCGAATTCAATGTCATGAAACAATTGAAGTGTCCGCATTTCCAATTTTGATTGTTTTTTTCGGCTCCAGGAATTTGCACGTTGTGCTAGAGCCAAGAAAAACTTCTCCAATGGTGCTGTGTCAGGTTCATTAAGTTCCGTCAGTGCTGCCAAAAATCTATCGGTATCTGAATCGTAATTCTTCTTTTTCTTCGAAGGTCTAGGTTGTGGTGCCTGGATTGACTCGTTAAGTCTCTTATTTGAGGATGTTGGTGCTTCATCAGTTTCTTCTTTATCAGAGAGATCAATGACAACGTTCTCTTTTTCATTTACCATGTTTCCGAGAGTTCTAAAAAACAAAACAACAAAAACATGAATACAAAACAATTAATAAAGATAAAATTTTTCATTATTACTTTGGTACTTCAATATTTGGAATGAGAAATTTCATAATTTCAAAATAAGGCCAGGGTCTTTTCTTCGGAAGTGCCTCCGACCCACTGGGTACATTTTTGTCCTTTTTGTAGTACTTTCCAAAAGTATCCCGCAAGTTCTTCCAACGTTCCTTGCATATTTTCACTGAAATATAATATAATATACTGGATGCAATTATTAACACATTTTTGTTTATATTACCATCGGTATTTAAAATATATGCAATATTTTGCCACACTTTCTCCTTTTGGTATCTATCTGAATAGGACCGCTCAGCCTTGCTATAAATTGATGGATTTGCTTCAACCTCCATTATCAATCCTTCGTCAAATTCCTAGAATTATTAAATTTATTTTAATATTCATAATCAACATGTATTTCAATTTATATTTACTTTTTTTTCCATATCTTCTTCAGCCATGACCAACCACGAAGAAAACAAAAACAAGAGTAATTTGAGGTTAAACGCGCGCGAACAATTCATTCGTTGCAGTGTGGATGGTATGTGGAACGCGAATAGAGTTTGACAATTCGTAACAAAAAATTGCAATTCGCGACGAATAATTTTATTTATCAAATTTCTCTGATTTTAACAATTTAAATGCTAATTTTATTATCTTAACATTTAAATAAATAAGATAGATAGATAGATAGATATTTTATTTCTTTCTTAAAATATTATTTGGTTTGCTACCGCTCAGTTTACACAGAGATTTGATATTAAAAGTATATCTTTCTACCGAATAAGTTATTTTTACAAAATTATAATTACAAATTCAAAAAGAAAACATTTATATTTTGAAGGAAAATATGACAAAAACCTTCATTTAAGTAAAACAAACATTTCATTAAGAAATAGATTGAATTTTAAAACACAAAGTATACGTAAAGTAATAAAAAGGTTGCATTTAAATTGAGTAAATATAAATAAATAAATAAATAAATTACAAAAAAAAAATATATATATATAACATATAAATTAATAGTAAATAAATAAATAAACAAGCAAATTATTTAGCAACAAAATCTAAAAGAACCAAAAGCAGGTACTAACTTAACAATAAAAAAAAAATAAATAACAAATAGTAAATAATAAAAAGTAAATAATAAATAAAAAATAATAAATAACAAACAACAAATAATAAATAACAAATGATAAATAATAAATAATAAATAATAAATAATAAATAATAAATAATAATAATAAATAATAAATAACAAATAACAAATAACAAATAACAAATAACAAATAATAAATAACAAATAATAAATAATAAATAACAAATAATAAATAATAAATAATAAATAATAAATAATAAACAATAAACAATAAATAAATAAGCATAAATAGTAAGTAATAAGTAATTAAAGATAAATAAGCTCAATAAATATAAATAAATAAATAAGTAATAAATAACAAAAATTAAATAAATACATTTTTAAATGTTTAATTGCACTACCAAAGGGTTGTCAGAAATATCACAGTTTATTAAGAAATTGTCAGTTAATTTTCGAATTCTTGTGCAAATCAATTCAACACCTGTTTGATTATGAAGATCATTAGTTGAATAATGCCAGGGTAGATTAAGCATCATTTTTAAAATTTTGTTTTGACACACTTGGAGTTTTTTAATATGGGAGATTGCGCAATTACCCCACACCTGACATCCATACAACAACATTGCTTGAAACACGACCTTTTGTATAATGATTTTATTTTCTGCACTTAAATGCGATTTTCTATTTATAAGGTTTCTATCATTTTTTACCGTGGCATGATGGTTAGTGCGTTGGACTGTCATGCCAGAGGTCTTGGGTTCGATCCCTGCCTATGCCATCTAAAGTTTTTTTCACGGGTACTGCCTCTTGCGAGGAACTGACAAATTCTCCAAGAGTAATTCTTGTCATGAAAAGTGCTTTCTCAAATTTGCCGTTCGGATTCGGCTTAAAACTGTAGGTCCCCTCCATCCCTGACAACAGTACTCGCACACAGGAACGGTTGAGAGTTGTAAGTCACTAGGCCCTAGTTCTCAAAAGGACTGTTGCGCCACCCAATTTATTTTTTTATTTTATTTTATCATTTTTTCTGGATATTATGCAGAATTTTGGTCTAGGAACGTTTTAAATCCCATTTGTTCGTTCATTCGTCGTTCGTTGGTCGCTCTCATGTGAAAAGTACTTTAAACTCCGAATCTTATCCCCGTGAAGATTTAAATATTAAATACGAACAAGGTCGATATGCTGTCCTCTATGAAATGTATTGTAAATTTCAAGAATCATGCTATGGTAAACAAGCTCAGCCGCTCCTATCACGACAAGATTTTAAAAATATTGCTCCTAAAATGGTAATTTATTGCTCACGTCAAAATGAAGTGATTAAATCAGGACCTATAAATATTAAAATTGAACTAAAACCATCCGCTACAATTCCACCTTTAACAAGTCTATATTGTCTGATTCTACACGATCGAATAATTGAGTATATTCCTATGAGTGGAGAAGTTCAAAAACTTACATAAACAAATTGAATGCAATTCAAGAATCAGTTTACAAATCAAACTTGACAGAGATAGACAAACAATTATCATGGATACATATTTTATAATTGATTTTCAAGGTTTTGGAAATTTAAGCCGAAATTTCATTTTAAAAGAAATTGCAATTTATCATAATGGACACCATTTTGACGAAATTGTGCTCTTCAAAATGTAATAAATTATTATTTGAGTAAAGTATTATATATATATATATGTATGTATGTATATTCCTTTAACTTATTTTTATTATTTTTTCTTAAATTTGATTCAGTATTTCAGTCGATTGAGAACAATGAGAACCATACTCACAATAGTGTCTATCATGTCCAACATAGATTTTAGATTCATAATCGAAGATATTTCAAAAGTTTTAATGAACATAAAGAAATAATTCTTGAAGAGCACTATGCGGAGCTTATAAATCTTATAAATTATATTAAACAATACGTAAATGTCTCACAAGTTAGCTCTAAATATGGATGTCATTATACGAATTGTTCAACAGGTGCCTGCACCTGTGCACCAGATATATGCGCATGCTTTTATCTTGAACGCAAATTAATAAGAGCAAACAAATTATTGTTACTTTATAAGAGACTTAAATAATAATATAAACATAAATGTACACACTTTTCTTAAAAAAAAGAATAAAGTTATTCTTGTTATACATAAACACCAAACACATTGTTTTCTTTATCATTTGATATTAATATGAGTAAAAGAGATGTTGCTGAGGAGCTACATAAAGCTTCACGTAAGATGTTCCCTAAAAGACGAGTTACCATCAAGGGTATTGATGACTTATGGCAAGCTGACCTTGTTGGAATGGGTCCGTATTCGGATGAGAACAATAATTATCGATATCTGCTTAAAGTTATTGACACATTCTCAAAATTTGCATGGGCTTATCCGATAAAAAAAAGAGGCTGGGATGCGACCCACACTGATAACTTCCCATCCCGTCTGTCGATTTGTCTTGCTTAAAAGTTTGTGTATATGTATCAATTTTTACCAAATTTGCGTACTATTTTTTGTAGATTTTATTTTATTGAATATCGAAAATAATATTTTCTGTGAAATAAAATAAGTTTGAAACCAATATTTTAAATTTTTGAAAAGCTATTTGAGTCGAAAATCAATTTTTACCAAGTTTTAGTATTGTTGTTTTTTTTAGGTTTTAATTTTTTTGTAAGAAAACTCTCAATTCGATTTTTTTCAAAATTTTACTGAATGTTGAAAGCAATACATTTTGAAAGAAAAAAGTAGTTTAAAGCCAATATCTCAAAGTTTTGGAAAGATATTTGAGTCGAAAATCAATTGTTACCAACTTTTATAATTTTTTTGTTTAGGTTTTTATTTTTTTTTGTAAAAAAACTGTCAATTCGATTTTTCTCAAAATTTGTCCTAATGTTGAAAACAATATTTCTTATAAGTTAAAATTACATAGTTGGAAACCATAATCTCAAATTTTTGAAAAGATATTTGAGTCGAAATTCAATTTTTACCAACTTTGAGTAATGTTTTTTTTTTAGGTTTTTATTTAAAAAAAAAAAATTGTCAATTAGATTTTTTGCAAAATTGTATCAGATGACGAAAACATCATTCTTCGTTGCACAAAATTGTTTTGGAGATGAAATCATATTTTAGTCGTAAAATTTTCGAGGTGACAATTTTTTTTTTTCATTTTTTTTGATTTATAAAAAAAACAGTTAATTGGATTTTTTCCAAAAACGTACTTAATTTGTACCACGTTACAATATATAATATAAAATTTAATTCAAGTCTCTAGCGTCATTGGTTTATGAGATATTTAGGGTTAACCAAAATTTTCACTTTTTTTTTAAATGCTATGGTAAAAAAACCACCCACGCAATTTTTTTGAGAGCCCTTTCTGCATCTTTCTGCCTTATTATCTGTATAACAAAATTTATTTGAAGTCGATATCTCTTCTGGTTCTTGAGCTATGGACGACAAAAAAACGTCGCGAACGTACGGACGTACGGACATACGGACGTACTGACGTACGAACGTACGTACACACGCACGCACAGACATCTTTCTAAAAATCTTTTATTTCGACTCTAGTAACCTTGAAAAGCCGAGAAATGTCAAAATTTTCAATTTGGCAAATCGGACCCATTACAATAATTATGGGAAGTTAATAAAACAGCAGCAGAAGTAACATCAGCAAAGCAAAACATATTCAATAAAGGTCGCATTCCAAAGAATCTTCAAACAGATGACGGCAAAGAATTTTTCAACAAATCTTTTCAAAACTTAATGCGAAAATATAAAATTAATCATTATTCGACATTTACTTAATTGAAGGCATCAATTGTAGAACGATTTAATCGAACACATGGACCGATAAGCTGTCAACATTAACTAAAACTTATAACAATTCAAAACATCGAACTATAAAAATGAAACCTTCCGAAGTAAATACTGCAAACGAAAAACATCTACTCTTTTCTGTATATCAATATATTAAAATTCGTTTAACTCCTATAAATTCAATGTTGGAGATGCAGTGAGAATCATTAAATACAAACATGTATTTGAAAAAGGATACACACCAAACTGGACAACTGAAATTTTTAAAATTACAAAAATTCAACGAAGTAATCCTATAACATATCTGATAGAAGACAATCAAGGTCATCCTATTAAAGGTGGATTCTATGAATTAGAGCTACAAACAACCAAATATCCAGACACATTTCTTATAGAAAAAGTATTACAAAGGAAAAAAGATAAAATATTTGTAAAATGGTTGGGTTTCCCTCCTGAACATAATTCATGGATACACATATAAAAAATAAATAACACTGGTTGACAAAATTACGTTTTTTTTATGTTGCACAAACAAAGGAATACTGTTTAAAAGGATTAAGATGTCCTAAATTCGAATCTAACCTTTAAATTTTTCTATCACATCAAGTTTTTAAAATATGCCCCTTTAAAAATGCTAAAAACAAACAAAAACGGGTTTTTTTTAAGCCTAAATTCAAACTCAAAATATCTCTCAACAATAATTGTATGATGATTTTGAAAAGTACAAACCTTTCTCTTTTGGATACAATTCAAAGGATCTAAGTATCTTACTTAGTTTCTGGAAATTCGCATTATTTATGAGTCTTTATTTGAATCTATATGAAGTCTCGAAAAAAACTTGAATTTGATACTTTAATAGTTTTGTAAATTACGTTTTGGACTACATTTTTGGTGCTGATTTCGAATCCAAACTCATATTTTAACTGAAAATTTAGAATGAAACAACAACAACTTGTGTGTGCTACCACCAAGTTCATAGGCTGGAGTTATAGCTATTTCACGGGGGCCAACCCGATCATCAGACTCCTTTAGTGGTGCTTAATCGCTTTTTGTTCAATTTAATTTTTGAAGAACTTTTGCCCGAGCTGGGCTTGAACAAGCGACCTAGCGTGTGAGGAGCTAGTGCACTTTTTTTTTTTTTTTTTTTTTTTAAATTCATTTTTATTAATTCACTCTTAGATCTATCTTAAAGCTAGACAAAAATTCATAAAACTAGCTTAATTAACCATAACTTACAACTAACTTACTGGTCCCATACGGACACTCTAAGTTAAACAATAATACTTAATGCTAATGCCTTTCGGCCCTAAGATCTATTTAACTTCAATTCATTTTATTTATTTTTGTATTCATTAGAAAATTTAGAAAAAACTAATGTCAATATCCTTTTTTATTTTTACTTAAAAACTACTTAAAATAAGGTCCTTAATATAAAACTTAAAGCTTACTAAAACTACCTATTCTACCTATAAACTACTTAAAACTAGAACAACCACAGCAGCAAATCTAACTATCTAACGTTTGTTGTTTTTCATATTTCGTTGTCTTTTTTTTTTTTTATTCCCTGTTTTTTTTTCTTTTAATTTTTTTGTTTTTTTTTTTTTTCTTTTAATTTTTTTTTTTTTTTTTGTATTTTTTTTTGTATTTTGATTGTATTTTTATTTTTTTTTGTGCCACCATGCCTATTCTACTTAAAACTAAACCCTAAAACTATAAAACAAGTATGTAAGCCGGCCAAGGCTTATAACCCCATCCCGACTACCCAGTATCAAGTGCCGATTGAAGCCACCAAAACTGGTTCTCCTGCTTCACCCTATCAGTTCGGTCCCGTTCGGACACAGCCCTACTGAACCGATTGTACAGGAGTCGCCTATCCACGGTTCGTCGTCTGACGTGGTAGATTAGCGGAACTGCCAATCTATCCTGTATCAGACCGCATCTGTCTAAAAAGAGGAATGCCTCTGGTGGAATGAAGCCGCTCAAGCGTGTATTCTCAAAATACTCGTCGTTCGGATATAACGCCCCGAAAATTAAATTGTTGGTCGTAGACATAGCTCTTGCAATGTGACCTCGACAAGGTTTTTCTACTGGCATTGAAATTGCACCTTTAAAAAGGGTTTTGGAGGCCTTAATTTAAATCCGACTTTAAAATTAATGTATCACATCAGGTTTTTCAGATATTACTTTTTAAAATGCGAAAAAAACACGTATATTCGGCTTTTTGAGGCTGTCTAAATTTATTAAGTAGCTTTTTTTCAATCAAATCCCTGAATGTTTTCCAAATCTAAAATCCCTTTATTCAATATTAAATTGAAATATTTATATTATTTCATATAATATTCGAAAAAAAAACTTCAAAATTTGTTAGATATCACATGTCTAACAAAAAACTAAAAGAAACGCTTAACCACTTTTGCTAAAATAGTTTTCAACAGAAAAAGGCAAAACGGTTTGAAAGTAAGTTTGGTTCTTGTAACGAATCTGTTGTCTAAATAATTCTATTATAGCAAGTTTTTGAAATATATTAAAAAATGTAAAAATGATGTTGAAAACGGGTATTTTTAAAACTTGAGCAAATAGTTAAAATATGAGGGGTTTTGTATGAAATTTTATACTCGCAGGTTAAGGCAGCTGCTTGCCGAATTTACAATTGAAAATTTAGAATGAAACAACAACAACTTGTGTGTGCTACCACCAAGTTCATAGGCTGGAGTTATAGCTATTTCACGGGGGCCAACCCGATCATCAGACTCCTTTAGTGGTGCTTAATCGCTTTTTGTTCAATTTAATTTTTGAAGAACTTTTGCCCGAGCTGGGCTTGAACAAGCGACCTAGCGTGTGAGGAGCTAGTGCACTTTTTTTTTTTTTTTTTAAATTCATTTTTATTAATTCATTCTTAAGACTATCTTAAAGCTAGACAAAAATTCATAAAACTAGCCTAATTAACCATAACTTATAACTAACTTACTGGTCCCATACGGACACTCTAAGTTAAACAATAATACTTAGTGCTAATGCCTTTCGGCCCTAAGATCTATTTAACTTTAATTCCATTTTATTTATTTTTGTATTCATTAGAAAATTTCAAAAAAACTAATATCAATATCCTTTTTTATTTTTACTTAAAAACTACTTAAAATAAAGTCCTTAAATAAAACTTAAAGCTAACAAAAACTACCTATTCTACCTATAAACTACTTAAAACTAGAACAACCACAGCAGCAAATCTAACTATCTAACGTTTTTTGTTTTTCATATTTTCTTTTTGTATTTTTTTTAATCCATGTTTTTTTTTTAATTTTTTGTATTTTTTGTATTTTCCTTTTTTATTTTTTTTTTGTATTTTTTTTTTGTATATATTTTTTTTTTTGTGCCACCATGCCTATTCTACTTAAAACTAAACCCTAAAACTATAAAACAAGTATGTAAGCCGGCCAAGGCTTAAAACCCCATCCCGACTACCCACTATCAAGTGCCGATTGAAGCCACCAAAACTGGTTCTCCTGCTTCACCCTATCAGTTCGGTCCCGTTCGGACACAGCCCTACTGAACCGAAGGAGCTCTGCTCCGCCTTGTGCCATGACGTCCCGATTGTACAGGAGTCGCCTATCCACGGTTCGTCGTCTGACGTGGTAGATTAATGGAACTGCCAATCTATCCTGTATCAGACCGCATCTATCTAAGAAGAGGAATGCTTCTGGTGGAATGAAGCCGCTCAAGCGGGCACTCTCAAAATACTCATCGTTCGGATAGAACGCCCCGAAAATTAAATTGTTGGTCGAAGACATAGCTCTTGCAATGTGACCCCGGACGAGTTTTATCACGAAATTGTCAATTCTGTTGATTCGAGCCCCGTTGTATAGGACCTCGTTGGAATAGTAATGCACGTAAGAAGATTCGGCTGTTCGATATAAGCCGGTACAGCGTCGTAAACACTGCCGCTCGAACACCCGAAACTTCTCCATCTGGGAAGGGGCAACGTTGAACCACACAGGACAACCATAAACGATCATCGGCCGTATGAGGGCCATGTAGCAAATTACCTTCACACTGGGGTCAAGCCGACTGCTAAAAAACAGCCGTTTCGTCAGAGAGAAGGCTCCTCTGGCCCTGGTCAGAGCAGCATTTATATGTCTGTCGAAATATAAATACTGATCTAACCAGATACCGAGGTACTTCACTACACTTTTGCTCGCTAATAGCTGCCCGTGAAGATCAACGATGACCATCTTGCGCCAATTCTTGCACGTGTCCCTCGTGGCCCTAGCCAACGGAGTCCTGAACAGAATTATCTCCGACTTCTGGACATTTATTTTCAGTTTCCAGTCGTCACAATATCGCTGAATCTTGTCGAAATCACGCTGCAAGAGAATTTTAATAACCTCAACCTTTCGGGCCGTTCTGTACGCAATTAGATCGTCGGCATACGCAATTGCCTTTGTAAGACTACCTATCAGATCGCTGGTGTAAATGCTGAAGAGAATTATCGGCGAATTCACCGCTCCCTGTTGAAGACCATTTTTAATTAAGAATGTTGTGGTAGAAGTCACATTGCCACTTTTGACAACAAACTTTCTACCGTTAAGCATATCATAAAGCATATTTAACAATAGCTTGTTTATGCCAAGCCTGATCAGTTTTAGGTAAAGACCCTCTAACCATACGGTGTCAAAGGCCTTTTCCAAATCAACCAGAACAGCACCTGTGCATTGTTGTTTTGATTTATTCCATTGGATATCAGAAACGAGTTTAGACGCAGTATGAATTGTGTCATGACCCGCCTTGAACCCGAACTGTTTATCCGGAATTATTTTGTTGTCCGCAGCCCACTAAGTCAGAGCCCTATTGATTATCTTTTCGAAAACTTTGCTGATGCTCGGAAGAAGACTTATCGACCGAAGATTTGACGGGTTGGAGTTGTCCTTTCCTTTTTTCGGGAGAGGCTGAACCACAGCGGTCTTCCAATGCACTGGATAATATGCATTATTCAGTGCATTATTGAAGAGTGTGGTGTAAATGTCAATTGCCTCCATCGGTAAATGTCTTAGTACAACGTTGGATATACCATCGACACCTGCTGACTTTTTATTTTTTATTGAGTTGAAGATGAGCTGAAGCTCAACCTTCGTTACTAACAAGGGACTTGGTCATGTTTGCTCGGCGATTATGGCATTTGCCAAGGAATCGTCATTGAACCGCACGAAACCGCGGTTCTCAGATCGCCATTGTGTTATATCATTTCGAAGGTAAAAGTGATTAAGTAGGGCTCTGTTTTCCAGGTCGTGGTTGGGGCGAATGCAAGCATTCACCTTGTACACTTGCTGGAAAGCAGCTCCCACCGCCTCCACTTTTTCCTTCGGATCTTCAATTATATAAAGGTCATCGTCAAAGATGGCTTCTTCTGGATCTATTTGCGCTGTCCTGAGTACGTTTGTGTTCTCTTCAGTTCTTTGGAGTTTCAGACACGGAAGGTCATTGTCGTTCTTTTTCCTAAATATCTTGTTGATTTTAGGGAACATACCAGGGTTACTGGAATTAACTGACCGGATCTTGCGGTCCCAGTACTTGTTAACTAATAACCTGTAGTTCTCCTTAATCAACAGATTGACATTTTTTATTGACGACTTCAGTGTCCTAACCTCCAAGTCGTGTGGGTCTGTGAGTCGTCTGTACAACTTTTTGAGTCTTGTCAGTAAGCCACTCTTGTGCCTACGTAGTGCGTCAATAGTCGCGTTTCTGTAAGCGTCCATTTGGTCCCGTTCTTTGTACTTTAGTATTGTCCGTTCCATTGTTCGTTTTATTGTTTCGTCCATTTGTTGTAAATGTTGGTCAATTTCTGTATTTGTCAGGTTTCTGTTGTTTGGTGGGGCTATGTCACTCGAACGAAGTTCTCTCGCTAAGGCGTTGGTGAAACGAGGCCAGCGCATCTTACTGTAATTGTAAGAGTGCGTTGCAACGTATTCCTCCAACTCCACGCGTTCGTTCGGTATCTGCATTACAGCAGCCAGTCCGCAGTGATCACTGTCGTACTCGACTGTCTGTAAGCAGTTACGGGGGTGATTACCCACTTTGTCTGTAACTGTCAGTCTTGTGTCGTACAGCAAAAGATCCAGAAAGGAGCCGCTTCTTGGATACGATGGCTTTTCAGTAGCCAGCAGGTCGACGCCATATTCAACGCTGTAAAGATCCATCAAATTAAAAAGATGGTTACCTCTGGGATTACTATGTTGATTTCCCCAATCTTCATGTTTTGCGTTCAAATCACCGGCCAAGATGAAATAGTTTTCTTCCAAGCTCAGTTTAAGTTCCCTAAAAAGAATCTCGAGTTCTGAAGCAAAGTAAGTAACCTGCGGAGCTCCAGCCGCATAAGCCGCAATTATATACATCCGCCTCACTTGAGTAAGAGAGATGCATACAACGCAAACTTCTAGCGTCTTGAGCTTTTGCAATTCATTGTTGTATATAACTTTATAATTAATGCCTTTTCGTATAAAGAGAGCGACACCGCCCCCTTGAGTGGAGTCGGGCCGGTCTCTTCTTACGATATTGTAATTTTTATGAGTCAATTTGTGTTTGTGGTTTAGCTTAGTTTCGCTAGCCATTAACACATCGGGACTGTAGTCTTTCAACAATTGGAACATATTGGCTCTTCGTTCAATCCTAATCAGTGAATTTACATTCACAGCTAGGAATTTTTGGCGCGTCTCCGGCAGCGCGCTCATTATGGTCTAAATTGCGCCAGGCCAGGCAACAAAGAGTAGAGATGATCTACCCTTTTGCCTTGCTCCTTTATCTGACTTTGAAGCCCTGTTAGTTGACCTTGAATGCTCAACAACAAGGCTACAATGTCAGGCTGCACCTCTGGTGCCTTAGGCACTTGAGCTGGGTCAAATCCTCAACCCGCTCCTTCCCCAGCTTTCATTCTCCCTCGTTGTGGGTTTCGGAGCACCTGAAGCAGCGCAACTGCATATTGCAGTTGGCTCCGGCATGGCCGAACCTCTGGCACTTCGTACATTGTAAAATGTCGTCGTGCCTTTTTAATGTGTCCCAGTGTACAGTTTGATAGTCGAGGGATTCGATTTTCCTCAGACTCTCAAGACTACTTTGGGGCGATAATGTTACGAGGAACATTGGCAGCCTATAACCCCCTCGCCTGGATGTTACGTGGCCATATAAATGAATGTATATGGATATACCTATAGCCGGCGCGGCAGCGCGGCTGCTCGACGGCGACGACACCGTCCACCATTCCATCGATGACGATTTGGTAATTGGCTGAATTAGCCTAATCCATCCCCGGTGGCTGGTCACCTACAAAAGAAGTCGATAGACTTCATATTTAAGTTTATATTCTGAAAAGAAAAGATAAATTTAGTATAAAATAATAATAATATATTATCAATGCAAAGTGATGAATTTGTTTTGTTGGGATTCGAATGCTTGCGCATTCGAATCTTTGCAACACAAATTCACCACTTTGCGTAACTACGACTTACCTTAATTATAGAAAAAAGCATTTAGCAACCCCTGAAAAAGAAATAAGAATAATAAAAATATCATTATTATTGCTAGGAATTAGTTAAATTTATTTAATAATACTCACCAAAATAATTTCTGTTCCTCTTTTCTCGTCCATGTTTGTTTTGATTTTGTATAGGTATCCTAGCTAGTCGTTTCGTTCTGCGCATGCAATAGTAGCTTTGTCTTGTTTTCACCCAAGGGACAAGGGGGTAGACAAATTACTACTAGCGCATGCGCAGGAATGTATTAAACACGATTGTTCATCCACCAAATGAACTTAAATGAATTGTTTAATGGTTCAAGTATAAGATAGATACAGGATGAGATGAAAAGTTATTCAAATAAATATGTTTAGGATATTAGACTGATAGGAAAAAGATTAAATTAAGTAGTTAAGATAAATAATAAGATTAGTTAGGAATTTAGGAATTAGATTGATATTATGATAATAGAAGAGAAATAGACGGATATAGAAATATAAGACTGTATTAGTAGTATATATGTGTGGGTACGATTTCTTGGTCTTGGATAAGGGGGTTATATTATCTGTGATAGGGATGGAAAACAATTGTGGGTGGAAAATAGTTATCTCACTCAGAGGTAGTGGTAACTATTTACTTAGTTAATAGGGGAAGGCTAGGAACTAGCCTAAGGGACTTTATGGTCATTCTTACGTTTGATAGACTGAGAATTAGAAGTGATAACGGCCATTCCTTTTGTGACCAACAGTTTTTGAATTTAAAATTGAATTTAAATATAGAATTGAAAATAGAAAACAATTATTTCAAAAGTAAGGATTTATTGTTTTAAAGTGAAATAAGTGAATTTTTAAAAATATACAAGGTAAATTTAATTACATTGAAAAAAAAAAAGGTTTCATATAATAACTCCATATATGTATATATAGATTTCTTTGTTTTCGCGGAATTAGACAGAGGATCTAGAAGCAAAAGTTCTAGAGAGTTGGAGGTGATATATATATATATATTTAGCAAGCAGAGGTATGTGACCATAAAATGGAAGTGTTAAAGTTTTGGTCTGATATGTGATTCGCTTTTTCTACTTTTATTAGGTTCAGGTCAGGTTCTCCAAAGGACATAAAGATCATTAGCAGAAGCCTGAGCCTCTGCGAATTTTTTTTTGTTTCCTCCTTCGGATTTCAAATTTTAACTTTGGACAAGGACATTACATATAGTAGGAGTATTCCTTTGTCCAGGATAAAGGAAACCACTTCGAAGGTACAAAGACCACAATCCTAGAGGGTACTTGATATCTACAAACGCTAGATATAGATAGATATCCCTCGACGGAAGAGAAGAAAGGGAGTTGTACAAGTACAAAAGAAAAGGTGTCCAGAAAGAAAGTTAAAGGAAGAAGTGGATAAAGTGAAAGAAAATAAGAAAGAAGAACTTTTAATTTTTTTTTTATATATATACTATTTTGATTAAATTAAGTAAATTAAAGTAAAATCTAATTTGTGAAATTCAGTTCTATACAATTTTTTTTTGATTAATTAATTTTTTTGTAAATTTGAAGTGAGTTTAAATCTACAAGAGTAAAAAAGTGATTTTTAAGGCTTGTATCCTAACACCTAAATATTGTAAATTCAGTGGTGGCGAAAGTGCTCTACGTGCTGCCGGCAGAACGACGAGGGACCAGAAACCGTGAGTAAAAACACTTTCTTTTGGTGGATAAAAGACCAAACAAATCAAAAAGCCTCTAAGGTCAAATTTTTATGAATTTAGATATAAACCTTTTTGGTTTTTTTTTTTATATATATATATATGATTTTAGTCATCTTTTTTAAATAAGAAAAGTGGAGAACTCGATTGAGTTTTTTGTTTTGCTGGTTAAATGAGGTTGAATTTGAGAAATAAAATTGTAATTTGAATTGATATTGGAAAAAGGAAAATGGTGTTCTAATTTAAAAGCTAGTGGTGTGTGGAGGCTTGGTAAAGCCGTCCAGAAGTGATTTGGATATTTTTTAACATGACATACTAACTTTTCTCAACGGACTAACTCGTGACTGGTTGAGTCAATTCAGGGGCTATTTCCACTACATTGGGCCATGGAAATAGCGAAGGAAGTATCTTCAGGATACTTGGGCGGGTTGGCCAGACTTTCGTCAATAACATCAGACGAACGTTTGGGATTCAGTGTGGCGATATTTGGGGGGGTAAGAGAGAGGTGCTTTAGGAAGGAAAAGTTTACATTTTTAGATTTTTTTATTTTAGTTTTAGTTAGGGTTTAGTTTTCTTTTTTTTTATACTTAATTTTTTTTTACAATTTCTTTTTATTAATTTTTATTATTATTTTTTTTTGGTGAAGGGTTTTATTTTTTTTATTATTTTTTTTATTAGGTTAGTCATAGGGATTATTTTTTTTTGATTTTTCTTAAACTTAATTTCGAAGCACCGATCTCCAGTTTCTCTTAAATATCGTCAAAGTTCACAGGTTTGTGTCATTTTCATCTCTAATGTACCTTAGGCACGAATTAAATTATGTTTAGTCGAGCAGGAGGTGTACTGGGAGGTGGCAAGAACCACCCCACGCGACGAGCTAAGCCGTGCAACCACAAGCGTGCTGTAGCCTCTTCCAGTACACCAAAGCATTCCTCCGTGGAGACCTGACTCCTAACATGGACTTCACCGTAGTGAAAGGCTTGACCCCGATAAAATCGAGATCGTCAGTGGCTTTTTCACGGAGCTCAGCTAAGAGCGCCTCCGGTTCCGTGCAGGAACTTATGCCCTTTAGTAGGACCGTCTTAAATTTTTCGCTTTTCGGCGTGAAGCTGAAGAACTCAGCGGTGGCCTGCTTAAGCACTTCTTTCAGTAGCTTGTATTCGGCCAGTGAGAAGCACTGCACCGAATACCGCTTTTCTTTTTCGTTCAAAATATTTATTAAAAATTTGCCCTTAGTGGCCGACTTACATACCTGTTTCAAGTCGTACAGGTCAACCCGGTAGGTCCTAATTGGTGGCACCTTCTCCTTCTTGGGCTGTGGTTGTTTCTGGTGTTGCTGCTGCTGTTGTTTTTGCTGCTGCTGTTTCTGCTGCTGCTGTTTCTGCTGCTGCTGTTTCTGCTGCTGTTGTTGCTGCTGCTGTTGTTGTTGCTGCTGCTGTTGTTGCTGCTGCATTACTTTAGTTGAGGTCGATGGGCCCTCAACATTTGGGCCTGTCACTGCTGATGGCGGTTTTTTCTTTTGCTCCGCTCCTGTGTTTTTGGGAGCGGGCTTGGTTTGTGGTTGTTTTTGCTGCTGTGGTTGTTGTTGCTGTTGTTTTTGCGGCTGTTGTTTTTGCTGCTGTTGTTTTTGTTGCAGTTGCCGTTGCGCTGCCTCTTGTTGTCGGCGCGCTTCCTGCTTTAGCTTAAGTTGCCTGAGGAGTGGCTCCATTTCCTCCTTTAGTTTTTTCAGGCTATCTTCATATTTACTGATGTCGGCCTGTTTACTTTGCAGTGCCTCCATCAGTTGGTTCTCTTCTTGGAGGATTTGGTCCCCCTCCCCCTCCAACGTTTTATTTGTTGACGGTTCTGGCTCCGATAGGATCTTGTTCCTATATTTCAGAGACCTAAACTGCCCTTCTCCACCCTCTGAGACGTAATCTGGGCTCCCAGAGTCGTCACTCTCTGATGTTTCGTGCTCTGACGTCACACCTTTGGTTTTTTGTTGCATTTTTTTTTTATTAGCGTTCCGCTTAGCTGGATTGGTTCGCTCCACCAAATTGGGAGTTTGCCTCTTCCTCTTTATTGTTGCCCACTGGTCCGTTGAATGGTCCGATGTTGTTTCGGTGATTTTTTGTACCGCTGCTGCTGGAACCACAGTAACCTCACCTGATGTATTGGCAGAGGTATCTTTCGATACCCCTGCTTTCCTCTCCTTCACCATTTGCTTTTTTTCCCAATCTATAAAATCTACGATTTCACGATTGTGAAAAAAAGCTTCTATATTTTGAGTGCACTCCGCACGGGATTCGAACCCACGACCCTTGGCGCTGTGTTCCGACGCCACTTTTTTTTTTTTTTTTTTTTTTTTTTTTTCTAATTCATTTTTATTAATTCATTCTTAAGACTATCTTAAAGCTAGACAAAAATTCATAAAACTAGCCTAATTATCCATAACTTATTACTAACTTACTGGTCCCATACGGACACTCTAAGTTAAACTATAATACTTAATACTAATGCCTTTCGGCCCTAAGATCTATTTTACTTCAATTAAATTTTATTTATTTTGTATTTATTAGAAAATTTGAAAAAACTAATATCAATATCCTTTTTTATTTTTACTTAAAACTACTTAAAATAAGGTCCTTAAAATAAAACTTAAACTAACTTAAACTACCTATTCTACCTATAAACTACTTAAAACTAGAACAACCACAGCAGCAAATCTAACTAACATTTTTGTTTTTCATATTTTGGTCTTTTTTTTTTTTTCTTTTTTCTTATTCCATGTTTTTTTTTATTTTTTTTTATTGTTTTTTTGTGTGTTTTTTTTTTTTTTGTGTTTTTTTGTGTGTGTTTTTTTTTTTTTTTTTTTTTTTTTTTGTGCCACCATGCCTATTCTACTTAAAACTAAACCCTTAAACTATAAAACAAGTATGTAAGCCGGCCAAGGCTTAAAACCCCATCCCGACTACCCACTATCAAGTGCCGATTGAAGCCACCAAAACTGGTTCTCCTGCTTCACCCTATCAGTTCGGTCCCGTTCGGACACAGCCCTACTGAACCGAAGGAGCTCTGCTCCGTCGTGTGCCATGACGTCCCGATTGTACAGGAGTCGCCTATCCACGGTTCGTCGTCTGACGTGGTAGATTAACGGAACTGCCAATCTATCCTGTATCAGACCGCATCTATCTAAGAAGAGGAATGCTTCTGGTGGAATGAAGCCGCTCAAGCGTGCACTCTCAAAATACTCGTCGTTCGGATAGAACGCCCCGAAAATTAAATTGTTGGTCGAAGACATAGCTCTTGCAATGTGACCTCGGACGAGTTTTATCACGAAATTGTCAATTCTGTTGATTCGAGCCCCGTTGTATAGGACCTCGTTGGAATAGTAATGCACGTAAGAAGATTCGGCTGTTCGATATAAGCCGGTACAGCGTCGTAAACACTGCCGCTCGAACACCCGAAACTTCTCCATCTGGGAAGGGGCAACGTTGAACCACACAGGACAACCATAAACGATCATCGGCCGTATGAGGGCCATGTAGCAAATTACCTTCACTCTGGGGTCAAGCCGACTGCTAAAAAACAGCCGTTTCGTCAGAGCGAAGGCTCCTCTGGCCCTGGTCAGAGCAGCATTTATATGTCTGTCGAAATATAAATACTGATCTAACCAGATACCGAGGTACTTCACTACACTTTTGCTCGCTAATGGCTGCCCGTGAAGATCAACGATGACCATCTTGCGCCAATTCTTGCACGTATCCCTCGTGGCCCTAGCCAACGGAGTCCGGAACAGAATTGTCTCCGACTTCTGTACATTTATTTTCAGTTTCCAGTCGTCGCAATATCGCTGAATCTTGTCGAAATCACGCTGCAAGAGAATTCTAATAACCTCAACCTTTCGGGCCGTTCTGTACGCAATAAGATCGTCGGCGTACGCAATTGCCTTTGTAAGACTACCTATCAGATCGCTGGTGTAAATGCTGAAGAGAATCGGCGAATTCACCGCTCCCTGTTGAAGACCATTTTTAATTAAGAATGTTGTGGTAGAAGTTACATTGCCACTTTTGACAACAAACTTTCTACCGTTAAGCATATCATAAAGTATATACAACAATGGCTTGCTTATGCCAAGCCTGCTCAGTTTTAGGTAAAGACCCTCTAACCATACGGTGTCAAAGGCCTTTTCCAAATCAACCAGAACAGCACCTGTGCATTGTTGTTTTGATTTATTCCATTGGATATCAGAAACGAGTTTAGACGCAGCATGAATTGTGTCATGACCCGCCTTGAACCCGAACTGTTTATCCGGAATTATTTTGTTGTCCGCAGCCCACTAAGTCAGAGCCCTATTGATTATCTTTTCGAAAACTTTGCTGATGCTCGGAAGAAGACTTATCGACCGAAGATTTGACGGGTTGGAGTTGTCCTTTCCTTTTTTCGGGAGAGGCTGAACCACAGCGGTCTTCCAATGCACTGGATAATATGCATTATTCAGTGCATTATTGAAGAGTGTGGTGTAAATGTCAATTGCCTCCATCGGTAAATGTCTTAGTACAACGTTGGATATACCATCGACACCTGCTGACTTTTTATTTTTTATTGAGTTGAAGATGAGCTGAAGCTCAACCTTCGTCACTAACAGGGGACTTGGTCCCGTTTGCTCGGCGATTATGGCATTTGCCAAGGTATCGTCATCGAACCGCATAAAACCGCGGTTCTCAGATCGCCAATGTGTTATATCATTTCGAAGGTAAAAGTGATTAAGTAGGGCTCTGTTTTCCAGGTCGTGGTTGGGGCGAATGCTAACATTCACCTTGTACACTTGCTGGAAAGCAGCTCCCACCGCCTCCACTTTTTCCTTCGGATCTTCAATTATATAAAAGTCATCGTCAAAGATGGCTTCTTCTGGATCTATTTGCGCTGTCATGAGTACGTCTCTGTTCTCTTCAGTTCTTTGGAGTTTCAGACACGGAAGGTCATTGTCGTTCTTTTTCGTAAATATCTTGTTGATTTTAGGGAACATACTAGGGTCACTGGACTTAACTGACCGGATCTTGCGGTCCCAGTACTTGTTAATCGATAACCTGTAGTTCTCCTTAATCAACAGATTGACATTTTTTATTGACGACTTCAGTGTCCTAACCTCCAAGTCGTGTGGGTCTGTAAGTCGTCTGTACAAGTTTTTGAGTCTTGTCAGTAAGCCACTCTTGTGCTTACGTAGTGCGTCAATAGTCGCGTTTCTGTAAGCGTCCATTTGGTCCCGTTCTTTGTACTTTAGTATTGTCCGTTCCATCGTTTGTTTTATTGTTTCGTCCATCTGTTGTAAATGTTGGTCAATTTCTGTATTTGTCAGGTTTCTGTTGTTTGGTGGGGCTCTGTCACTCGAACGAAGTTCTCTCGCTAGGGCGTTGGTGAAACGAGGCCAGCGCATCTTACTGTAATTGTAAGAATGCGTTGCAACGTATTCCTCCAACTCCACGCGTTCGTTCGGTATCTGCATTACAGCAATCCCCAATCTTCATGTTTTGCGTTCAAATCACCGGCCAAGATGAAATAGTTTTCTTCCAAGCTCAGTTTAAGTTCCCTAAAAATAATCTCGAGTTCTGAAGCAAAGTAAGTAACCTGCGGAGCTCCAGCCACATAAGCCGCTATCATATACATCCGCTTCCCTTGAGTGAGAGAGATGCATACAACGCAAACTTCTAGCGTCTTGAGCTTTCGCAATTCATTGTTGTATATGACTTTATAATTAATGCCTTTTCGTATAAAGAGAGCGACACCGCCCCCTTGAGTGGAGTCGGGCCGGTCTCTTCTTACGATATTGTAATTTTTATGAGTCAATTTGTGTTTGTGGTTTAGCTTAGTTTCGCTAGCCATTAACACATCGGGACTGTAGTCTTTCAAGAATTGGAACATATTGGCTCTTTGTTCAATCCTAATCAGTGAATTTACATTCACAGCAAGGACTTTTAGGCGCGTCTCCGGCAGCGCGCCCATTATGGTCTAAATTGCGCCAGGCCAGGCAACAAAGAGTAGAGATGATCTACCCTTTTGCCTTGCTCCTTTATCTGACTTTGCAGCCCTGTTAGTTGACCTTGAATGCTCAACAACAAGGCTACAATGTCAGGCTGCACCTCTGGTGCCTTAGGCACAGGGGCCTTTGGGGCAACCGTTGGTGGAGCCTGTCTCGTATTCCCATTCCCTGACACCATTTGGGCGTAGGAAAATTTGGGATCCACGAATTTTTGTGTTGGAGCCTGTCGAACTGTTCGACTTCTTTCGGCTTTTTGACTGGCCTGTTTCTGTTTAATTTCTTGGGCTTTAGGGCAACCCCTATAGCTAGCTGGGTGCCCTTGGTTTCCACAAAGGACACACTTGAGCTGGGTTAAATCCTCAACCCGCTCATTCCCCAGCTTGCATTCTCCTTCGTTGTGGGTTTCTGAGCACCTGACACAGCGCACCTGCATATTGCAGTTGGCACCGGCATGGCCGAACCTCTGGCACTTCGTACATTGTAAAATGTCGTCGTGCCTTTTTAATGTCTCCCAGTGTATGGCTTGATAGTCGAGGCATTTGATTTCCCTCAGACTCTCAAGCCTACTTTGGGGCAATAATGTTACGAGGAATATTGGCAGCCTGTAACCCCCTCGCCTGGACTTCACCGTAGTGAAAGGCTTGACCCCGATGAAATCGAGATCGTCGTTGGCTTTTTGGCGGAGCTCAGCTAAGAGCGCCTCCGGTTCCGTGCAGGAACTTATGCCCTTCAGTAGGACCGTCTTAAATTTTTCGCTTTTCGGTGTGAAGCTGAAGAACTCAGCGGTGGCCTGTTTAAGCACTTCTTTCAGTAGCTTGTATTCGGCCAGTGAGAAGCACTGCACCGAATACCGCTTTTCTTTTTCGTTTAAAATATTTATTACAAAATTGCCCTTAGTGGCCGACTTACATACCTGTTTCAAGTCCTGCAGGTCAACCCGGTAGGTCCTAATTGGTGGCACCTTCTCCTTCTTGGGCTGTGGTTGTTTCTGGTGTTGCTGTTGCTGCTGTTGCTGCTGTTGCTGCTGCTGCTGCTTCTGTTGCTTCTGTTGTTGTTGTTGCTGTTGCTGCTGTCTTGGCTGTAGCTGTTGTTGTTGTTCTTCTTTCTTCGCCTTAGCCGAAGTCGATGGGCCCTCAGACATTGGGCCTGTCGCTTTTAGTGAAGCCTTCATTTTATGCTCCGCTCCAGTGATTTTGGTAGCGGGCTTTGGCTGTGGTTGTTGCTGCTGTGGTTGTTGTTTTTGTTGCCTTGTTTCTGGCATTTTTTGTTTCGCCTGTTGCTGCTGTTGTTGTTGTTGCAGCCGTTGTGTTGCCTTTTCCCCCTTCTCAGCTGCCTCTTTTTGTCGGCGCGCTTCAATTTTGGCTTTCAGTGCACTGAGAAGGGGCTCCATCTCCTCCTTTAGCTTTTTTAGCTGGTCCTCGTAGGCATCTATTTGCTGCTTTTTTGCCTGCAGCTCTTGTGCTAGCTCCATTTCATCGGCTTCGTTGTCGTTGGGGGCATCAGGCACCTCCATCTCCCTTTCTTTAGGCTGCTCTGGCAGCGCTAGGCTTGAGGACTTCTTTTTATTTTTAGGTGAACGGTAGTGCCCCTCTCCACCTTCGGAGACGTAGTCAATGTCACCGTCTGACGACTCACTTTGTGACGTCATACCTTTTTCTTTTTGCTGCACTTTCTCCCGCATCGCTCCGCGCTTGGCAGCATTATTTCTTCCTACCAGATTGGGAGTATGCCTTCTCCTTTTGGCAGTTGTTGTTGTTGATGTTAAAGTCCCATCAGACTGGTGGCCTGATGCTGTTGCGGTGAATTGGGGTACCGCTGATGGCACCACATTCGCATCACCTGATGAATTCGCAGAGGTATCTTGCGATACCCCTGCTCTTCTCTCCTTCTCCATTACTTTTTGTTCCCAACAGATAAAATCGACGATTTCTCTGTTGTGAAAAAAAGCACTTAATTTTTTTATTGACTCCGGCTGGGAATCGAACCCACGACCCTTGGATCTGCTTCCGGACTCCACCTCCACTAGGCTACCGCTCAGTTGAATAAACTAGTGGCAACTTGCCAACTTTATTTAAGTCTCAAACACTTGCACTATAATTTAACTTTTAAATAAAATCTGAATAACACTTCTTCGCAGTTTGGAAGTCAAATAACGACTGGTTCCGACGCCACCTCTACTAGGCTACCGAATAGTTATATTAAACTGTGGCTAACTGCCTTCTTAATTTAAAACCCTACAAATGTACTTTTATTTAAAATAAACTAGCAATCACTTGTACACACTTGTTTTCTCTTTAGAAGTCAAAGAACGACTGGAGCTAGTGCACTACGCACTACGCCACCGCACCCACATGAAAGTTGTAAGCCAATTACAGGTTTTTTCGTTCTATCAAACTATACTGAACCGATTAGCATTTTTCTAAGTACACACAAGTAATTGTTGTTGTTCAAGCCCACCTCGGGCAAAAGTTCTTCAAAAATTAAATTGAACAAAAAGCGATTAAGCACCACTAAAGGAGTCTGATGATCGGGTTGGCCCCCGTGAAATAGCTATAACTCCAGCCTATGAACTTGGTGGTAGCACACACAAGTTGTTGTTGTTTCATTCTAAATTTTCAATTGTAAATTCGGCAAGCAGCTGCCTTAACCTGCGAGTATAAAATTTCATACAAAACCCCCTAAATTTGTTAAAATTAAAAATCTTGACCAGCGTCAAACTCTTTCGCCTCATCTCCCTCCTCATACGAATCCAATCGAATTGTTGGCTTATGAAATGAGAGGAGATAATAGAAAGAACCTGAATAAAACAACAACAATTACTTGTGTGTACTTAGAAAAATGCTAATCGGTTCAGTATAGTTCGATAGAACAAAAAAACCTGTAATTGGCTTACAACTTTCATGTGGGTGCGGTGGCGTAGTGCGTAGTGCACTAGCTCTGGTTATAGGTAGAATAGGTAGTTTTAGTTAGCTTTAAGTTTTATATTAAGGACCTTATTTTAAGTAGTTTTTAAGTAAAAATAAAAAAGGATATTGACATTAGTTTTTTAAATTTTCTAATGAATACAAAAATAAATAAAATTGAATTGAAGTTAAAATAGATCTTAGGGCCGAAAGGCATTAGCATTAAGTATTATTGTTTAACTTAGAGTGTCCGTATGGGACCAGTAAGTTAGTTGTAAGTTATGGTTAATTAGGCTAGTTTTATGAATTTTTGTCTAGCTTTAAGATAGATTTAAGATTGAATTAATAAAAATGAATTGGAAAAAAAAAAAAAAAAAAAAGTGCACTAGCTCCCAGTCGTTCTTTGACTTTCAAAGTGAACAAGTGTTTGGAAGTGATCAATAGTTGAATTTTAATTAAAAAATAAACTTGCATTTGTAAGGTTTTAGTGCTTTAAAAAGGCAGTTTGCCACAGTTTCGATTAAGTGATCGTAGCCTAGTGGAGGTGGCGTCTGGAGATAGATACAAGGGTCGTGGGTTCGAGTCCCAGAGCGAGTCGACGAAAAACTTAGAAGCTTTTTTTCATAATCGGAAAATTGCCGATTTTATAAATTGGGAAAAAAGGCAAATGATGAAAGAGAAAAGAGCAGAGGTATCGAAAGATACCTCTGCCAACACATCGGGTGATGTTGCGGTGGTGCCAGCAGCGGTACCGGAAACAACCGCAACAACATCAGGTCAGATATCAGACCAGGGCATATCAGCAGCAACTAACAAAAAGAGGAAGAAGCATAGCCCAAATAAAGTGGAGAGAGCCAACTCCGCTAAGCTGCGCGATATGAGAAAAGATATGGAGAAGGGCAAGGGAGGAATAACCACGGAAAGTGAACTCTCAAAACAACCAAAATCCCAATCCAATCCAAAAACAACAACCACAGCAGCAAAAACAACCACAACCCAAGCCCGCTTCTAAAAACACAGGAGCGGAGCAAAATAAAAAGACTCCATCAACAGTGGCAGGCCCAATGTCTGATGGCCCATCGACTTCGGCTTAGGCAAAACAGCAGCAACAACAACAGCTACAACAAAGGCAGCAGGAGCAGCAGAAACAGCAGCAGCAGAAGCAAAAGCAACAGCAGCAACAACAGCCACAGAAGCAGCAGCAGTAACACCAGAAACAACCACAGGCTGGAAAAGAAAAAATACCACCCATTAGGACGCATAAAGTTGACCTGGACGACATAAAACAGGTATGTTAGTCGGCCACCAAGGGCAATTTTTTTATCAAAATATTAAATGAAAAAGAAAAGAACTATTCGGTCCAGTGCTTCTCACTGGCCGAATACAACTTAGTAAAGGGGTTACTAAAAGAGGCCACAGCTGAATTCTTCAGCTTCACGCCTAAAAGCGAAAAATTAAAGACGGTCCTACTGAAGGGCATAAGTTCCTGCACGGAACCGGAGGCAATCTTAGCAGAGCTCCGCCAAAAAGCCATCGACGATCTCGATTTCATAGGGGTCAAGCCTTTCACTACGGTGAAGTCCAGGCGAGGGGGTTACAGGCTGCCAATGTTCCTCGTAACATTATCGCCCCAAAGTAGGCTTGAGAGTCTGAGGGAAATCAAATGCCTCGACTATCAAGCCATACACTGGGAGACATTAAAAAGGCACGACGACATTTTACAATGTACAAAGTGCCAGAGGTTCGGCCATGCCGGAGCCAACTGCAATATGCAGTTGCGCTGCGTCAGGTGCTCCGAAACCCACATCAAGGGAGAGTGCAAGCTGGGGAATGAGCGGGTTGAGGATTTGACCCAGCTCAAGTGTGTCCTTTGTGGAAACTAAGGGCACCCGGCTAGCTATAGGGGTTGCCCTAAGGTCCAACAAATCAAACAAAAACAGGCCAGTCAAAAAGCCGAAGAAAGTCGAACAGTTCGACAGGCTCCTACACAAAAATTCGTGGATCCCAAATTTTCCTACGCCCAAATGGTGTCAGGGAATGGGAACACGAGACAGGCTCCACCAACGGTTGCCCCAAAGGCCCCTGTGCCTAAGGCACCAGAGGTGCAGCCTGATATTGAAGCCTTGTTGTTGAACATTCAAGGTCAACTTACAGGACTGCAAAGTCAGATAAAGGAGCAAGGCAAAAGGGTAGACCATCTCTACTCTTTGTTGCCTGGCCTGGCGCAATTTAGACCATAATGGGCGCGCTGCCGGAGACGCGCCTAAAAGTCCTTGCTGTGAATGTAAATTCACTGATTAGGATTGAACAAAGAGCCAATATGTTCCAATTCTTGAAAGACTACAGTCCCGATGTGTTAATGGCTAGCGAAACTAAGCTAAACCACAAACACAAATTGACTCATAAAAATTACAATATCGTAAGAAGAGACCGGCCCGACTCCACTCAAGGGGGCGGTGTCGCTCTCTTTATACGAAAAGGCATTAATTATAAAGTCATATACAACAATGAATTGCGAAAGCTCAAGACGCTAGAAGTTTGCGTTGTATGCATCTCTCTCACTCAAGGGAAGCGGATGTATATGATAGCGGCTTATGTGGCTGGAGCTCCGCAGGTTACTTACTTTGCTTCAGAACTCGAGATTATTTTTAGGGAACTTAAACTGAGCTTGGAAGAAAACTATTTCATCTTGGCCGGTGATTTGAACGCAAAACATGAAGATTGGGGATTGCTGTAATGCAGATACCGAACGAACGCGTGGAGTTGGAGGAATACGTTGCAACGCACTCTTACAATTACAGTAAGATGCGCTGGCCTCGTTTCACCAACGCCTTAGCGAGAGAACTTCGTTCGAGTGACATAGCCCCACCAAACAACAGAAACCTGACAAATACAGAAATTGACCAACATTTACAACAGATGGACGAAACAATAAAACGAACAATGGAACGGACAATACCAAAGTACAAAGAACGGGACCAAATGGACGCTTACAGAAACGCGACTATTGACGCACTACGTAGGCACAAGAGTGGCTTACTGACAAGACTCAAAAACTTGTACAGAAGACTTACAGACCCACACGACTTGGAGGTTAGGACACTGAAGTCGTCAATAAAAAATGTCAATCTGTTGATTAAGGAGAACTACAGGTTATCGATTAACAAGTACTGGGACCGCAAGATCCGGTCAGTTAAGTCCAGTGACCCTAGTATGTTCCCTAAAATCAACAAGATATTTACGAAAAAGAACGACAATGACCTTCCGTGTCTGAAACTCCAAAGAACTGAAGAGAACAGAGACGTACTCATGACAGCGCAAATAGATCCAGAAGAAGCCATCTTTGACGATGACTTTTATATAATTGAAGATCCGAAGGAAAAAGTGGAGGCGGTGGGAGCTGCTTTCCAGCAAGTGTACAAGGTGAATGTTAGCATTCGCCCCAACCACGACCTGGAAAACAGAGCCCTACTTAATCACTTTTACCTTCGAAATGATATAACACATTGGCGATCTGAGAACCGCGGTTTTATGCGGTTCGATGACGATACCTTGGCAAATGCCATAATCGCCGAGCAAACGGGACCAAGTCCCCTGTTAGTGACGAAGGTTGAGCTTCAGCTCATCTTCAACTCAATGTGACCATAAAATGGAAGTGTTAAAGTTTTGGTCTGATATGTGATTCGCTTTTTCTACTTTTATTAGGTTCAGGTCAGGTTCTCCAAAGGACATAAAGATCATTAGCAGAAGCCTGAGCCTCTGCGAATTTTTTTTTGTTTCCTCCTTCGGATTTCAAATTTTAACTTTGGACAAGGACATTACATATAGTAGGAGTATTCCTTTGTCCAGGATAAAGGAAACCACTTCGAAGGTACAAAGACCACAATCCTAGAGGGTACTTGATATCTACAAACGCTAGATATAGATAGATATCCCTCGACGGAAGAGAAGAAAGGGAGTTGTACAAGTACAAAAGAAAAGGTGTCCAGAAAGAAAGTTAAAGGAAGAAGTGGATAAAGTGAAAGAAAATAAGAAAGAAGAACTTTTAAATTTTTTTTTATATATATACTATTTTGATTAAATTAAGTAAATTAAAGTAAAATCTAATTTGTGAAATTCAGTTCTATACAATTTTTTTTTGATTAATTAATTTTTTTGTAAATTTGAAGTGAGTTTAAATCTACAAGAGTAAAAAAGTGATTTTTAAGGCTTGTATCCTAACACCTAAATATTGTAAATTCAGTGGTGGCGAAAGTGCTCTACGTGCTGCCGGCAGAACGACGAGGGACCAGAAACCGTGAGTAAAAACACTTTCTTTTGGTGGATAAAAGACCAAACAAATCAAAAAGCCTCTAAGGTCAAATTTTTATGAATTTAGATATAAACCTTTTTGGTTTTTTTTTTTATATATATATATATGATTTTAGTTATCTTTTTTAAATAAGAAAAGTGGAGAACTCGATTGAGTTTTTTGTTTTGCTGGTTAAATGAGGTTGAATTTGAGAAATAAAATTGTAATTTGAATTGATATTGGAAAAAGGAAAATGGTGTTCTTATTTAAAAGCTAGTGGTGTGTGGAGGCTTGGTAAAGCCGTCCAGAAGTGATTTGGATATTTTTTAACATGACAGACTAACTTTTCTCAACGGACTAACTCGTGACTGGTTGAGTCAATTCAGGGGCTATTTCCACTACATTGGGCCATGGAAATAGCGAAGGAAGTATCTTCAGGATACTTGGGCGGGTTGGCCAGACTTTCGTCAATAACATCAGACGAACGTTTGGGATTCAGTGTGGCGATATTTGGGGGGGTAAGAGAGAGGTGCTTTAGGAAGGAAAAGTTTACATTTTTAGATTTTTTTATTTTAGTTTTAGTTAGGGTTTAGTTTTCTTTTTTTTTATACTTAATTTTTTTTTACAATTTCTTTTTATTAATTTTTATTATTATTTTTTTTTGGTGAAGGGTTTTATTTTTTTTATTATTTTTTTTATTAGGTTAGTCATAGGGATTATTTTTTTTTTGATTTTTCTTAAACTTAATTTCGAAGCACCGATCTCCAGTTTCTCTTAAATATCGTCAAAGTTCACAGGTTTGTGTCATTTTCATCTCTAATGTACCTTAGGCACGAATTAAATTATGTTTAGTCGAGCAGGAGGTGTACTGGGAGGTGGCAAGAACCACCCCACGCGACGAGCTAAGCCGTGCAACCACAAGCGTGCTGTAGCCTCTTCCAGTACACCAAAGCATTCCTCCGTGGAGACCTGACTCCTAACATGGACTTCACCGTAGTGAAAGGCTTGACCCCGATAAAATCGAGATCGTCAGTGGCTTTTTCACGGAGCTCAGCTAAGAGCGCCTCCGGTTCCGTGCAGGAACTTATGCCCTTTAGTAGGACCGTCTTAAATTTTTCGCTTTTCGGCGTGAAGCTGAAGAACTCAGCGGTGGCCTGCTTAAGCACTTCTTTCAGTAGCTTGTATTCGGCCAGTGAGAAGCACTGCACCGAATACCGCTTTTCTTTTTCGTTCAAAATATTTATTAAAAATTTGCCCTTAGTGGCCGACTTACATACCTGTTTCAAGTCGTACAGGTCAACCCGGTAGGTCCTAATTGGTGGCACCTTCTCCTTCTTGGGCTGTGGTTGTTTCTGGTGTTGCTGCTGCTGCTGTTTTTGCTGCTGCTGTTTCTGCTGCTGCTGTTTCTGCTGCTGCTGTTTCTGCTGCTGTTGTTGCTGCTGCTGTTGTTGTTGCTGCTGCTGTTGTTGCTGCTGCATTACTTTAGTTGAGGTCGATGGGCCCTCAACATTTGGGCCTGTCACTGCTGATGGCGGTTTTTTCTTTTGCTCCGCTCCTGTGTTTTTGGGAGCGGGCTTGGTTTGTGGTTGTTTTTGCTGCTGTGGTTGTTGTTGCTGTTGTTTTTGCGGCTGTTGTTTTTGCTGCTGTTGTTTTTGTTGCAGTTGCCGTTGCGCTGCCTCTTGTTGTCGGCGCGCTTCCTGCTTTAGCTTAAGTTGCCTGAGGAGTGGCTCCATTTCCTCCTTTAGTTTTTTCAGGCTATCTTCATATTTACTGATGTCGGCCTGTTTACTTTGCAGTGCCTCCATCAGTTGGTTCTCTTCTTGGAGGATTTGGTCCCCCTCCCCCTCCAACGTTTTATTTGTTGACGGTTCTGGCTCCGATAGGATCTTGTTCCTATATTTCAGAGACCTAAACTGCCCTTCTCCACCCTCTGAGACGTAATCTGGGCTCCCAGAGTCGTCACTCTCTGATGTTTCGTGCTCTGACGTCACACCTTTGGTTTTTTGTTGCATTTTTTTTTTTATTAGCGTTCCGCTTAGCTGGATTGGTTCGCTCCACCAAATTGGGAGTTTGCCTCTTCCTCTTTATTGTTGCCCACTGGTCCGTTGAATGGTCCGATGTTGTTTCGGTGATTTTTTGTACCGCTGCTGCTGGAACCACAGTAACCTCACCTGATGTATTGGCAGAGGTATCTTTCGATACCCCTGCTTTCCTCTCCTTCACCATTTGCTTTTTTTCCCAATCTATAAAATCTACGATTTCACGATTGTGAAAAAAAGCTTCTATATTTTGAGTGCACTCCGCACGGGATTCGAACCCACGACCCTTGGCGCTGTGTTCCGACGCCACTTTTTTTTTGTAAATTCATTTTTATTAATTCATTCTTAAGACTATCTTAAAGCTAGACAAAAATTCATAAAACTAGCCTAAATTAACCATAACTTACAACTAACTTACTGGTCCCATACGGACACTCTAAGTTAAACAATAATACTTAATGCTAATGCCTTTCGGCCCTAAGATCTATTTAACTTTAATTCATTTTATTTATTTTTGTATTCATTAGAAAATTTCAAAAAAACTAATATCAATATCCTTTTTTATTTTTACTTAAAAACTACTTAAAATAAGGTCCTTAATATAAAACTTAAAGCTAACTAAAACTACCTATTCTACCTATAAACTACTTAAAACTAGAACAACCACAGCAGCAAATCTAACTATCTAACGTTTTTTGTTTATCATATTTTTCTGTTTTTTTTTTTTTTTAATTTTAATGTTTTTATTATTTCTTTTTTTGTTTTTTTTTGTATTTTTTTTTTTCTGTATTTTTTGTGTATATTTTTTTTTTTTGTATTTTTTTTTTTTTTGTGCCACCATGCCTATTCTACTTAAAACTAAACCCTAAAACTATAAAACAGGTATGTAAGCCGGCCAAGGCTTAAAACCCCATCCCGACTACCCACTATCAAGTGCCGATTGAAGCCACCAAAACTGGTTCTCCTGCTTCACCCTATCAGTTCGGTCCCGTTCGGACACAGCCCTACTGAACCGAAGGAGCTCTGCTCCGCCTTGTGCCATGACGTCCCGATTGTACAGGAGTCGCCTATCCACGGTTCGTCGTCTGACGTGGTAGATTAGCGGAACTGCCAATCTATCCTGTATCAGACCGCATCTATCTAAAAAGAGGAATGCCTCTGGTGGAATGAAGCCGCTCAAGCGTGCACTCTCAAAATACTCGTCGTTCGGATAGAACGCCCCGAAAATTAAATTGTTGGTCGAAGACATAGCTCTTGAAATGTGACCTCGAACGAGTTTTATCACGAAATTGTCAATTCTGTTGATTCGAGCCCCGTTGTATAGGACCTCGTTGGAATAGTAATGCACGTAAGAAGATTCGGCTGTTCGATATAAGCCGGTACAGCGTCGTAAACACTGCCGCTCGAACACCCGAAACTTCTCCATCTGGGAAGGGGCAACGTTGAACCACACAGGACAACCATAAACGATCATCGGCCGTATGAGGGCCATGTAGCAAATTACCTTCACTCTGGAGTCAAGCCGACTGCTAAAAAACAGCCGTTTCGTCAGAGCGAAGGCTCCTCTGGCCCTGGTCAGAGCAGCATTTATATGTCTATCGAAATATAAATACTGATCTAACCAGATACCGAGGTACTTCACTACACTTTTGCTCGCTAACGGCTGCCCGTGAAAATCAACGATAACCATCTTGCGCCAATTCTTGCACGTATCCCTCGTGGCCCTAGCCAACGGAGTCCGGAACAGAATTGTCTCCGACTTCTGGACATTTATTTTCAGTTTCCAGTCGTCGCAATATCGCTGAATCTTGTCGAAATCACGCTGCAAGAGAATTCTAATAACCTCAACCTTTCGGGCCGTTCTGTACGCAATAAGATCGTCGGCGTACGCAATTGCCTTTGTAAGACTACCTATCAGATCGCTGGTGTAAATGCTGAAGAGAATCGGCGAATTCACCGCTCCCTGTTGAAGACCATTTTTAATTAAGAATGTTGTGGTAGAAGTTACATTGCCACTTTTGACAACAAACTTTCTACCGTTAAGCATATCATAAAGTATATACAACAATGGCTTGCTTATGCCAAGCCTGCTCAGTTTTAGGTAAAGACCCTCTAACCATACGGTGTCAAAGGCCTTTTCCAAATCAACCAGAACCGCACCTGTGCATTGTTGTTTTGATTTATTCCATTGGATATCAGAAACGAGTTTAGACGCAGCATGAATTGTGTCATGACCCGCCTTGAACCCGAACTGTTTATCCGGAATTATTTTGTTGTCCGCAGCCCACTTAGTCAGAGCCCTATTGATGATCTTTTCGAAAACTTTGCTGATACTTGGAAGAAGACTTATCGACCGAAGATTTGACGGGTTGGAGTTGTCCTTTCCCTTTTTCGGGAGAGGATGAACCACAGCGGTCTTCCAATGCACTGGATAATATGCATTATTCAGTGCATTATTGAAAAGTGTGGTGTAAATGTCAATTGCCTCCATCGGTAAATGTCTTAGTACAACGTTGGATATACCATCGACACCTGCTGACTTTTTATTTTTTATTGAGTTGAAGATGAGCTGAAGCTCAACCTTCGTCACTAACAAGGGACTTGGTCCCGTTTGCTCGGCGATTATGGCATTTGCCAAGGAATCGTCATTGAACCGCACGAAACCGCGGTTCTCAGATCGCCATTGTGTTATATCATTTCGAAGGTAAAAGTGATTAAGTAGGGCTCTGTTTTCCAGGTCGTGGTTGGGGCGAATGCTAACATTCACCTTGTACACTTGCTGGAAAGCAGCTCCCACCGCCTCCACTTTTTCCTTCGGATCTTCAATTATATAAAAGTCATCGTCAAAGATGGCTTCTTCTGGATCTATTTGCGCTGTCATGAGTACGTCTCTGTTCTCTTCAGTTCTTTGGAGTTTCAGACACGGAAGGTCATTGTCGTTCTTTTTCCTGAATATCTTGTTGATTTTAGGGAACATACTAGGGTCACTGGAATTAACTGACCGGATCTTGCGGTCCCAGTACTTGTTAATTGATAGCCTGTAGTTCTCCTTAATCAACAGATTGACATTTTTTATTGACGACTTCAGTGTCCTAACCTCCAAGTCGTGTGGGTCTGTGAGTCGTCTGTACAAGTTTTTGAGTCTTGTCAGTAAGCCACTCTTGTGCCTACGTAGTGCGTCAATAGTCGCGTTTCTGTAAGCGTCCATTTGGTCCCGTTCTTTGTACTTTCGTATTGTCCGTTCCATTGTTCGTTTTATTGTTTCGTCCATCTGTTGTAAATGTTGGTCAATTTCTGTATTTGTCAGGTTTCTGTTGTTTGGTGGGGCTATGTCACTAGAGCGAAGTTCTCTCGCTAGGGCGTTGGTGAAACGAGGCCAGCGCATCTTACTGTAATTGTAAGAATGCGTTGCAACGTATTCCTCCAACTCCACGCGTTCGTTCGGAATCTGCATTACAGCAGCCAGTCCGCAGTGATCACTGTCGTACTCGACTGTCTGTAAGCAGTTTCGAGGGTGATTACCCACTTTGTCTGTAACTGTCAGTCTGGTGTCGTACAGCAAAAGATCTAGAAAGGAGCCGGTTCTTGGATACGATGGCTTTTCAGTAGCCAGCAGGTCGACGCCATATTCAACGCTGTAAAGATTCATCAAATTAAAAAGATGGTTACCTCTGGGATTACTATGTTGATTTCCCCAATCTTCATGTTTTGCGTTCAAATCACCGGCCAAGATGAAATAGTTTTCTTCCAAGCTCAGTTTCAGTTCCCTAAAAAGAATCTCGAGTTCTGAAGCAAAGTAAGTAACCTGCGGAGCTCCAGCCGCATAAGCCGCAATCATATACATCCGCTTCCCTTGAGTGAGAGAGATGCATACAACGCAAACTTCTAGCGTCTTGAGCTTTCGCAATTCATTGTTGTATATGACTTTATAATTGATGCCTTTTCGTATAAAGAGAGCGACACCGCCCCCTTGAGTGGAGTCGGGCCGGTCTCTTCTTACGATATTGTAATTTTTATGAGTCAATTTGTGTTTGTGGTTTAGCTTAGTTTCGCTAGCCATAAACACATCGGGACTGTAGTCTTTCAACAATTGGAACATATTGGCTCTTCGTTCAATCCTAATCAGTGAATTTACATTCACAGCTAGGACTTTTAGGCGCGTCTCCGGCAGCGCGCCCATTATGGTCTAAATTGCGCCAGGCCAGGCAACAAAGAGTAGAGATGGTCTACCCTTTTGCCTTGCTCCTTTATCTGACTTTGCAGTCCTGTTAGTTGACCTTGAATGCTCAACAACAAGGCTACAATGTCAGGCTGCACCTCTGGTGCCTTAGGCACAGGGGCCTTTGGGGCAACCGTTGGTGGAGCCTGTCTCGTGTTCCCATTCCCTGACACCATTTGGGCGTAGGAAAATTTGGGATCCACGAATTTTTGTGTAGGAGCCTGTCGAACTGTTCGACTTTCTTCGGCTTTTTGACTGGCCTGTTTTTGTTTCATTATTTGGACCTTAGGGCAACCCCTATAGCTAGCAGGGTGCCCTTGGTTTCCACAAAGGACACACTTGAGCTGGGTCAAATCCTCAACCCGCTCATTCCCCAGCTTGCACTCTCCCTTGATGTGGGTTTCGGAGCACCTGACGCAGCGCAACTGCATATTGCAGTTGGCTCCGGCATGGCCGAACCTCTGGCACTTCGTACATTGTAAAATGTCGTCGTGCCTTTTTAATGTCTCCCAGTGTATGGCTTGATAGTCGAGACACTTTATTTCCCTCAGACTCTCAAGCCTACTTTGGGGCGATAATGTTACGAGGAACATTGGCAGCCTGTAACCCCCTCGCCTGGACTTCACCGTAGTGAAAGGCTTGACCCCGATGAAATCGAGATCGTCGATGGCTTTTTGGCGGAGCTCTGCTAAGATTGCCTCCGGTTCCGTGCAGGAACTTATGCCCTTCAGTAGGACCGTCTTAAATTTTTCGCTTTTAGGCGTGTAGCTGAAGAACTCAGCTGTGGCCTCTTTTAGTAACCCTTTTACTAACTTGTAATCGGCCAGTGAGTAACACTGGACCGAATAATTTTTTTCTTTTTCGTTTAAAATTTTAATGATAAATTTGCCCTTAGTGGCCGACTTACATACCTGTTTTATGTCGTCCAGGTCAGCTCTGTGTGTCCTTATTGGTGGTATTTTTTCTCTTTTTGTCTGTGGTTGTTTCTGCTGTTGCTGCTGCTGCTGCTGCTGTTGCTGTTGCTGTTTCTGCTGCTGTTGCTGCTGCTGCTGTTGCTGCTGTTTCTGCTGTTCCTGCTGCCTTGGTTGTTGCTGTTGCTTAGCATTAGCCGAAGTCGATGGGCCCTCAGATATTGGGCCTGTCACTGCTGATGGCGTCTTTTTATTTTGCTCCGCTCCTGTGTTTTTGGAAGCGGGCTTGGATTGTGGTTGTTTTTGCTGCTGTGGTTGTTGTTGCTGTTGTTTTTGCTGCTGTTGTTTTTGCAGCTGTTGTTTTTGCAGCTGTTGTTTTTGGGCTGCCTCTTTCTGTCGGCGCGCCTCTTGTTTCAGCTTTAGGGCACTGAGGAGGGGCTCTATTTGCTCCTTGAGCTTATTGAGGCTTTGCTCGTACTGGCTGATCTCTGCCTGTTTGACTTGCAGGGCCTGCACCAGTTCTCTTTCATCTCGGAGGTCCGCCGCTACCTCCAAAGCCTTGTTTGTCTGCGGGACTGGCTCTGGCTCCGATAGAATTAAGTCTATATTCGGAGGCCTGAAGAGCCCCTCTCCGCCTTCGGACATATATTCAGTTTTCTCAGACTCGACGTAGTCTGAGAATTCACTGTCCGTGGTGACTCCTTCCCTCTTCTCCATTTTTTTTTTGTTCGCCTGCCTCTTAGCCGAATTGGTTCTTTCAACCTTATTTGGGCTTTTTTTTAATTTTCTTTTTGGTCTGGCCGCTGACTGGTCAGATGCCTGACCTGATGTTGTTGCGGTTGTTTGCGGTACCGCTGCTGGAACCACCGCAACATCGCCTGATATGTTGGCAGAGGTATCTTTCGATACCTCTGCTCTTTTCTCTTTCATCATTTGCCTTTTTTCCCAATTTATAAAATCGGCAATTTCCCGATTATGAAAAAAAGCTTCTAAGTTTTTCGTCGACTCGCTCTGGGACTCGAACCCACGACCCTTGGATCTGTCTCCAGACGCCACCTCCACTGGGCTACGATTCCTTGTTATTAGTAGTGGCAAACCACCGTGTTAAATGGAAAACCCTACAAATGCACTTTACTTTACTTTTTAATTTAAAATTAACTGGCAATCACTTATTAACACTTCTTCACTCGCTGGAAGTCAAATAACGACGGAGCTAGTGCACTACGCACTACGCCACCGCACCCACATGAAAGTTGTAAGCCAATTACAGGTTTTTTCGTTCTATCAAACTATACTGAACCGATTAGCATTTTTCTAAGTACACACAAGTAATTGTTGTTGTTCAAGCCCACCTCGGGCAAAAGTTCTTCAAAAATTAAATTGAACAAAAAGCGATTAAGCACCACTAAAGGAGTCTGATGATCGGGTTGGCCCCCGTGAAATAGCTATAACTCCAGCCTATGAACTTGGTGGTAGCACACACAAGTTGTTGTTGTTTCATTCTAAATTTTCAATTGTAAATTCGGCAAGCAGCTGCCTTAACCTGCGAGTATAAAATTTCATACAAAACCCCTTAAATTTGTTAAAATTAAAAATCTTGACCAGCGTCAAACTCTTTCGCCTCATCTCCCTCCTCATACGAATCCAATCGAATTGTTGGCTTATGAAAAGAGAGGAGATAATAGAAAGAACCTGAATAAAACAACAACAATTACTTGTGTGTACTTAGAAAAATGCTAATCGGTTCAGTATAGTTCGATAGAACAAAAAAACCTGTAATTGGCTTACAACTTTCATGTGGGTGCGGTGGCGTAGTGCGTAGTGCACTAGCTCCCAGTCGTTCTTTGACTTTCAAAGTGAACAAGTGTTTGGAAGTGATCAATAGTTGAATTTTAATTAAAAAATAAACTTGCATTTGTAAGGTTTTAGTGCTTTTAAAAGGCAGTTTGCCACAGTTTCGATTAAGTGATCGTAGCCTAGTGGAGGTGGCGTCTGGAGAGTCAGTCGTTCTTTGACTTTCAAAGAGAAAACAAGTGTCTGATAATAAATTTTTAATTTAAAAAAAGTGCATTTGTAGTGTTTGGCAGAAGTAGGCATTGTGCCACTGTGTATTATAACTAATTGGTAGCCCAGTGGAGGTGGCGTCGGAACATCAGTCGTTATTTGACTTCCAGCGAGAGAAGAAGTAGTGTCTTTATTTATATTTTAAAATTCAATAGTGCAAGTTATTAGTTTTAAATAAAGTTGGCAGTTGGCCACCTCCAAAAATAACAAATCGATAGCCCAGTGGAAGTGGCGTCCGAAGATACATACTTGTTTTATAGTTTTAGGGTTTAGTTTTAAGTAGAATAGGCATGGTGGCACAAAAAAAAAATATAAAAAAAAAATAAAAAAAAACAAAACAAAAAAAAAAAAATATACAAAAAAACATTTAAAAAAAAAAAGAAAAACATGGAATTAAAAAAAAAAAATAATAAAAAAAAGACAACAAAATATGAAAAACAAAAAACGTTAGATAGTTAGATTTGCTGCTGTGGTTGTTCTAGTTTTAAGTAGGTTATAGGTAGAATAGGTAGTTTTAGTTAGCTTTAAGTTTTATATTAAGGACCTTATTTTAAGTAGTTTTTAAGTAAAAATAAAAAAGGATATTGATATTAGTTTTTTTGAAATTTTCTAATGAATACAAAAATAAATAAAATGAATTAAAGTTAAATAGATCTTAGGGCCGAAAGGCATTAGCATTAAGTATTATTGTTTAACTTAGAGTGTCCGTATGGGACCAGTAAGTTAGTTGTAAGTTATGGTTAATTTAGGCTAGTTTTATGAATTTTTGTCTAGCTTTAAGATAGTCTTAAGAATGAATTAATAAAAATGAATTTAAAAAAAAAAAAAAAAAAAAAAAAGTGGCGTCCGAAGACGAGTCCAGAGGTCGTGGGTTCGAGTCCCGGGCTGAGTCTACGAAAAATATAATTGCTTTTTTCCACAATCGTGAAATTGCAGATTTTATTGATTGGGAAAATAGGCATATGGAGAAGGAAAAAAGAGCAGGGGTATCGAAAGATACCTCTGCCAACACATCGGGCGATATTGCGGTGATGCCAGCAGCGGTACCGCAAACAACAGCAACAACATCAGGTGACCTGTGGACAACAGCAACAACCAACAAAAAAAGGAAAATAAAAAAGCATAGCCCTAACAAGGTTGAAAGAGCTAACGCCGCTAAACGGCGCGATATGCGGAAACAAATGGAGAGTGGTAAGGTTGGAATTACCACTGAGAGTGAATTCTCAGACCACTCAGAGTCTGAGAAGACAGAATATGTGTCTGAAGGTGGAGAGGGGCTCTTCAGGCCTCCGAATATAGATATAATCCTATCAGAGGCAGAGGCAGTCCCGCCGACAGGGAAGGCTTTGGAGGTAGAGGCGGACCTCCAAGAGGAGACAAGACTTATGAAGGCCCTGCAAGCCCAACAAGCAAAAATTAGTCAACAAGAGGAAAACCTCAGAAAGCTTAAGGAGGAAATGGAGCCCCTCCTCAGTCAGCTTAAGCTGAAACAAGAGGCGCGCCGTAAGCAAGAGGCAGCCCAAAAACAACAGCTGCAAAAACAACAGCAGCAAAAACAACAGCAACAACAACCACAGCAGCAAAAACAACCACAACCCAAGCCCGCTTCCAAAAAATCAGGAGCGGAACAAAATAAAAAGACGCCAGCAACAGAGACAGGCCCAATTGCTGAGGGCCCATCGACTTCGGCTAAGGCCAAGAATCAGCAACAACAACAGCCACAACCAAGGCAGCAGGAGCAGCAGAAACAGCAGCAGCAGCAGAAGCAGCAGCAGAGGCAGCAGCAACAGCAACACCAGAAACAACCACAGCCCAAGAAGGAGAAGGTGCCACCAATTAGGACCTACCGGGTTGACCTGCAGGACTTGAAACAGGTATGTAAGTCGGCCACTAAGGGCAAATTTTTAATAAAAATTTTAAATGAAAAAGAAAAGCGATATTCGGTGCAGTGCTTCTCACTGGCCGAATACAATTTACTTAAAGAAGTGCTAAAAGAGGCCACCGCTGAGTTCTTCAGCTACACGCCCAAAAGCGAAAAATTTCAAACGGTCCTTCTGAAGGGCATAAGTTCCTGCACGGAACCGGAGGCGCTCTTAGCTGAGCTCCGTGAAAAAGCCACTGACGATCTCGATTTTATCGGGGTCAAGCCTTTCACTACGGTGAAGTCCAGACGAGGGGGTTATAGGCTGCCAATGTTCCTCGTAACATTATCGCCCCAAAGCAGTTTTGATAGTGTGAAGAAAATCGAATCTCTCGACTATCAAACTGCACACTGGGAGAAATTAAAAAGGCACGACGACATTTTACAATGTACGAAGTGCCAGAGGTTCGGCCATGCCAAAGCCAACTGCTATATGCAGCCGTGCTGTGTCAGGTGCTCAGAAACCCACAATGAAGGAGAATGCAAGCTGGGGAATGAGCGGGTTGAGGATTTAACCCAGCTCAAGTGTGTCCTTTGTGGAAACCAAGGGCACCCTGCTAACTATAGGGGTTGCCCTAAGGTCCAACAAATGAAACAAAAACAGGCCAGTCAAAAAGCCGTAGTAAGTCGAACAGTTCGACAGGCTCCAACACAAAAATTCGTGGACCCCAAATTTTCCTACGCCCAAATGGTGTCAGGGAATGGGAACACGAGACAGGCTCCACCAACGGTTGCCCCAAAGACCCCTGTGCCTAAGGCACCAGAGGTGCAGCCTGACATTGTAGCCTTGTTGTTGAACATTCAAGGTCAACTTACAGGACTGCAAAGTCAGATAAAGGAGCAAGGCAAAAGGGTAGACCATCTCTACTCTTTGTTGCCTGGCCTAGCGCAATTTAGACCATAATGGGCGCGCTGCCGGAGACGCGCCTTAAAGTCCTAGCTGTGAATGTAAATTCACTGATTAGGATTGAACGAAGAGCCAATATGTTCCAATTGTTGAAAGACTACAGTCCCGATGTGTTTATGGCTAGCGAAACTAAGCTAAACCACAAACACAAATTGACTCATAAAAATTACAATATCGTAAGAAGAGACCGGCCCGACTCCACTCAAGGGGGCGGTGTCGCTCTCTTTATACGAAAAGGCATTAATTATAAAGTCATATACAACAATGAATTGCGAAAGCTCAAGACGCTAGAAGTTTGCGTTGTATGCATCTCTCTCACTCAAGGGAAGCGGATGTATATGATTGCGGCTGGAGCTCCGCAGGTTACTTACTTTGCTTCAGAACTCGAGATTCTTTTTAGGGAACTGAAACTGAGCTTGGAAGAAAACTATTTCATCTTGGCCGGTGATTTGAACGCAAAACATGAAGATTGGGGAAATCAACATAGTAATCCCAGAGGTAACCATCTTTTTAATTTGATGAATCTTTACAGCGTTGAATATGGCGTCGACCTGTTGGCTACTGAAAAGCCATCGTATCCAAGAAGCGGTTCCTTTCTGGATGTTTTGCTTTACGACACAAGACTGACAGTTACAGACAAAGTGGGTAATCACCCTCGAAACTGCTTACAGACAGTCGAGTACGACAGTGATCACTGCGGACTGGCTGCTGTAATGCAGATTCCGAACGAACGCGTGGAGTTGGAGGAATACGTTGCAACGCATTCTTACAATTACAGTAAGATGCGTTGGCCTCGTTTCACCAACGCCTTAGCGAGAGAACTTCGTTCGAGTGACATAGCCCCACCAAACAACAGAAACCTGACAAATACAGAAATTGACCAACATTTGCAACAGATGGACGAAACAATAAAACGAACGATGGAACGGACAATACCAAAGTACAAAGAACGGGACCAAATGGACGCTTACAGAAACGCGACTATTGACGCACTACGTAGGCACAAGAGTGGCTTACTGACAAGACTCAAAAACTTGTACAGACGACTCACAGACCCACACGACTTGGAGGTTAGGACACTGAAGTCGTCAATAAAAAATGTCAATCTGTTGATTAAGGAGAACTACAGGTTATCGATTAACAAGTACTGGGATCGCAAGATCCGGTCAGTTAATTCTAGTGACCCTAGTATGTTCCCTAAAATCAACAAGATATTTAGGAAAAAGAACGACAATGACCTTCCGTGTCTGAAACTTCAAAGAACTGACGAGAACACAGACGTACTAAGGACAGCGCAAATAGATCTAGAAGAAGCCATCTTTGACGATGACTTTTTTATAATTGAAGATCCGAAGGAAAAAGTGGAG
The DNA here is from genome assembly GCA_951509635.1 of Eupeodes luniger. Lineage (NCBI taxonomy): Eukaryota > Metazoa > Arthropoda > Insecta > Diptera > Syrphidae > Eupeodes > Eupeodes luniger. Next base: position 209,708,137 of record OX608073.1, on the reverse strand, counting down.
GCGGTGGGAGCTGCTTTCCAGCAAGTGTACAAGGTGAATGCTTGCATTCGCCCCAACCACGACCTGGAAAACAGAGCCCTACTTAATCATTTTTACCTTCGAAATGATATAACACAATGGCGATCTGAGAACCGCGGTTTCGTGCGGTTCAATGACGATTCCTTGGCAAATGCCATAATCGCCGAGCAAACGGGACCAAGTCCCCTGTTAGTGACGAAGGTTGAGCTTCAGCTCATCTTTAATTCAATAAAAAATAAAAAGTCAGCAGGTGTCGATGGTATATCCAACGTTGTACTAAGACATTTACCGATGGAGGCAATCGACATTTACACCACACTCTTCAATAATGCACTGAATAATGCATATTATCCAGTGCATTGGAAGACCGCTGTGGTTCATCCTCTCCCGAAAAAGGGAAAGGACAACTCCAACCCGTCAAATCTTTGGTCGATAAGTCTTCTTCCGAGCATCAGCAAAGTTTTCGAAAAGATCATTAATAGGGCTCTGACTAAGTGGGCTGCGGACAACAAAATAATTCCGGATAAACAGTTCGGGTTCAAGGCGGGTCATGACACAATTCATGCTGCGTCTAAACTCGTTTCTGATATCCAATGGAATAAAACAAAACAACAATGCACAGGTGCTGTTCTGGTTGATTTGGAAAAGGCCTTTGACACCGTATGGTTAGAGGGTCTTTACCTAAAACTGAGCAGGCTTGGCATATGCAAACCATTGTTGTATATACTTTATGATATGCTTAACGGTAGAAAGTTTGTTGTCAAAAGTGGCAATGTAACTTCTACCACAACATTCTTAATTAAAAATGGTCTTCAACAGGGAGCGGTGAACTCGCCGATTCTCTTCAGCATTTACACCAGCGATCTGATAGGTAGTCTTACAAAGGCAATTGCGTATGCCGACGATCTAATTGCGTACAGAACGGCCCGAAAGGTTGAGGTTATTAGAATTCTCTTGCAACGTGATTTTGACAAGATTCAGCGATATTGCGACGACTGGAAACTGAAAATAAATGTCCAGAAGTCGGAGACAATTCTGTTCCGGACTCCGTTGGCTGGGGCCACGAGGGATACGTGCAAGAATTGGCGCAAGATGGTTATCGTTGATCTTCACGGGCAGCCATTAGCGAGCAAAAGTGTAGTGAAGTACCTCGGTATCTGGTTAGATCAGTATTTGTATTTCGACAGACATATAAATGCTGCTCTGACCAGGGCCAGAGGAGCCTTCGCTCTGACAAAACGGCTGTTTTTTAGCAGTCGGCTTGACCCCAGAGTGAAGGTAATTTGCTACATGGCCCTCATACGGCCGATGATCGTTTATGGTTGTCCTGTGTGGTTCAACGTTGCTCCTTCCCAGATGGAGAAGTTTCGTGTGTTCGAGCGGCAGTGTTTACGACGCTGTACCGGCTTATACCGAACACCCGAATCTTCTTACGTGCATTACTATTCCAACGAGGTCCTATACAACGGGGCTCGAATCAACAGAATTGACAATTTCGTGATAAAACTCGTTCGAGGTCACATTGCAAGAGCTATGTCTTCGACCAACAATTTAATTTTCGGGGCGTTCTATCCGAACGACGAGTATTTTGAAAGTGCACGCTTGAGCGGTTTCATTCCACCAGAGGCATTCCTCTTTTTAGATAGATGCGGTCTGATACAGGATAGATTGGCAGTTCCGTTAATCTACCACGTCAGACGACGAACCGTGGATAGGCGACTCCTGTACAATCGGGACGTCATGGCACAAGGCGGAGCAGAGCTCCTTCGGTTCAGTAGGGCTGTGTCCGAACGGGACCGAACTGATAGGGTGAAGCAGGAGAACCAGTTTTGGTGGCTTCAATCGGCACTTGATAGTGGCTAGTCGGGATGGGGTTTTAAGCCTTGGCCGGCTTACATACTTGTTTTATAGTTTAAGGGTTTAGTTTTAAGTAGAATAGGCATGGTGGCACAAAAGAAAAAAACATACAAAAAAAATACAAAAAATACAAGAAAATACAAAAAAATACAAAAAAAAAAAATAAATAAAAACATGGAATAATAAAAAAAAATACAAAAAAAAAGACAAAATATGAAAAACAAAAAACGTTAGATAGTTAGATTTGCTGCTGTGGTTGTTCTAGTTTTAAGTAGGTTATAGGTAGAATAGGTAGTTTTAGTTAGCTTTAAGTTTTATATTAAGGACCTTATTTTAAGTAGTTTTTAAGTAAAAATAAAAAAGGATATTGACATTAGTTTTTTTTAAATTTTCTAATGAATACAAAAATAAATAAAATTGAATTGAAGTTAAAATAGATCTTAGGGCCGAAAGGCATTAGTATTAAGTATTATTGTTTAACTTAGAGTGTCCGTATGGGACCAGTAAGTTAGTTGTAAGTTATGGTTAATTAGGCTAGTTTTATGAATTTTTGTCTAGCTTTAAGATAGATTTAAGATTGAATTAATAAAAATGAATTGAAAAAAAAAAAAAAAAAAAAAAAAAAAAAAAGTGGCGTCGGAACACAGCTCCAAGGGTCGTGGGTTCGAATCCCGAGCGGAGTGCACGAAAAATATTCAAGCTTTTTTTCACAATCGGGAAATAGTTGAATTTATTGATTGGTAAGAAAAGCTGATGGAGAAGGAGAAGAAAGCAGGGGTATCGAAAGATACCTCTGCCAAATCATCAGGTGATGCTAATGTGGTGCCATCAGCGGTACACCAATTCACCGCAACAACATCAGACCACCAGTCTGATAGTTCATTGACAACAACAACAACAACTACCAAGAGGAAAAGGCAGACGCCTAATCTGGTAGAAAGAAATAATGCTGCCAAACGCGGAGCGATGCGGGAGAAGGTGCAGCGAACAAAAAAAGGGATGACGTCACAAAGTGAGTCGTCAGACGGTGACATCGACTACGTCTCCGAAGGTGGAGAGGGGCACTACCGTTCACCTAAAAATAAAAAGAAGTCCTCAAGCCTAGCGCCGCCAGAGCAGCCTAAAGAAAGGGAGATGGAGGTGCCTGATGCCCCCAACGACAACGAAGTAGATGAGGTGGAGCTTGCACAAAAGCTGCAGGCAAAAAAGCTCCAAATTGATGCCTATGAGGCCCAATTAAAAAAGATGAAAGAGGAGATGGAGCCCCTTCTCAGTGCACTGAAATCAAAAATTGAAGCGCGCCGACTAAAAGAAGCAGCTGAGAAGGAGGGCAGAAAAGAACAACGGCTCCTACAACAACAACAACAGCAACAAGCGAAACAAAAAACGCCTGAAACAAGGCAACAAAAACAACAACCACAGCAGCCAAAGGCCGCTACCAAAATAACTGGAGCGGAACAAAAAATGAAGGCTTCACCAGCAGTGACAGGCCCAATGTCTGAGGGCCCATCCACTTCGAGTAAAGCCAAGCAGCATCAACAACAACAGTTACAACCAAGGCAGCAGGAGCAGCAGAAACAGCAGCAGCAGCAGCAGCAGCAGCAGAAGCAGAAGCAGCAGCAGGAGAAGCAGAAGCAGCAGCAACAGCAGCAACACCAGAAACAACCACAGCCCAAGAAGGAGAAGGTGCCACCAATAAGGACACACAGAGTTGACCTGGACGACATAAAACAGGTATGTAAGTCGGCCACTAAGGGCAATTTTTTCATTAAAATCCTAAACGAAAAAGAAAAGAATTATTCGGTCCAGTGCTTCTCACTGGCCGAATACAACTTAGTAAAAGGGTTATTAAAAGAGGCCACAGCTGAGTTTCTCAGCTTCACGCCTAAAAGCGAGAAATTAAAGACGGTCCTACTGAAGGGCATAAGTTCCTGCACGGAACCGGAGGCGCTCTTAGCTGAGCTCCGCCAAAAAGCCATCGACGATCTCGATTTCATCGGGGTCAAGCCTTTCACTACGGTGAAGTCCAGGCGAGGGGGTTATAGGCTGCCAATGTTCCTCGTAACATTATCGCCCCAAAGTAGGCTTGAGAGTCTGAGGGAAATCAAATGCCTCGACTATCAAGCCATACACTGGGAGACATTAAAAAGGCACGACGACATTTTACAATGTACGAAGTGCCAGAGGTTCGGCCATGCCGGAGCCAACTGCAATATGCAGTTGCGCTGCGTCAGGTGCTCTGAAACCCACAACGAGGGAGAATGCAAGCTGGGGAAGGAGCGGGTTGAGGATTTGACCCAGCTCAAGTGTGTCCTTTGTGGAAACCAAGGGCACCCGGCTAGCTATAGGGGTTGCCCTAAGGTCCAACAAATAAAACAAAAACAGGCCAGTCAAAAAGCCGAAGGAAGTCGAACAGTTCGACAGGCTCCAACACAAAAATTCGTGGATCCCAAATTCTCTTACGCCCAAATGGTGTCAGGGAGTGGGAATACGAGACAGGCTCCACCAACGGTTGCCCCAAAGGCCCCTGTGCCTAAGGCACCAGAGGTGCAGCTTGACATTGTAGCCTTGTTGGTGAGCATTCAAGGTCAACTAACAGGGCTGCAAAGTCAGATAAAGGAGCAAGGCAAAAGGGTAGATCATCTCTACTCTTTGTTGCCTGGCCTGGCGCAATTTAGACCATAATGGGCGCGCTGCCGGAGACGCGCCTAAAAGTCCTAGCTGTGAATGTAAATTCACTGATTAGGATTGAACGAAGAGCCAATATGTTCCAATTGTTGAAAGACTACAGTCCCGATGTGTTTATGGCTAGCGAAACTAAGCTAAACCACAAACACAAATTGACTCATAAAAATTACAATATCGTAAGAAGAGACCGGCCCGACTCCACTCAAGGGGGCGGTGTCGCTCTCTTTATACGAAAAGGCATTAATTATAAAGTCATATACAACAACGAATTGCGAAAGCTCAAGACGCTAGAAGTTTGCGTTGTATGCATCTCTCTCACTCAAGGGAAGCGGATGTATATGATTGCGGCTTATGCGGCTGGAGCTCCGCAGGTTACTTACTTTGCTTCAGAACTCGAGATTCTTTTTAGGGAACTGAAACTGAGCTTGGAAGAAAACTATTTCATCTTGGCCGGTGATTTGAACGAAAAACATGAAGATTGGGGAAATCAACATAGTAATCCCAGAGGTAACCATCTTTTTAATTTGATGAATCTTTACAGCGTTGAATATGGCGTCGACCTGCTGGCTACTGAAAAGCCATCGTATCCAAGAACCGGCTCCTTTCTGGATCTTTTGCTGTACGACACAAGACTGACAGTTACAGACAAAGTGGGTAATCACCCTCGAAACTGCTTACAGACAGTCGAGTACGACAGTGATCACTGCGGACTGGCTGCTGTAATGCAGATTCCGAACGAACGCGTGGAGTTGGAGGAATACGTTGCAACGCATTCTTACAATTACAGTAAGATGCGCTGGCCTCGTTTCACCAACGCCCTAGCGAGAGAACTTCGTTCGAGTGACATAGCCCCACCAAGCAACAGAAACCTGACAAATACAGAAATTGACCTACATCTTAAACAGATGGACGAAACAATAAAACGAACGATGGAACGGACAATACCAAAGTACAAAGAACGGGACCAAATGGACGCTTACAGAAACGCGACTATCGACGCACTACGTAGGCACAAGAGTGGCCTACTGACAAGACTCAAAAACTTGTACAGACGACTCACAGACCCACACGACTTGGAGGTTAGGACACTGAAGTCGTCAATAAAAAATGTCAATCTGTTGATTAAGGAGAACTACAGGTTATCAATTAACAAGTACTGGGACCGCAAGATCCGGTCAGTTAATTCCAGTGACCCTAGTATGTTCCCTAAAATCAACAAGATATTCAGGAAAAAGAACGACAATGACCTTCCGTGTCTGAAACTCCAAAGAACTGAAGAGAACAGAGACGTACTCATGACAGCGCAAATAGATCCAGAAGAAGCCATCTTTGACGATGACTTTTATATAATTGAAGATCCGAAGGAAAAAGTGGAGGCGGTGGGAGCTGCTTTCCAGCAAGTGTATAAGGTGAATGTTAGCATTCGCCCCAACCACGACCTGGAAAACAGAGCCCTACTTAATCACTTTTACCTTCGAAATGATATAACACAATGGCGATCTGAGAACCGCGGTTTCGTGCGGTTCAATGACGATTCCTTGGCAAATGCCATAATCGCCGAGCAAACGGGACCAAGTCCCTTGTTAGTGACGAAGGTTGAGCTTCAGCTCATCTTCAACTCAATAAAAAATAAAAAGTCAGCAGGTGTCGATGGTATATCCAACGTTGTACTAAGACATTTACCGATGGAGGCAATTGACATTTACACCACACTCTTCAATAATGCACTGAATAATGCATATTATCCAGTGCATTGGAAGACCGCTGTGGTTCATCCTCTCCCGAAAAAGGGAAAGGACAACTCCAACCCGTCAAATCTTCGGTCGATAAGTCTTCTTCCGAGTATCAGCAAAGTTTTCGAAAAGATCATCAATAGGGCTCTGACTAAGTGGGCTGCGGACAACAAAATAATTCCGGATAAACAGTTCGGGTTCAAGGCGGGTCATGACACAATTCATGCTGCGTCTAAACTCGTTTCTGATATCCAATGGAATAAAACAAAACAACAATGCACAGGTGCTGTTCTGGTTGATTTGGAAAAGGCCTTTGACACCGTATGGTTAGAGGGTCTTTACCTAAAACTGAGCAGGCTTGGCATAAGCAAGCCATTGTTGTATATACTTTATGATATGCTTAACGGTAGAAAGTTTGTTGTCAAAAGTGGCAATGTGACTTCTACCACAACATTCTTAATTAAAAATGGTCTTCAACAGGGAGCGGTGAATTCGCCGATTCTCTTCAGCATTTACACCAGCGATCTGATAGGTAGTCTTACAAAGGCAATTGCGTACGCCGACGATCTTATTGCGTACAGAACGGCCCGAAAGGTTGAGGTTATTAGAATTCTCTTGCAGCGTGATTTCGACAAGATTCAGCGATATTGCGACGACTGGAAACTGAAAATAAATGTCCAGAAGTCGGAGACAATTCTGTTCCGGACTCCGTTGGCTAGGGCCACGAGGGATACGTGCAGGAATTGGCGCAAGATGGTTATCGTTGATCTTCACGGGCAGCGATTAGCGAGCAAAAGTGTAGTGAAGTACCTCGGTATCTGGTTAGATCAGTATTTATATTTCGACAGACATATAAATGCTGCTCTGACCAGGGCCAGAGGAGCCTTCGCTCTGACGAAACGGCTGTTTTTTAGCAGTCGGCTTGACCCCAGAGTGAAGGTAATTTGCTACATGGCCCTCATACGGCCGATGATCGTTTATGGTTGTCCTGTGTGGTTCAACGTTGCCCCTTCCCAGATGGAGAAGTTTCGGGTGTTCAAGCGGCAGTGTTTACGACGCTGTACCGGCTTATATCGAACAGCCGAATCTTCTTACGTGCATTACTACTCCAACGAGGTCCTATACAACGGGGCTCGAATCAACAGAATTGACAATTTCGTGATAAAACTCGTTCGAGGTCACATTGCAAGAGCTATGTCTTCGACCAACAATTTAATTTTCGGGGCGTTCTATCCGAACGACGAGTATTTTGAAAGTGCACGCTTGAGCGGCTTCATTCCACCAGAGGCATTCCTCTTTTTAGATAGATGCGGTCTGATACAGGATAGATTGGCAGTTCCGTTAATCTACCACGTCAGACGACGAACCGTGGATAGGCGACTCCTGTACAATCGGGACGTCATGGCACAAGGCGGAGCAGAGCTCCTTCGGTTCAGTAGGGCTGTGTCCGAAAGGGACCGAACTGATAGGGTGAAGCAGGAGAGCCAGTTTTGGTGGCTTCAATCGGCACTTGATATTGAGTAGTCGGGATGGGGTTTTAAGCCTTGGCCGGCTTACATACTTGTTTTATAGTTTTAGGGTTTAGTTTTAAGCAGAATAGGCATGGTGGCACAAAAGCAAAATAAAAATCAAAAAAAAAAAAATAAACACAAAAAATAAAAAAAAAAAAACAAAAACAAAAACAAAAAACAACACAAAAAAAAAATAATAAATAAAAAAATAAAAAAAAAAGACAACAAAATATGAAAAACAAAAAACGTTAGATAGTTAGATTTGCTGCTGTGGTTGTTCTAGTTTTAAGTAGTTTATAGGTAGAATAGGTAGTTTTAGTTAGCTTTAAGTTTTATAGTAAGGACCTTATTTTAAGTAGTTTTTAAGTAAAAATAAAAAAAGGATATTGATATTAGTTTTTTTGAAATTTTCTAATGAATACAAAAAAATAAATAAAATGGAATTGAAATTAAATAGATCGTAGGGCCGAAAGGCATTAGCATTAAGTATTATTGTTTAACTTAGAGTGTCCGTATAGGACCAGTAAGTTAGTTGTAAGTTATGGTTAATTAGGCTAGTTTTATGAATTTTTGTCTAGCTTTAAGATAGTCTTAAGAAGAAATTAATAAAAATGAATTTAAAAAAAAAAAAAAAAAAAAGTGGCGTCTGGAGATAGATACAAGGGTCGTGGGTTCGAGTCCCAGAGCGAGTCGACGAAAAACTTAGAAGCTTTTTTTCATAATCGGAAAATTGCCGATTTTATAAATTGGGAAAAAAGGCAAATGATGAAAGAGAAAAGAGCAGAGGTATCGAAAGATACCTCTGCCAACACATCGGGTGATGTTGCGGTGGTGCCAGCAGCGGTACCGGAAACAACCGCAACAACATCAGGTCAGATATCAGACCAGGGCATATCAGCAGCAACTAACAAAAAGAGGAAGAAGCATAGCCCAAATAAAGTGGAGAGAGCCAACTCCGCTAAGCTGCGCGATATGAGAAAAGATATGGAGAAGGGCAAGGGAGGAATAACCACGGAAAGTGAACTCTCAAAACAACCAAAATCCCAATCCAATCCAAAAACAACAACCACAGCAGCAAAAACAACCACAACCCAAGCCCGCTTCTAAAAACACAGGAGCGGAGCAAAATAAAAAGACTCCATCAACAGTGGCAGGCCCAATGTCTGATGGCCCATCGACTTCGGCTTAGGCAAAACAGCAGCAACAACAACAGCTACAACAAAGGCAGCAGGAGCAGCAGAAACAGGAGCAGCAGAAGCAAAAGCAACAGCAGCAACAACAGCCACAGAAGCAGCAGCAGTAACACCAGAAACAACCACAGGCTGGAAAAGAAAAAATACCACCCATTAGGACGCATAAAGTTGACCTGGACGACATAAAACAGGTATGTAAGTCGGCCACCAAGGGCAATTTTTTTATCAAAATATTAAATGAAAAAGAAAAGAACTATTCGGTCCAGTGCTTCTCACTGGCCGAATACAACTTAGTAAAGGGGTTACTAAAAGAGGCCACAGCTGAATTCTTCAGCTTCACGCCTAAAAGCGAAAAATTAAAGACGGTCCTACTGAAGGGCATAAGTTCCTGCACGGAACCGGAGGTAATCTTAGCAGAGCTCCGCCAAAAAGCCATCGACGATCTCGATTTCATAGGGGTCAAGCCTTTCACTACGGTGAAGTCCAGGCGAGGGGGTTACAGGCTGCCAATGTTCCTCGTAACATTATCGCCCCAAAGTAGGCTTGAGAGTCTGAGGGAAATCAAATGCCTCGACTATCAAGCCATACACTGGGAGACATTAAAAAGGCACGACGACATTTTACAATGTACGAAGTGCCAGAGGTTCGGCCATGCCGGAGCCAACTGCAATATGCAGTTGCGCTGCGTCAGGTGCTCCGAAACCCACATCAAGGGAGAGTGCAAGCTGGGGAATGAGCGGGTTGAGGATTTGACCCAGCTCAAGTGTGTCCTTTGTGGAAACTAAGGGCACCCGGCTAGCTATAGGGGTTGCCCTAAGGTCCAACAAATCAAACAAAAACAGGCCAGTCAAAAAGCCGAAGAAAGTCGAACAGTTCGACAGGCTCCTACACAAAAATTCGTGGATCCCAAATTTTCCTACGCCCAAATGGTGTCAGGGAATGGGAACACGAGACAGGCTCCACCAACGGTTGCCCCAAAGGCCCCTGTGCCTAAGGCACCAGAGGTGCAGCCTGATATTGTAGCCTTGTTGTTGAACATTCAAGGTCAACTTACAGGACTGCAAAGTCAGATAAAGGAGCAAGGCAAAAGGGTAGACCATCTCTACTCTTTGTTGCCTGGCCTGGCGCAATTTAGACCATAATGGGCGCGCTGCCGGAGACGCGCCTAAAAGTCCTTGCTGTGAATGTAAATTCACTGATTAGGATTGAACAAAGAGCCAATATGTTCCAATTCTTGAAAGACTACAGTCCCGATGTGTTAATGGCTAGCGAAACTAAGCTAAACCACAAACACAAATTGACTCATAAAAATTACAATATCGTAAGAAGAGACCGGCCCGACTCCACTCAAGGGGGCGGTGTCGCTCTCTTTATACGAAAAGGCATTAATTATAAAGTCATATACAACAATGAATTGCGAAAGCTCAAGACGCTAGAAGTTTGCGTTGTATGCATCTCTCTCACTCAAGGGAAGCGGATGTATATGATAGCGGCTTATGTGGCTGGAGCTCCGCAGGTTACTTACTTTGCTTCAGAACTCGAGATTATTTTTAGGGAACTTAAACTGAGCTTGGAAGAAAACTATTTCATCTTGGCCGGTGATTTGAACGCAAAACATGAAGATTGGGGATTGCTGTAATGCAGATACCGAACGAACGCGTGGAGTTGGAGGAATACGTTGCAACGCACTCTTACAATTACAGTAAGATGCGCTGGCCTCGTTTCACCAACGCCTTAGCGAGAGAACTTCGTTCGAGTGACATAGCCCCACCAAACAACAGAAACCTGACAAATACAGAAATTGACCAACATTTACAACAGATGGACGAAACAATAAAACGAACAATGGAACGGACAATACCAAAGTACAAAGAACGGGACCAAATGGACGCTTACAGAAACGCGACTATTGACGCACTACGTAGGCACAAGAGTGGCTTACTGACAAGACTCAAAAACTTGTACAGAAGACTTACAGACCCACACGACTTGGAGGTTAGGACACTGAAGTCGTCAATAAAAAATGTCAATCTGTTGATTAAGGAGAACTACAGGTTATCGATTAACAAGTACTGGGACCGCAAGATCCGGTCAGTTAAGTCCAGTGACCCTAGTATGTTCCCTAAAATCAACAAGATATTTACGAAAAAGAACGACAATGACCTTCCGTGTCTGAAACTCCAAAGAACTGAAGAGAACAGAGACGTACTCATGACAGCGCAAATAGATCCAGAAGAAGCCATCTTTGACGATGACTTTTATATAATTGAAGATCCGAAGGAAAAAGTGGAGGCGGTGGGAGCTGCTTTCCAGCAAGTGTACAAGGTGAATGTTAGCATTCGCCCCAACCACGACCTGGAAAACAGAGCCCTACTTAATCATTTTTACCTTCGAAATGATATAACACATTGGCGATCTGAGAACCGCGGTTTTATGCGGTTCGATGACGATACCTTGGCAAATGCCATAATCGCCGAGCAAACGGGACCAAGTCCCCTGTTAGTGACGAAGGTTGAGCTTCAGCTCATCTTCAACTCAATAAAAAATAAAAAGTCAGCAGGTGTCGATGGTATATCCAACGTTGTACTAAGACATTTACCGATGGAGGCAATTGACATTTACACCACACTCTTCAATAATGCACTGAATAATGCATATTATCCAGTGCATTGGAAGACCGCTGTGGTTCATCCTCTCCCGAAAAAGGGAAAGGACAACTCCAACCCGTCAAATCTTCGGTCGATAAGTCTTCTCCCGAGCATCAGCAAAGTTTTCGAAAAAATCATTAATAGGGCTCTGACTAAGTGGGCTGCGGACAACAAAATAATTCCGGATAAACAGTTTGGGTTCAAGGTGGGTCATGACACAATTCATGCTGCGTCTAAACTCGTTTCTGATATCCAATGGAATAAAACAAAACAACAATGCACAGGTGCTGTTCTGGTTGATTTGGAAAAGGCCTTTGACACCGTATGGTTAGAGGGTCTTTACCTAAAACTGAGCAGGCTTGGCATAAGCAAGCCATTGTTGTATATACTTTATGATATGCTTAACGGTAGAAAGTTTGTTGTCAAAAGTGGCAATGTAACTTCTACCACAACATTCTTAATTAAAAATGGTCTTCAACAGGGAGCGGTGAATTCGCCGATTCTCTTCAGCATTTACACCAGCGATCTGATAGGTAGTCTTACAAAGGCAATTGCGTACGCCGACGATCTTATTGCGTACAGAACGGCCCGAAAGGTTGAGGTTATAAGAATTCTCTTGCAGCGTGATTTCGACAAGATTCAGCAATATTGCGACGACTGGAAACTGAAAATAAATGTCCAGAAGTCGGAGACAATTCTGTTCCGGACTCCGTTGGCTAGGGCCACGAGGGACACGTGCAAGAATTGGCGCAAGATGGTTATAGTTGATCTTCAAGGGCAGCCATTAGCGAGCAAAAGTGTAGTGAAGTACCTCGGTATCTGGTTAGATCAGTATTTATATTTCGATAGACATATAAATGCTGCTCTGACCAGGGCCAGAGGAGCCTTCGCTCTGACGAAACGGTTGTTTTTTAGCAGTCGGCTTGACTCCAGAGTGAAGGTAATTTGCTACATGGCCCTCATACGGCCGATGATCGTTTATGGTTGTCCTGTGTGGTTCAGCGTTGCCCCTTCCCAGATGGAGAAGTTTCGGGTGTTCGAGCGGCAGTGTTTACGACGCTGTACCGGCTTATATCGAACAGCCGAATCTTCTTACGTGCATTACTATTCCAACGAGGTCCTATACAACGGGGCTCGAATCAACAGAATTGACAATTTCGTGATAAAACTCGTTCGAGGTCACATTGCAAGAGCTATGTCTTCGACCAACAATTTAATTTTCGGGGCGTTCTATCCGAACAACGAGTATTTTGAAAGTGCACGCTTGAGCGGCTTCATTCCACCAGAGGCATTCCTCTTTTTAGATAGATGCGGTCTGATACAGGATAGATTGGCAGTTCCATTAATCTACCACGTCAGACGACGAACCGTGGATAGGCGACTCCTGTACAATCGGGACGTCATGGCACAAGGCGGAGCAGAGCTCCTTCGGTTCAGTAGGGCTGTGTCCGAACGGGACCGAACTGATAGGGTGAAGCAGGAGAACCAGTTTTGGTGGCTTCAATCGGCACTTGATAGTGGGTAGTCGGGATGGGGTTTAAAGCCTTGGCCGGCTTACATACTTGTTTTATAGTTTTAGGGTTTAGTTTTAAGTAGAATAGGCATGGTGGCACAAAAAAAAATATACAAAAAATACAAAAAAAAAAAATACAAAAAAATAAAAAAAAAATTTTAAAAAATTAAAAAAAAAAACATGGAATAAAAAAAAAAAAATAAGAAAAAAAGACAAGAAAATATGAAAAACAAAAAACGGTAGATAGTTAGATTTGCTGCTGTGGTTGTTCTAGTTTTAAGTAGTTTATAGGTAGAATAGGTAGTTTAAGTTAGTTTAAGTTTTATTTAAGGACCTTATTTTAAGTAGTTTTAAGTAAAAATAAAAAAGGATATTGATATTAGTTTTTTTTAATTTTCTAATGAATACAAAAATAAATAAAATTGAATTGAAGTTAAATAGATCTTAGGGCCGAAAGGCATTAGCATTAAGTATTATTGTTTAACTTAGAGTGTCCGTATGGGACCAGTAAGTTAGTTGTAAGTTATGGTTAATTAGGCTAGTTTTATGAATTTTTGTCTAGCTTTAAGATAGATTATGATTGAATTAATAAAAATGAAAAAAAAAAAAAAAAAAAAAAGTGGCGTCTGAAAACAGCTCCAAAGGTCGTGGGTTCGAATCCCGTGCGGAGGCAACGAAAAATTTAATTGCTTTTTTTCACAATCGAGAAATTGTTGATTTCATCGATTGGGAAGAGAAGCAAATGGTGAAGGAGAAGAAAGCGGGGGTATCGAAAGATACCCCAGCTAATAAATCAGGTGATGTGAGTGTGGTTCCGGCAGCGGTACTTCAAATCACCGCAACATCAGGCCATCTGAGCGATCCAACGCACACAGCAACAACAATCAAGCGGAAGCGGGAAGCACCAAATCCAAATTTGGTGCAACGAAAGAGTGCTGCTACGCGTAGCGCGATAAGGAAGAGGATGGAGACGGAGAAGACCAAACTGATGACGTCGGATACCGAGAGTTCAGTGGTTGACGACGAAATTGATTACGTCTCGGAAGAAGGAGAAGGCCAATTTAAGTCTCCGAAAAATAAATTCGACAGCCAGGCAGAGCCGTCGTCAAAAAAGGTGCTGGAGGGGGATATGGACCTCCAAAATGAAGAAGGGCTGATGAGGGCCCTGCAAGCCAAACAGGCCACCATCAGCAAGTTTGAAGAAAGCCTTAAGAAGCTTCAGGAGGAGATCGAACCGCTACTCACCCAACTGAGGCTGAAACAAGAGGCGCGCCGACAACAAGAGGCAGCGCAACGTCAACTGCAACAAAAACAGCAGCAACAAAAACAACAACCACAGCAGCAACAACCACAAACCAAGCCCGCTAATAAAATATCAGGAGCGGAGCAAGTTAAAAAAGCACCGCCATCAAAAGCAGGCCTAAGTGTCGAGGGCCCATCGACCGCAACAAAAGCCAAACAGCTACAACAGCAACAGAGGCAGCAGCAGCAGCAGCAGCAGCAGCAACAGCAACAACAGCAACAGAAGCAGCAGAAACAGCAACAGCAGAAACAGCAGCCGCAGAAACAGAAGCAGCAACACCAGCAACAACCACAGCCCAAGAAGGAGAAGGTGCCACCAATTAGGACCTACCGGGTTGACCTGCAGGACTTGAAACAGGTATGTTAGTCGGCCACTAAGGGCAATTTTTTAATTAATATTTTGAATGAAAAAGAAAAGCGGTATTCGGTGCAGTGCTTCTCACTGGCCGAATACAATTTACTTAAAGGAGTGCTAAAACAGGCCACCGCTGAGTTCTTCAGCTACACGCCTAAAAGCGAAAAATTTCAAACGGTCCTTCTGAAGGGCATAAGTTCCTGCACGGAACCGAAGGCGCTCTTAGCTGAGCTCCGTGAAAAAGCCACTGACGATCTCGATTTTATCGGGGTCAAGCCTTTCACTATGATGAAGTCCAGACGGGGGGGTTATAGGCTGCCAATGTTCCTCGTAACATTATCGCCCCAAAGCAGGTTTGAGAGTGTGAAGAAAATCAAATCCCTCGACTTTCAAGCTGTGCACTGGGACACATTAAAAAGGCACGACGATATTTTACAATGTACGAAGTGCCAGAGGTTCGGCCATGCCGGAGCCAACTGCAATATGCAATTGCGCTTTGTCAGGTGCTCCGAAACCCACAACGAGGGAGAATGCAAGCTGGAGAATGAGCGGGTTGAGGATTTGACCCAGCTCAAGTGTGTCCTTTGTGGAAACCAAGGGCACCCGGCGAACTATAGGGGTTGCCCTAAGGTCCAGCAAATGAAACAAAAACAGGCCAGTCAAAAAGCCGAAGCAAGTCGAACAGTTCGACAGGCTCCAACACAAAAATTTGTGGATCCCAAATTCTCTTACGCCCAAATGGTGTCAGGGAATGGGAACACGAGACAGGCTCCACCAACGGTTGCCCCAAAGGCCCAAGTGCCTAAGGCACCTGAGGTGCAGCCTGACATTGTAGCCTTGTTGTTGAGCATTCAAGATCAACTTACAGGGCTGCAAAGTCAGATAAAGGAGCAAGTCAAAAGGGTAGATCATCTCTACTCTTTGTTGCCTGGAGACGCGCCTAAAAGTCCTAGCTGTGAATGTAAATTCACTGATTAGGATTGAACGAAGAGCCAATATGTTCCAATTGTTGAAAGACTACAGTCCCGATGTGTTTATGGCTAGCGAAACCAAGCTAAACCACAAACATAAATTGACTCATAAAAATTACAATATCGTAAGAAGAGACCGGCCCGACTCCACTCAAGGGGGCGGTGTCGCTCTCTTTATACGAAAAGGCATTAATTATTAAGTTATATACAACAATGAATTGCGAAAGCTCAAGACGCTAGAAGTTTGCGTTGTATGCATCTCTCTCACTCAAGGAAAGCGGATGTATATGATTGCGGCTTATGCGGCTGGAGCTCCGCAGGTTACTTAATTTGCTTCAGAACTCGAGATTCTTTTTAGGGAACTGAAACTGAGCTTGGAAGAAAACTATTTCATCTTGGCCGGTGATTTGAACGCAAAACATGATTATTGGGGAAATCAACACAGTAATCCCAGAGGTAACCATCTTTTAATTTGATGAATCTTTACAGCGTTGAATATGGCGTCGACCTGCTGGCTACTGAAAAGCCATCGTATGCAAGAAGCGACTCCTTTCTATATCTTTTGCTGTACGACACGAGACTGACAGTTACGGACAAAGTGGGTAATCACCCTCGAAACTGCTTACAGAGAGTCGAGTACGACAGTGATCACTGCGGACTGGCTGCTGTTATGCAGATTCCGAATGAACGCGTGGAGTTGGAGGAATACGTTGCAACGTATTCTTACAATTACAGTAAGATGCGCTGGCCTCGTTTCACCAACGCCTTAGCGATAGAAACTCATTCGAGTGACATAGCCCCACCAAACAACAGAAACCTGACAAATACAGAAATTGACCAACATTTACAACAGATGGATGAAACAATAAAACGAACAATGGAACGGACAATACTAAAATACAAAGAACGGGACCAAATGGACGCTTACAGAAACGCGACTATTGACGCACTGCGTAAGCACAAGAGTGGCTTACTGACAAGACTCAAAAACTTGTACAGAAGACTTACAGACCCACACGACTTGGAGGTTAGGACACTGAAGTCGTCAATAAAAAATGTCAATCTGTTGATTAAGGAGAACTACAGGTTATCAATTAACAAGTACTGGGATCGTAAGATCCGGTCAGTTAATTCCAGTGACCTTGGTATGTTCCCTAAAATCAACAAGATATTTACGAAAAAGAACGACAATGACCTTCCGTGTCTGAAACTTCAAAGAACTGAAGAGAACAGAGACGTACTCATGACAGCGCAAAAAGATCCAGTAGAAGCCATCTTTGACGATGACTTTTTTATAATTGAAGATCCGAAGGAAAAAGTGGAGGCGGTGGGAGCTGCTTTCCAGCAAGTGTACAAGGTGAATGTTAGCATTCGCCCCAACCACGGCCTGGAAAACAGAGCCCTACTTAATCACTTTTATCTTCGAAATGATATAACACATTGGCGATCTGAGAACCACGGTTTTATGCGGTTCGATGACGATACCTTGGCAAATGCCATAATCGCCGAGCAAACGGGACCAAGTCCCTTATTAGTAACGAAGGTTGAGCTTCAGCTCATCTTCAACTCAATAAAAAATAAAAAGTCAGCAGGTGTCGATGGTATATCCAACGTTGTACTAAGACATTTACCGATGGAGGCAATTGACATTTACACCACACTCTTCAATAATGCACTGAATAATGCATATTATCCAGTGCATTGGAAGACCGCTGTGGTTCATCCTCTCCCGAAAAAGGGAAAGGACAACTCCAACCCGTCAAATCTTCGGTCGATAAGTCTTCTCCCGAGCATCAGCAAAGTTTTCGAAAAGATCATCAATAGGGCTCTGACTAAGTGGGCTGCGGACAACAAAATAATTCCGGATAAACAGTTCGGGTTCAAGGCTGGTCATGACACAATTCATGCTGCGTCTAAACTCGTTTCTGATATCCAATGGAATAAAACAAAACAACAATGCACAGGTGCTGTTCTGGTTGATTTGGAAAAGGCCTTTGACACCGTATGGTTAGAGGGTCTTTACCTAAAACTGAGCAGACTTGGCATAAGCAAGCCATTGTTGTATATACTTTATGATATGCTTAACGGTAGAAAGTTTGTTGTCAAAAGTGGCAATGTAAATTCTACCACAACATTCTTAATTAAAAATGGTCTTCAACAGGGAGCGGTGAATTCGCCGATTCTCTTCAGCATTTACACCAGCGATCTGATAGGTAGTCTTACAAAGGCAATTGCGTACGCCGACGATCTCATTGCGTACAGAACGGCCCGAAAGGTTGAGGTTATTAGAATTCTCTTGCAGCGTGATTTCGACAAGATTCAGCAATATTGCGACGACTGGAAACTGAAAATAAATGTCCAGAAGTCAGAGACAATTCTGTTCCGGACTCCGTTGGCTAGGGCTACGAGGGATACGTGCAAGAATTGCCGCAAGATGGTTATCGTTGATCTTCACGGGTAGCCATTAGCGAGCAAAAGTGTAGTGAAGTACCTCGGTATCTGGTTAGATCAGTATTTATATTTCGATAGACATATAAATGCTGCTCTGACCAGGGCCAGAGGAGCCTTTGCTCTGACGAAACGGCTGTTTTTTAGCAGTCGGCTTGACCCCAGAGTGAAGGTAATTTGCTACATGGCCCTCATACGGCCGATGATCGTTTATGGTTGTCCTGTGTGGTTCAACGTTGCCCCTTCCCAGATGGAGAAGTTTCGGGTGTTCGAGCAACAGTGCTTACGACGCTGTACCGGCTTATATCGAACAGCCGAATCTTCTTACGTGCATTACTATTCCAACGAGGTCCTATACAACGGGGCTCGAATCAACAGAATTGACAATTTCGTGATAAAACTCGTTCGAGGTCACATTGCAAGAGCTATGTCTTCGACCAACAATTTAATTTTCGGGGCGTTCTATCCGAACGACGAGTATTTTGAAAGTGCACGCTTGAGCGGCTTCATTCCACCAGAGGCATTCCTCTTCTTAGACAGATGCGGTCTGATACAGGATAGATTGGCAGTTCCGCTAATCTACCACGTCAGACGACGAACCGTGGATAGGCGACTCCTGTACAATCGGGACGTCATGGCACAAGGCGGAGCAGAGCTCCTTCGGTTCAGTAGGGCTGTGTCCGAACGGGACCGAACTGATAGGGTGAAGCAGGAGAACCAGTTTTGGTGGCTTCAATCGGCACTTGATACTGGGTAGTCGGGATGGGGTTATAAGCCTTGGCCGGCTTACATACTTGTTTTATAGTTTTAGGGTTTAGTTTTAAGTAGCATAGGCATGGTGGCACAAAAAACAAAGAATACAAAAAAATACAAAAAATACAAAAAAAATACAAAAAATACAAAAAAGAAAAATACAAAAAAAAATAAAAAGAAAAAACATGGAATAAAAAAATAAGACAACAATATATGAAAAACAAAATACGTTAGATAGTTAGATTTGCTGCTGTGGTATTCTAGTTTTAAGTAGTTTATAGGTAGAATAGGTAGTTTAAGTTAGCTTTAAGTTTTATATTAAGGACCTTATTTTAAGTTGTATTTAAGTAAAAATAAAAAAGGACATTGATATTAGTTTTTTTTGAAATTTTGTAATGAATACAAAAATAAATAAAATGAATTAAAGTTAAATAGATCTTAGGCCCGAAAGGCATTAGCATTAAGTATTATTGTTTAACTTAGAGTGTCCGTATGGGACCAGTAAGTTAGTTGTAAGTTATGGTTAATTAGGCTAGTTTTCTGAATTTTTGTCTAGCTTTAAGATAGTCTTAAGAATGAATTAATAAAAAATGAATTTGGAAAAAAAAAAAAAAAGTGCACTAGCTCCTCACACGCTAGGTCGCTTGTTCAAGCCCAGCTCGGGCAAAAGTTCTTCAAAAATTAAATTGAACAAAAAGCGATTAAGCACCACTAAAGGAGTCTGATGATCGGGTTGGCCCCCGTGAAATAGCTATAACTCCAGCCTATGAACTTGGTGGTAGCACACACAAGTTGTTGTTGTTTCATTCTAAATTTTCAATTGTAAATTCGGCAAGCAGCTGCCTTAACCTGCGAGTATAAAATTTCATACAAAACCCCTTAAATTTGTTAAAATTAAAAATCTTGACCAGCGTCAAACTCTTTCGCCTCATCTCCCTCCTCATACGAATCCAATCGAATTGTTGGCTTATGAAAAGAGAGGAGATAATAGAAAGAACCTGAATAAAACAACAACAATTACTTGTGTGTACTTAGAAAAATGCTAATCGATATAGTATCGATATAGTATAGTTCGATAGAACGAAAAAACCTGTAATTGGCTTACAACTTTCATGTGGGTGCGGTGGCGTAGTGCGTAGTGCACTAGCTCCTCACACGCTAGGTCGCTTGTTCAAGCCCAGCTCGGGCAAAAGTTCTTCAAAAATTAAATTGAACAAAAAGTGATTAAGCACCACTAAAGGAGTCTGATGATCGGGTTGGCCCCCATGAAATAGCTATAACTCCAGCCTATGAACTTGGTGGTAGCACACACAAGTTGTTGTTGTTTCATTCTAAATTTTCAATTGTAAATTCGGCAAGCAGCTGCCTTAACCTGCGAGTATAAAATTTCATATAAAACCCCTCATATTTTAACTATTTGCTCAAGTTTTAAAAATACCCGTTTTCAACATCATTTTTACATTTTTTAATATATTTCAAAAACTTGCTATAATAGAATTATTTAGACAACAGATTCGTTACAAGAACCAAACTTACTTTCAAACCGTTTTGCCTTTTTCTGTTGAAAACTATTTTAGCAAAAGTGGTTAAGCGTTTCTTTTAGTTTTTTGTTAGACATGTGATATCTAACAAATTTTGAAGTTTTTTTTCGAATATTATATGAAATAATATAAATATTTCAATTTAATATTGAATAAAGGGATTTTAGATTTGGAAAACATTCAGGGATTTGATTGAAAAAAAGCTACTTAATAAATTTAGACAGCCTCAAAAAGCCGAATATACGTGTTTTTTTCGCATTTTAAAAAGTAATATCTGAAAAACCTGATGTGATACATTAATTTTAAAGTCGGATTTAAATTAAGGCCTCCAAAACCCTTTGGAAAAGTGCAATTTCAATGCCAGTAGAAAAACCTTGTCGACCAGTGTAATGAGTAAATTTCAAATTGACGTTTTTTTGTATGCTTTATTTTATTTATTTATTAACTTCCCATAGGAAGTTATTGTAATGGGTCCGATTTGTCAAATTGAAAATTTTGACATTTCTCGACGTTTCAAGGTTCCTAGAGTCGAAATAAAAGATTTTCAGAAAGATGTCTGTGCGTGCGTGTGTACGTACGTCCGTACGTTCGCGACGTTTTTTTTGTCGTCCATAGCTCAAGAACCAGAAGAGATATCGACTTAAAATAAATTTTGTTATACAGATAATAAGGCAGAAAGATGCAGAAAGGGCTCTCAAAAAAATTGCGTGGGTGGTTTTTTTACCATAGCATTTAAAAAAAAGGTGAAAATGTTGGTTAACCCTAAATATCTCATGAACCAATGACGCTAGAGACTTGAATTAAATTTTATGTTATACATTGTAACGTGATACAAAATAATTATATTTTTGAAAAAAAATCCAATTAACGGTTTTTTTTATAAATCAAAAAAACTGAAAAAAAAAATTTGTCACTTCGAAAATTTTACGACCTAAATATGACTTCATCTCCAAAACAATTTTGTGCAACGAAGAATAGTGTTTTGATTTTGATAATTTGACATCTGATAAAATTTTGAGAAAAATCGAATTGACAGTTTTTTTACAAAAAATGAAAACCTAAAAAAAATTAATAAAAATTGGTAACAATTGATTTTTGACTCAAATATCTTTTCAAGACTTTTAGATATTGGCTTTAAACTACTTTTAGCTTTCAAAAAATATTGTTTTCAACATTCGGTAAAATTTTGAAAAAAATAGAATTGACAGTTTTTTTACAAAAAATTAAAAACCGAAAAAAAAATTAACAAAAGTTGGTAAAAATTGATTTTCGACTCAAATATCTTTTCAAAAATTTGAGATTATGGCCTCTAACTAACTTTAACTTATAAGAAATATTGTTTTGAACATTTGGAATAATTTTGAGAAAAATCGAATTGACAGTTTTTTTACAAAAAATAGAAACCTAAACAAAAAAATTAATAAAAGTTGGTAAAAATTGATTTTCTGCTCAAATAGTTTTTCAAAAATTAAAAATATTGGCTTCAAACTTATTTTATTTCACAGAAAATATTGTTTTTGATATTCAGTAATTTTTTTATAAAAATCCAACAGTCCGTTTTTTCATAAAAAAATAAAATCTACAAAAAATAGAATGCAAATTTGGTAAGAATTGATACATTTAGACAAACTTTTAAGCAAGACAAAAAGATAGACGAGATGGGAATATATGGGTTATAAGTGTGGGTCGCATCCCAGCCTTTTTTTTTTCTTAAATACAATATTTCAGATTTTGTTCTTTTATCTTTTTAAAGATATATTCATACATAGATAGATAGATAGATAAAATAGATTAGATTAGATATATAAAATAAGGCTATTTTTGCGAAAAAAACGCCTCCTTTAAAAGTTACAGCCTTTCAAAGTTTTCAACACTTTTGTCACCATTTCCATTTCACATTATAACAAAAATACAATTCCATCTCATTCTCATATCTATAAATAAATCATCATCATGGTCACCAACCTATCCAGTTAGTTAGTTAGTTATTTGACTCATTTTATTTCAATATAATATGTACAGTACATGTGTATAACATTTTCATATAATATATAAAAAATTATAATATAATATATTTATCTTATAAGTCGTATCGGTATGGCTTATGGCCGTCTACCAGACTGACGTT
The DNA here is from genome assembly GCA_951509635.1 of Eupeodes luniger. NCBI lineage: Eukaryota > Metazoa > Arthropoda > Insecta > Diptera > Syrphidae > Eupeodes > Eupeodes luniger. The sequence continues at coordinate 209,685,478 of OX608073.1, read as the reverse complement.
TTTGAAAACAAATACATTTTATTTAACAAAATAGGAGTAATAATTTACATTGATAAATATTTTTCTTCATTTTTTTTTTTTTTTTTATTTTAAAAATCTTCTTCGATTATAAGTTTTCTATATTTAAGAGCAGCAATAGAATAATTATAAAGCGAGTCCCAGCCTTCTTCTTCATTTAATAACCTAAAGAATTCAGTTTCATCGAGGTTGCTTTTATTGAAGTAGACAATCCGGAATTCTTTTAGGACTGGACACACCGCAATGAAGTGAAAGGTATCTTCCCGTGCTTTCATATTACAAAGGCTACATAATATAGGCAGATCGGGTCGATGTTGCATATAATTTAGGTTAAATAATTCTTCCCTTGCTTTAAGAATAATGCTAATTTTATTGATTGTGTTATTATTTATCAGATACGATATATTCTGCAAATTAAAATTTAAACGACTGTAGTAGTTCCTGAATATCCATGATCTAGCTTCAGACTCATATCTTCCATACAGTACTCTTCCAAATTTTTCCAAAATCATGTTGAATTTTGACTCTAATAGGGCGGGTTGTACATTCATTGCTATTTCAAGGTCAATACCGCATATTGAAGCAAGGCTCTCCCACTCTTCTACCATAGATCCTTTTGCTTGGATAACTGTTTTAAGAATGATTTTTGGAATTCTGCTGTCTGCCATATTCATTTCTTTGACTACGTAGTTAAAATGCATCTGTAGTGTATCCATTATCAGAGGAGGAGTTCCTGTTTCTAGATACAGCATATAGTTCGGAGAGTTTCGTGGCAATCTGAAAATTCTTTTAATGAAAAATCGAAGAAATTTTTCTACTTCTTCGAAGGAGGTGTATCCCCAGACTTGAGATCCATACAGTAAAGTTGACATTGCTGTAGAGCGGGATATCTTTTGTTTTGCACTATGCTGGATAAATTTACTTTTAAAACACCGTTCCCATATTGAAGAGATTGCTCTTTTTGCCTCTGTTAATTTACCCTCTAGATGCTTGTTCATCTTCAGATTTGATGTTATTAAAACTCCTAGGTATTTGTACTCCCGTACTATTTCAATAACCTAACCTTTGTAAGTCCACTTTTCGTTTTGCGCATGTCTGCCACCTCCAACTTTAAACACTATCATTTTAGATTTTTCGAGATTCACTACCAGGTTCCATCGTTTGCAATATTGCTCAAGTCTATTAACCATAATTTGCATTTTATCAACCGTATCAGATAAGAAGACTATGTCGTCAGCATACATGAGAGCAGGTATAGTTACTCCTCCCATCATAATTCCTCCTTTTGTTTCATCTGTAATGTCGTTTATGTACATGGAAAATAGAATTGCACTCAATATACAACCTTGTTTGAGACCCATTGATGTTGCAAATTCATCGGATATGGTATCACCGCCCCAAACGTATGCTACGTTGCTTTCGTACAAAGCTTTCAAAACTGAAATAATTTTGTTTGATACGCCTATCACATTTATCTTGTAAAAAAGCGCATTACGGTCAATTGAGTCAAAAGCTGCTCGGAAGTCGACAAAGAAAGCATATAATTTCTTCCCTTTTTTTTTTAAATAATCTGCAGTGTTTATAAGGGCAAATATTTGGTCGATGGTTAAGTATTTTTTCCTAAAGCCGGCCTGAAATTCTGATAGAATATTGCTATTTTCTACCCATTGAGAAAGCCTGGAGTGTATAAGTCCTGCAAACAATTTAGAGCAGGTATTAAGAAATGAACCTATCCATACATCCCTACACAAATAAAATCTACCCTCACTCATCCTCACACAAACGATCGCTCCTCATAAAATCCTAAACAAACCAACAAATTAACCAAATGCATACTCACTTCAACAGATCACCATATCACCACAATGCCGCACCGCCACCTCCTCGTCCCGATACATCATACCCCTACATACCATCTCACACATCAATAAAAATATTTTCTTTATTTGTTTTCCTTCTTTTTTTTATACCCACGCACCCTCAAAAAATTGGTTCCCGGCTTCAAGGGCCCCTTTACCTACTGCTGTTGCACACGAGTAGTATAAATATGTAACTACTCCACAAACTTGGCACGGCACGGCACATCCCAATTGGGATGCATTCCCAAGTTTCCAGTTTGATTCTAATTTGGAATAAGTGTTAGTGGTTGGAATTCTAGCAATATTTGTATTTTCATTTGAACATTGGTTGTGGGATTGGATTTTCAGTGGTAAATTGGTTGTGGGATATACTTTCATAGTTGGATTTTTGTGAGTTGTGCTTGGTATCGGTTGTATTTCTAGTTCAAAAATTAAATTCTTGTTGGAATATTACTTATGTGGTTGGGTAGCTCCTACTCAATCCAATTCAAAATCTATGTCACTCCTACTCCACCCAATACAAAATTGATGTGTGCACCGATGGTTGAGTAAATTCTGCACCAAACTTGGAACCAGCACGGCACCCATTACATATTTAGTTGGGTAATTTCTGGCACAACATTAGCACCTGCACGGCATGCAATATAAAATTGATGTGTGCATTGGCTAAACATATTCTTAATAGGATTTGGTAAAGAGTTTCGCATAAGAACTCCTCTAAAATTCTTCAAGTGTTTCTTTCCAAACTAGTGAATATCGAAATTGCTTAAAGCATTGGTAGGTAGCAATTCAATTCGTTTTGTGTATTTGTTGAGTTCAAAAAAAGTCCAAGACCATTTTTATATGGTTTTAAGAACAGTCCATTTCCTTGAATAGCAACTGACTCCATAGTCTTATTATGACGCTTATTTTCTTCAAACTGTCTTTTAGCAGATCGTTCATCATTGAGCACTTTTACAAAGCCAGCTGCTCCACCTGTTAGTGATCCCACAGCAGATAAACCAGCTAGAATAGGAGCTAGAAGTGGTAGAAAACCACCACTTTTTGGAAGTGGAATTACTCTCGGTGTTTGAATTTGTTTTTTCTTATTTTTAATAACTTTTTTTGCAGCCTTCACAGCAATATTAGCAATAGATGGTGTTTCACAACAATTTATATTGTTTTTAATAGCATTTCTTACTTCGCTTATAGCCTTTTTAAACATATTCTGTTTGCAAACCTTTTTTGATTTTGTCTTCTTAGTTCTTTTAAATGCGTTTTTTTTGGTCTTGCAGTTACCCATTCCAAATTTAGTTTTAGCTTTCATCATGTTCGTTACAAGGAGGCCACTTAACTTTTCAGAGGTTGATGAGTCGTTTGCTTTAAATCTTTTCCACTGTTGCTCGGTTAGAATTTTATCAGCAATGTGTCGGTCTGAGAGAGAACTACTTTTTGAGTATGCAATATCATGTAAACGACAAGCCTCAACCAGTTGATTAATTCCTTTATCCCCTCTACGTAAGCGTTCCTCTAATATTGTCCCAGGTCCACAATAATTATATGAAGGAATATGTAGTTCAAATGGAAGTTTGTCTATAGCTTTATCCAAAAGCCCTTCTCCTTTAAATGATTTGTGTATAAAAACAAAATGTTTTATTAAAAAAGATCTTAGTCGTCATTATGCGTTTTGTAAAGCAGTCAGATGTCATAAAAGTAAGGAATTTTGATTCCAATGTAAAAATTAAGAAAAAACATGGAAACTTATTTCCAAACTGTATTCGAGGAATTATCGTTGGACCATCAAACTGCGGAAAAACAAATGTAGTGTCAAGCATGCTTCTTGATCCCAATGGTTTAAAGTTTGAAAATATTTATATTTATTCCAAATCATTACACCAACCAAAATATCAATATCTTAAAAAACTTCTATCAAAGGAATGGAATACAACGAATTTTCAAACAATTGTGAAATAATGCCTCCTTCGACGCTAAAAACAATTCAATATTTTTATTCGATGATATCGCTTGCCAGAAACAAAATAATATAAGAGACTATTTTTGTATGGGTCGTCACAATGGAGTTGATAGTTTTTACTTATGCCAGTCCTATACTCATATACCAAAACATCTAATTAGAGACAACGCTAATTTCATTATTCTTTTCAAACAAGACGAATTGAACTTGAAGCATGTTTACAATGATCATATTAACTCTGATATGACATTTAATCAATTCAAAGAGTTATGCTCACATTGTTGGACAGAAAATTTTGGATTCTTAATAATAGACAAGGAGAACAGTATTGAAAAAGATCGCTACAAAAACAGTTTCAATAAAATTGTTATACTATAAATATACATATTTCATTTAAAATCAAAACATTGTGACAACAACACTGTTTGACAGGGCCGGCTCCAGCCAAACTTGCGCCCTGTGCAAGATTTGTAGAAAGCGCCCCTTTTTTTTATATTTTTTTTAAACATAAACTGATACACAAGCATAAGCCTTTCCCAGACTACCTAGGAGGTAGACTTTCAATGCGTTTTTTTTTATTGAGGTATCCCCAGGAGCCCTAAACCATTAAATTAAAACGCAGCGAAGAAATGAGCAGAGGGGAAACTTTTAAACTTGGAAACTTACTTTTCTGGCCTTACATTTTGAAAATTCAGAAATGAAATTCTAAAGAATTTAATAATTTCTTTTCAATGGACATTATAGATAATCCTACCAATCTCTCTTGAGTCATGGTTGTCCTATAAGATAATTTTTAATAATTTTAAGTTTAGAAAAACTACGTTCTCCTGAAGCTACCGTGACCGGGATTGTATTGTACTAAAAATAAAATTTAACACATCTAAACTTGAGCTTTGTATTGTAATAAGCTGGGATATTACGGTTAACTCTTGAAACAATTCTTCTCCATCTAAATCTTTAAAACTACTTTATGTTAAAACATTCTGCAAATTAAGGCATGAAGCACGTACATTTTTATTTTTTAAACATTCGCTTATGTTACTTAAAAATGAAAAATTGATACTATACGTATCAAACCTTTCAAGTATTTAAAAAAAAATCAACTTTAAATCTTTGTTTCGGGTCTAATATAGTATCAGGACATTCATCAGCATGAAGTTTTTTTCTCCGTTGAGATAGCAATGATGAAGCTACAGGAAACATATTTGGTATTTCTAGGGAACTAGCAATATGCTCGGTTAATTGAACATAGTACCTACTTATAAAAATTTTTCATCGGAACGCATTAAAATCAAACTGGTTTTTGTATTTTCTAAAACTGTTATGCCAGTTGACAGATTAACGGACGCACTTTGCAAATATTTACTAGTTTAATTTATATTTTCTAAAATATCAATCCAAATAAGCAGGCAGCAAATAAATGTAAAATCAAAAACTTTATTTCCTAACGATTCTGCAATGTCTTTTGCCTATAGATTTCTTAATTCTATAAGGGTTTCATATATTTCTTCTTAATTGCATCTAACCTGCTCTCTCATCTAGTCTCAGAAGGGGTTTCAAAGTATGACTTGGAATTTTTTTATTATAAATATCCCACCTCGTTGTGGAACTTGAAAAAAAGTTATACAAACATTGAATTGTATCCGAAAGTTTAACTGCATACTTGAGCACCGAGCAGCATCATTAACCACTAGGTGTTAGAATTCGATTCTGAACACCCGCTTCTTTTCCTTTCATATTCGAACCATCATCATAACTTTGGCTTTGACAGTTACTTATTAAAATTTCATGTAATTCAAGCTTGTCTAAATTCAACTGAGTCACAGTCATTCCCATCTTGTCTTGTCACAAAATACGTCACTTCTATTAAAAACTGATAGCTATTTATTTAATATTAATTAACCAACAAAACGAAAAAACAATTGATACAATGTGCATTCTGCACCAGACTAGATATACATTAAAAGTAGCCGTTACAACAGTCATTAACTTTCAATAAAAAAAAAACTGCCTGCGCAAGAACAATTCGACTCCACATAGAATCATCCCTCTTTAATTTTTAAGCTCTATGCTCCTCTTCCATTTTATTAAAAATTTCATCTCCTGTCATCAGGCACTTAACTCTTACACATTGTGCAATAAGAAAACCTGCACGCCCTGACCCATATGATTCCGTATAAATAAGTTTTTTTTTAAATATCTCCCATGTTAGTTTCGATACTCAGTGTGCAAAAAAGAAAACTTGCACATCCATTCACCATTTGTAGCAAAGACACCTACCTACCTAATTTCCAAATATTTCACCCTGTTCATACAAGAGAAAAAATCTCAACACAAAAAAGTTCCATGCAAGAGAAAAAAAGAAAAATTCTCAACACAAAAAAGTTCCATGCAATCTAAATCTCATATGTGCAAGATTTATTTCATGCACACCGAGTCCCAAAATTAACATAGAGAGTATGACGAAACAAAATACTTATTCATATTGAATCGTATGGGCTAGTACGTGCAGGTTTTGTATCACGCACCGTACCTGAATGTGAGTTCTCATCTACAAAAAAAAACAACAAACAAAAAAACACTCCATATATAATATTAGTGATGAATGCCATACCACTTCAACACAAAACAACAACAACTGATGATAAAGGATCGCAATCGCTCTTGCAGCCAACGCCCAAATCCAAAGCGTCAATATTTTGAAGCGATATATTACCAAACAAAGATAACGACCACATGTTCTCGATCCACACAATCTTATATCCAATAAGGGACCAAACGGACATCATTATCAGCAGTCATAATATACTTAGGACTTATTAATAGAACATAAGAATTAGGATTATAAATACCACTGCATGTTATTCAGTCGAGTTAGTTATTAAGAGTTATCCAAAAACATAACTATTCTTTTAGCTCACTAGGAGTTCTTATCCAATAAAGAAATCTTTAACAAAATAAAAATGAAACTATCGTGTTTTATTTAAAAATCATATATATATGTATACATATACTCCATATATATATATATATATACATATACTCCATATATATATATATATACATATATGGAATGTCTTTGATTTGTAGTAGAATAGAAGGTAAGGTAGCACAGCAACCTATCTGCTCTCTTTTTTCGGAGGCATTTTTTTGTTGTTTTTTCTTCTTTTCTCTTGCATGGAACTTTTTTGTGTTGATATTTTTCTTTTTTTCCCTTGTGCGTACAGGGTGAAATATTTGGAAATGAGGTAGGTAGGATTTTTAGTTCTGCGATATATTGAGTTAAATTTTCATTGAATAACACAATGAAAGTGATGTTAGTTAGTGCGCAAGAGATAACTTAGGACAGTTGTGATGGATGTTTTTTTGAGATTATTTTAAGAATGTTTGTGGTTAAAAATGGGCAAATAGTAGTACATATTTGTTTGCAAGATCATATTACATTTTCTTGCTCCTGGTAATGCGCCCCCAGAATTCTGCGCCCTGTGCATTTGCACATCTTGCACATATGCTTTGTCCGGCCCTGCTGTTTGGGAACACTAGTGCTTCATTTTAATTCTAAAAAAAATCAAAAAATTATTTATATCCGAACCATAGAAATGGATGAGAACGTGTTAAGAGATTTAATAATAACAAAAAATGTGCTAAGAAATAAATATTTTCAACTAAAAACTATCAAAATGACTAGAGAAACTGATTTAGAAGAGATTTTCAAACCAATTGTGGAACCATTGAACAAATTGGTTGGAAATGTTACAAAAGGAACAACACAGCAGGATTATGGCATAAAAACAATCAAACCTCGTAAGCTACATTTCAAATCTTTTGACGAAAATGAAAAGGAGGAAGAACATAACAAAACAAGTTATATTCCAGAAATGGATACTACAGATGATTCCATTTTATTCAGTACGCCAAAAAATAATTCAACCCTTAACAAAACAGCTTCTCTCGTTAAAAAAATATTATCAGATTCCAACCGCGATACAACATATGGTCCATATTTTGATGCAAATACAAATTCTATTAAAATAGGTAAATGTCGTTTTATAATGAATGAACATGATATTGTTATTGATAATGAAACTTTCACTCGAACTCCTAGTCTCATTGAATTAATTTGTAGTGAAATTTTCCACCTTTGTATCGACCCGACGGGATGACTATGATCACAATTATTTTTAAACAATATTGGATTTTCGAATCCAATATTATCAACGATCGAACGCGAATTAAATTCTTTACTTTTAAACGATTTTAATTAAACAAAATCAAAATTGCACACTGCCGATGTGCCGCGAAAATTATTATGACACTTTACGAGAAACGTCAGTCGATATGTCAACAGGTAAAAGAATTCACCACAGGTAGCAATAAAAGTATTGCCAGCACGGTAGCTCAGCCTAAGGGGGGGTTTCGATTAGTGAATATTTTATTATATTATTAGTAATTCCGCGAAATTTGGTACAAAACGACGGTACCATGAAACTGTCCCTATAAAACTCCTAACCTCTTTGACATTCCTCGGTGCTGGAATCCTAACCATACTGTCTACTTTTTCAGGATCGACATGCAACCCATTACGATCCACTATATATCCTAAAAATTTAAGCGAAGGTATGCAAAAATTGCATTTTTCCTTGCTAACCTTTAATCCGGCATCGCTCAACCTTTTCATCACTTCACTGAGAACTTCGAGATGTTTTTCAAAAGTTTCGGCAATGATAATGATGTCGTCTAAATAGACGAAAACGAATGGCTCAAGATCGGCACCCAATACCGTGTCGATAAATCTTTGCCAAGTCGCCGGTGAGTTACGAAGTCCGAAAGTCATTCTCCTAAACTGAAATAAACCTCACCCAGGTACCGTAAAGGTAGTATAAGGCTTAGATTCCTCCTTCATAGGTATCTGCCAGTACGCTGACTTGATATCTAGTGAAGACAAGAACCTAGCACCACGAAGCCTATCTAAAATTGAACTAATATACGGTAAGGGATACGCATCCCTATCCGTATTCTTATTCAGCTTCCTATAGTCCACGCAGAATCTAAAGGAGCCATCTTTCTTCTTTACTAACAGTATTGGAGATGACCAAGCACTTGTTGATCTCTCAATAACTCCTGCCTCTAACATTTCATTAAGTTCCCTATCTATATGAACCTGCATTGCCGGGGAAACCGGGTAGTACCGTTGTTTTATCGGCTCTGCCAACGTCCTAATTTTGTGCTCGACTAGTGTTGTGCAACCTAAGCCCTCGCGCATTTTCCTAAATGAATCCTCCACTAATGTTTCTAATTAAGCAATCAATAAAGATTGCCCTATCCTCAACTACTATCGGAAGAGAGAGTGTCCCTAACACTTCGACACCTGACCCGTCTGCCAAACACACGCAGTGGACAGTGTCTTTCTTCACAGTAAACCCTAAATCACCAAGTATTTTCCAAGAGTCCCTACCTATTATGGTCCTGGAAGCTCCTGAATCTAGTAGTCCTACGAATTCAGAACCATAAATACTAACTTTTAAAAATGGTCTCCTATCATTCCCGTTTGCCTCCAAGGTGAACCCTAAATGAACCCTATTTACCAGCTGGTTTTCAGCAGGCAAAAACCCTAACGCTTCTGAACTCCTCGCCCTGCTGCCGCAGGAGTTCGCTGCCCATTTCCCGAGCATTTCCTACACTCTGCTCTTTTGACCCCTAAAGCCCCACACCCGAAACAACGCCTAGGAGCGGAACACCTATCTGCATAATGGCCTGATCCATTACACTTAAAACACCGAATGTTCGAATTAGCACGAGATTGGTTCGATGATTGGGCCTGACGATGAGTTTCGTTGTTCTCTGTAACAACCGAAACCGAGGGAGTATCGACACCTACATATGCTAGATCTGGTTCTAGCAAATACCTATTCTGCCTAACACTTGGTGGTGGAACATACGCATCTACGTTGGCCCTAACGGCTTCTAAACTCCTACCTAACGTCACCAAATCTGACATACAAGTTGGTTTCGCCAAACCAAGTTGTGTTTGGTAAAAGGGTGCCAAGTTCCTTTGGATCATTGACAACCTTCTACTTTCAGTTATGGGTTGTGTCAATCTACCAAACAAATTCGACATCGTCGCGACATAGACACCGATGGACTCATCTTTGCCTTGAGTCCGACGCCTAATCTCCTCTAAAAGTTGATCGTCATAATTCGGTGGCAAGAATTCGAGTTTCAACTCTTTCACGAGTTCCTGCCACGAATTAACCGAAACCCTAACTGCCCTATACCAAATCAGTGCTTTCAGAATTATTCCTCCTATTGCCTGCCTCTTCTACGCTTGTTGATGTATCTACCGCAGTACCCCTAGACACATTTTTTTCTGTTGCAGCCGGAAGCTGTTTATCCCTTTCCTTTTCCCTTACAACCTGTTCTTCCTCAATATCCTCCTCATCATCCCTCTCTAATACCGACATGGTCATAATCACCTTATTTTTCAAGGCAAGCTTTGATTTATCCTGACTTTCATTTTCAGGAATGCTCCTATCTAACCTACGCAAGCACCATTCTACTTTCGTCAAAATCTTTAAATATTCACCCGAAGTTTCCGACTTCGGAGATTTTCTAAAAGTTTCCCTATCTCGACTACCTTCTTTTCAACTGCCATCAAATCCTCCTCGAAAGTGAAAGGATAAGATGCAGCTACAAAAGAATTCCTACGTTCTAACTTAAGCGTTGTCCTAAGAGACTTTCTCATCTCTTCAACCGTACCGACAATCAAACCGCGACATTCTATTTCATAGGTAATCTCGTCCTGAGATAACCTATTAATCTGACTCACATCCATATTACAAAAAAAACTATTTTCCAAAATGAACCACGGGAAAAAAAAATTAAAAAGGTATGTGAATAATCTTGAGCTAAAACAAAAGTTAAAAAAAAACCAAAACTCTATTTAATTGATACTAAAAGAAACGTATTTCTAGCAGACGTGAAAGAAACGAAAAGTCGCAAAACTCCGAAGAAAATTTGTTTTCTTTTATTTAAAAGCAATTTAATTCAACTGTATATATTAACTAATGAATAAAAAAAACATCTACGTAAACCGGTCGTTGAACAAGATTTAATTTTAACTTTATTAAAAAAACGCAAGAGAAGAGAAAAAAAGTTTAAAAAAAAATATTTCCAAAACAAATTCCGACAACCTAAAGTGGCAACACTTGTTCAATTAATTAATTAATTATTAAATTCGATCGAATTAAAATATTGAAAGAAAATTAAAAAAAATTTAAAAGAAACAAAATAGTAAAATGGCAACACTTGGATCTTGAACAAAACTTCACTCAAATAAGCAATCTATCTCCACAAAAAAAGTGCGAGAGAGAACACTATATAACCACTATCACAAAATGGATTCCAAAAGTAAGATATCAATTTAAATAAAAGTAAATGAAAAACCAAAATCAATGTAAAATTATATATGTATGTAGTATATACTACGAATATGAAACAATGTATGCAACAACTAATAAAGAATATTGAAAGGACTCACTTATTTTTTTTTCAGCTAAAATCAAAAACAAACACTCCCGAACTCCCTTCTTTCCTTTTTAAGGTTAAATTCCAGGCAAAAATAAAAAACACTCCTCAATTCTTTTTTCCTTTTGTTGGTTATTTCCTTAGGCCTCCTGTGGCCGAAAATTCTCCAAGACAGCTCACCTAAATGAAAAAAAACAACACCACCAAGTAATTAAATCTTTTTTAAAAAAGTAAATCACAAAAAACAATTAACTTCCCTAAACACAGGACAAAAACAAACAATCACAAGTATTCCAAAAAAACAAGAAAGCCCCACGTTGTGGACGCCAAATTGTAATGAAATTTTCCACCTTTGTATCGACCCGACGGGATGACTATGATCACAATTATTTTTAAACAATATTGGATTTTCGAATCGATCGAACGCGAATTAAATTCTTTACTTTTAAACGATTTTAATTAAACAAAATCAAAATTGCACACTGCCGATGTGCCGCGAAAATTATTATGACACTTTACGAGAAACGTCAGTCGATATGTCAACAGGTGAAAGAATTCACCACAGGTAGCAATAAAAGTATTGCCAGCACGGTAGCTCAGCCTAAGGGGGGGTTTCGATTAGTGAATATTTTATTAATCGAGGTGATTAATAAAATTGATATAAAGTTGATATCAAAATGATATCGAAATACGATGAGGTGAATTTCTCCAAGTCGTATTGTTTAAAGTGGGCGCCAGGAAACTTTTTAATGGAAGTTTACCAAAACCAAGAGCTGAAAAATTATTCTTCAAACAAAGTTAGGAAATAAAAGAAAGGTTTTGTTTTCCAGATGGGAAATTAAAATTATGTTTTATTGCCTGGAAAACCTTGGCCGAAGCCGGGATTAAAAACCAGGATCTTTTATAAAAGAGAAAGATACAAATGAATTATGGAGATTGACAAAAGGTCAATTCTCGAAAAATGTATTGCAAACAAAAAGAAAGATTATTAATTGTTCAACAAAATTGGACAACAAAAGAAAAAAAAAAACCAAGAAAAATCACTTCAAGGAAATTTTCGAATAAGAACCAAACGGTTAAACACTTCCCGTAGTACCGGGAAAAACGGACTTTTGACGCGAAGGTCAAAAGGACAAAAAACAATATCCTTCAAAAAAAACAAAGAAAACACTATACTTAGCTTTTTCCACTTCCACAACAGCTATCGTAGTCCTTCCTCAAAAAAACTTTTCTCCAGAGTAAAACAAAAATCTCCAATTTTCAAAAAAAAACTTTTCTTTTCGCAAAAATTTCCTCCACACAATTTTTCGTTTGTCTAAAGGCTTTGGGCGCAATCCAAAAAGTGGCCATCATCATGGCGAGCTTGACCCTTCCGGCTACCTGCCCTTAGGCAATCCTCTCGGATCTTTTGCGTGGTGATCGATCTGTCTCGGTCCCGCAACTTCCTCCATCCATAAGATTGGGGTGTGCGACCGAGAAGCCAGATATCTTTCATCGCACGCGATCTCTTTAAAAAGGTGATGCGATCACCCAGTAGATCAATGAGTGAGTTCAGCTCTTCACTTTCCAACCCATTCCAGCCAAGACTTTCTGGAAAAATCGTGTGGAATTCCTCGCATTACCGAGTATCTACACGCGCTAGTTTTTGGGTTGAGGAAAGAATTCTTATGTGGTGTTGCAGGAAGTCGGTAGCCAAGCCTATAATTAAAATAAAAGTTATTAAGATATTCTTGGAGTGATTTTTCTATCGTTAATAATTATGTACTTTATGGTGGGCCCTCGGCCATACTACAATAAAGTTGGTGTGACTTTTCTACACACATTGTTGGGCATGGGTATCGTCTTTATGCCTTGACGATATTGTTTATCCAATATGTGGGCCAACCGTCGCACAGTTCGTTGGTGTGGAATCCTTTCGCACACTTTGGTAGAACCTGTTAAATTTGCTTTCCCAAAATGCTAGAAGAGCAGGTCACTGGCTGATGGTCCAGGTTTCTACTAAACTCTTCCAGAATTTTGCGGCCGCAGTAAGAATTTTTAAGGGTGGTTAACAAAAAGGGAGATGAAACTTTGTTGTGGTAAAATTTACCGCAACAAGTCCCACCCTTACCTCCTAGGAAATGTGCTTACCGTTGGTTAACACCATAGGTAACACATTTCCAAAGTCGGCCCCAGAGAAATGAAAATAATTTCCAGCAGAAAAAAAAGTGTGAACTAAAAACAATTTAACAAAATCAAAGTGCAAAGTAATCAAAGCAAAAAAAGTAAACTACGTTAATCATTAAAATTTTCGGATGTATTTGTAAACGGTTTTAAATCCTTAACATGCCAAGTTCCGCGTTCTTTACCATTACTATCAAATTTCGGTGCTAATTTGGCTGCATAATAATTCGCGGCATCCGAAAGCGTGAAATTCCTGCGCCATACAAGTTCGCCGGGGTGATATTGAACATCACGCCGTCGAAGATTGTAGGCTTCCGCAGAACGTTTAGAAGCTACTCCCAGCTTCTTCACAATATTGGCCCTAAGCCTTTTAAAGCGTTCCCTGATCCCCTCCGGATCCTGAACGTCTTCTGAATCATTCCCTACAGATTGTACTTCTTTACCCGAAGTTACCATTTCCCTCCCGAAGTTCGCATAGTAAGGAGATACTCCCAAAACTTCATGCTGTGACGTGCGAATGGCGCTGGCCACTTTACTCAGTTGAGTATCCCAAACCCGTTGATTTTCCCCAACATATGCCCTTAAAGTGGTTTTAAGGATCTGATTGATCCTCTCCGCAGGATTCGCCTGCGGGTGATAATGGGCTGTAAATTTTATTTGTGACGCGTACGCCTGGCAAAGCGTTTTCAATTCCTTCGATCGGAATTGGGGACCGTTGTCACAGACGGTCACCTTTGGTATGCCAAAAAGTAGGAAGACATTGTCTTCGAGTTCCCTACAGATAGCTTTTGCAGTAGCCGACCTCAACGCAAACAGTAGTGGAAACTTTGTGAAGTAATCCACCACCGTCAGAATGTATGTAAAACCCCTACTCGATTTAGGAAGCGGCCCTACCAAATCTATACAAATCATCTCAAAAGGTGATTTGATTCCTACCCTCTCCGTCATCAACCCAGCTGGTTTTTCATTAATAGGTTTCACCTGTTGGCAAACTTGACAACTCCTAACGTACTTGGTGATATCAGCCCTCATTTTTGGCCAGTAAAACTTTGCCGCTATCCTGGCAAAAGTTTTTCTAACTCCCATGTGACCCGCTAATGGATTATCATGATTATCTTGTAAAATCCCTAACCTATCCTTTTTACCTATCACTCTCTTCCATTCTTGATTATCTTGATGAACTATAATATGACTAGCCTTTACGAGCTTGGACAACTGTCCATGTTCAACTCTCCAGGCCGGAAACCTAAGTGGATTGGCATTCACTTGCGCAATCATTTTTACCACCCAAAGGTCTGAAACCTCTTCTGAGATACCACCCAACTGTGGCACTCCTCGAGACAGCATATCTGGAACCACATGCTCTTTCCCCTTGCGATGAACGATTTCGAAGTCAAACTGTTGTAACCTAATGGCCCAACGAGCCAACCTACCCTGTGGATCTTTCAAATTACTTAGCCATACCAAGGAATAATGATCAGTTACGACAGTAAATCGAACAACTTCGAGATACGGTCGCAACTTCTTAATAGCCCGAAGCACAGCCAAGCATTCCTTCTCTGTCGTACTATAATTCCTTTCGTTCCTATTTAGAGACCTACTAAGGTAACAGACAACCTTTTCTCCCTCATCAAAGTTCTGTGAAAGAACTGCACCGATACCAAAATCTGACGCGTCTGTTTGAACGACAAAAGGTCGTTTAAAATCTGGGCAAGTGAGTATAGGTGCTGTCACCAAACACTCTTTTGCCTTCCTAAAGCTATCCTCGCATTCTTGTGTCCAAGTGAACTTCCTATTATTTTTTAATAAGTCTGATAACGGTCTAAGTAATTCCGCGAAATTTGGAACAAAACGACGGTACCATGAAACTGTCCCTATAAAACTCCTAACCTCTTTGACATTCCTCGGTGCTGGAATCCTAACCATACTGTCTACTTTTTCAGGATCGACATGCAACCCATTACGATCCACTATATATCCTAAAAATTTAAGCGAAGGTATGCAAAAATTGCATTTTTCCTTGCTAACCTTTAATCCGGCATCGCTCAACCTTTTCATCACTTCACTGAGAACTTCGAGATGTTTTTCAAAAGTTTCGGCAATGATAATGATGTCGTCTAAATAGACGAAAACGAATGGCTCAAGATCGGCACCCAATACCGTGTCGATAAATCTTTGCCAAGTCACCGGTGAGTTATGAAGTCCGAAAGTCATTCTCCTAAACTGAAATAAACCTCGCCCAGGTACCGTAAAGGCAGTATAAGGCTTAGATTCCTCCTCCATAGGTATCTGCCAGTACGCTTACTTGATATCTAGTGAAGACAAGAACCTAGCACCACGAAGCCTATCTAAAATTGAACTAATATACGGTAAGGGATACGCATCCCTATCCGTATTCTTATTCAGCTTCCTATAGTCCACGCAGAATCTAAAGGAGCCATCTTCCTTCTTTACTAACAGTATTGGAGATGACCAAGCACTTGTCGATCTCTCAATAACTCCTGCCTCTAACATTTCATTAAGTTCCCTATCTATATGAACCTGCATTGCCGGGGAAACCGGATAGTACCGTTGTTTTATCGGCTCTGCCGACGTCCTAATTTTGTGCTCGACTAGTGTTGTGCAACCTAAGCCCTCGGGCATTTTCCTAAATGAATCTCCACTAATGTTTCTAAAGCTTTTATTTCCCTATCATCCAACTCTGATCGTTCTATAATAGAACATACCGAAACAGCAATGTTCTGTTCGGAAAAATTCCACTCTCGTGACCTGAGATCCGGGACAATGCCCGACAGCGCCCAAAAATCTGCGCCTAAAATCACGGTGTGTGGCAAAGTTGGTATAATAAAGCAATCAATTAAGATTGCCCTATCCTCAACTACTATCGGAAGAGAGAGTGTCCCTAACACTTCGACACCTGACCCGTCTGCCAAACACACGCAGTGGACAGTGTCTTTCTTCACAGTAAACCCTAAATCACCAAGTATTTTCCAAGAGTCCCTACCTATTATGGTCCTGGAAGCTCCTGAATCTAGTAGTCCTACGAATTCAGAACCATAAATACTAACTTTTAAAAATGGTCTCCTATCATTCCCGTTTGCCTCCAAGGTGAACCCTAAATGAACCCTATTTACCAGCTGGTTTTCAGCAGGCAAAAACCCTAACGCTTCTGAACTCCTCGCCCTCCTGCCGCAGGAGTTCGCTGCCCATTTCCCGAGCATTTCCTACACTCTGCTCTTTTGACCCCTAAAGCCCCACACCCGAAACAACGCCTAGGAGCGGAACACCTATCTGCATAATGGCCTGATCCATTACACTTAAAACACCGAATGTTCGAATTAGCACGAGATTGGTTCGTTGATTGGGCCTGACGATGAGTTTCGTTGTTCTCTGTAACAACCGAAACCGAGGGAGTATCGATACCTACATATGCTAGATCCGGTTCTAGCAAAGACCTATTCTGCCTAACACTTGGTGGTGGAACATACGCATCTACGTTGGCCCTAACGGCTTCTTAACTCCTACCTAACGTCACCAAATCTAACATACAAGTTGGTTTCGCCAAACCAAGTTGTGTTTGGTAAAAGGGTGCCAAGTTCCTTTGGATCATTGACAACCTTCTACTTTCAGTTATGGGTTGTGTCAATCTACCAAACAAATTCGACATCGTCGCGACATAGACACCGATGGACTCATCTTTGCCTTGAGTCCGACGCCTAATCTCCTCTAAAAGTTGATCGTCATAATTCGGTGGCAAGAATTCGAGTTTCAACTCTTTCACGAGTTCCTGCCACGAATTAACCGAAACCCTAACTGCCCTATACCAAATCAGTGCTTTCAGAATTATTCCTCCTATTGCCTGCCTCTTCTACGCTTGTTGATGTATCTACCGCAGTACCCCTAGACACATTTTTTTCTGTTGCAGCCGGAAGCTGTTTATCCCTTTCCTTTTCCCTTACAACCTGTTCTTCCTCAATATCCTCCTCATCATCCCTCTCTAATACCGACATGGTCATAATCACCTTATTTTTCAAGGCAAGCTTTGATTTATCCTGACTTTCAATTTCAGGAATGCTCCTATCTAACCTACGCAAGCACCATTCTACTTTCGTCAAAATCTTTAAATATTCACCCGAAGTTTCCGACTTCGGGGATTTTCTAAAAGTTTCCCTATCTCGACTACCTTCTTTTCAACTGCCATCAAATCCTCCTCGAAAGTGAAAGGATAAGATGCAGCTACAAAAGAATTCCTACGTTCTAACTTAAGCGTTGTCCTAAGAGACTTTCTCATCTCTTCAACCGTACCGACAATCAAACCGCGACATTCTATTTCATAGGTAATCTCGTCCTGAGATAACCTATTAATCTGACTCACATCCATATTACAAAAAAAACTATTTTCCAAAATGAACCACGGGAAAAAAAAATTAAAAAGGTATGTGAATAATCTTGAGCTAAAACAAAAGTTAAAAAAAAAACCAAAACTCTATTTAATTGATACTAAAAGAAACGTATTTCTAGCAGACGTGAAAGAAACGAAAAGTCGCAAAACTCCGAAGAAAATTTGTTTTCTTTTATTTAAAAGCAATTTAATTCAACTGTATATATTAACTAATGAATAAAAAAAACATCTACGTAAACCGGTCGTTGAACAAGATTTAATTTTAACTTTATTAAAAAAACGCAAGAGAAGAGAAAAAAAGTTTAAAAAAAAATATTTCCAAAACAAATTCCGACAACCTAAAGTGGCAACACTTGTTCAATTAATTAATTAATTATTAAATTCGATCGAATTAAAATATTGAAAGAAAATTAAAAAAAATTTAAAAGAAACAAAATAGTAAAATGGCAACACTTGAATCTTGAACAAAACTTCACTCAAATAAGCAATCTATCTCCACAAAAAAAGTGCGAGAGAGAACACTATATAACCACTATCACAAAATGGATTCCAAAAGTAAGATATCAATTTAAATAAAAGTAAATGAAAAACCAAAATCAATGTAAAATTATATATGTATGTAGTATATACTACGAATATGAAACAATGTATGCAACAACTAATAAAGAATATTGAAAGGACTCACTTATTTTTTTTTCAGCTAAAATCAAAAACAAACACTCCCGAACTCCCTTATTTCCTTTTTAAGGTTAAATTCCAGGCAAAAATAAAAAACACTCCTCAATTCTTTTTTCCTTTTGTTGGTTATTTCCTTAGGCCTCCTGTGGCCGAAAATTCTCCAAGACAGCTCACCTAAATGAAAAAAAACAACACCACCAAGTAATTAAATCTTTTTTAAAAAAGTAAATCACAAAAAACAATTAACTTCCCTAAACACAGGACAAAAACAAACAATCACAAGTATTCCAAAAAAACAAGAAAGCCCCACGTTGTGGACGCCAAATTGTAATGAAATTTTCCACCTTTGTATCGACCCGACGGGATGACTATGATCACAATTATTTTTAAACAATATTGGATTTTCGAATCGATCGAACGCGAATTAAATTCTTTACTTTTAAACGATTTTAATTAAACAAAATCAAAATTGCACACTGCCGATGTGCCGCGAAAATTATTATGACACTTTACGAGAAACGTCAGTCGATATGTCAACAGGTGAAAGAATTCACCACAGGTAGCAATAAAAGTATTGCCAGCACGGTAGCTCAGCCTAAGGGGGGGTTTCGATTAGTGAATATTTTATTAATCGAGGTGATTAATAAAATTGATATCAAAATGATATCGAAATACGATGAGGTGAATTTCTCCAAGTCGTATTGTTTAAAGTGGGCGCCAGGAAACTTTTTAATGGAAGTTTACCAAAACCAAGAGCTGAAAAATTATTCTTCAAACAAAGTTAGGAAATAAAAGAAAGGTTTTGTTTTCCAGATGGGAAATTAAAATTATGTTTTATTGCCTGGAAAACCTTGGCCGAAGCCGGGATTAAAAACCAGGATCTTTTATAAAAGAGAAAGATACAAATGAATTATGGAGATTGACAGAAGGTCAATTCTCGAAAAATGTATTGCAAACAAAAAGAAAGATTATTAATTGTTAAACAAAATTGGACAACAAAAGAAAAAAAAAAAAAACAAGAAAAATCACTTCAAGGAAATTTTCGAATAAGAACCAAACGGTTAAACACTTCCCGTAGTACCGGGAAAAACGGACTTTTGACGCGAAGGTCAAAAGGACGAAAAACAATATCCTTCAAAAAAAACAAAGAAAATACTATACTTAGCTTTTTCCACTTCCACAACAGCTATCGTAGTCCTTCCTCAAAAAAACTTTTCTCCAGAGTAGAACAAAAATCTCCAATTTTCAAAAAAAAACTTTTCTTTTCGCAAAAATTTCCTCCACACAATTTTTCGTTTGTCTAAAGGCTTTGGGCGCAATCCAAAAAGTGGCCATCATCATGGCGAGCTTGACCCTTCCGGCTGCCTGCCCTTAGGCAATCCTCTCGGATCTTTTGCGTGGTGATCGATCTGTCTCGGTCCCGCAACTTCCTCCATCCATAAGATTGGGGTGTGCGACCGAGAAGCCAGATATCTTTCATCGCACGCGATCTCTTTAAAAAGGTGATGCGATCACCCAGTAGCTCAATGAGTGAGTTCAGCTCTTCACTTTCCAACCCATTCCAGCCAAGACTTTCTGGAAAAATCGTGTGGAATTCCTCGCATTACCGAGTATCTACACGCGCTAGTTTTTGGGTTGAGGAAAGACTACTTATGTGGTGTTGCAGGAAGTCGGTAGCCAAGCCTATAATTAAAATAAAAGTTATTAAGATATTCTTGGAGTGATTTTTCTATCGTTAATAATTATGTACTTTATGGTGGGCCCTCGGCCATACTACATTAAAGTTGTGTGACTTTTCTACACACATTGTTGGGCATGGGTATCGTCTTCATGCCTTGACGATATTGTTTATATAATATGTGGGCCAACCGTCGCACAGTTCGTTGGTGTGGAATCCTTTCGCACACTTTGGTAGAACCTGTTAAATTTGCTTTCCCAAAATGCTAGAAGAGCAGGTCACTGGCTGATGGTCCAGGTTTCTACTAAACTCTTCCAGAATTTTGCGGCCGCAGTAAGAATTTTTAAGGGTGGTTAACAAAAAGGGAGATGAAACTTGTTGTGGTAAAATTTACCGCAACAAATTCTAAAGAAAAATCCACACCAACAAATATATACTAGTGATGTCTTAGAAGAATATGGGAAAATCTTACATAAAGCTAATGCACATAAAACTAATCATGATAGTTCCAGTCGAATCAAGTCAAATAGAGGTGCAAAATATACAAAAATAATTAAACAACTTGCTGCAGGATTTAAAAGTGAAACAGAAAAAACTGGAAAATCTTATTCTGACATAACTGAAATGGAGTATACAAATAAAAATATTGAATACATGTATGTATTGGAACGATCCTAATGAATTTGTTAATAGTCTAAGACTTTTGATGGCATCCAAAAATGCTATTAATAATAACCATCAGAATGAAATAAATTCTATAATCGAAGAGCTAAAAGAATGAAATATTATATATTAACTTCGTTTCAAACTATTAACATTGTATATTAACAATGCACGTCGACAAGTTCGGTAGGAACTTCAAGCCCCTTTCAAAAAACAAAGGTCTTGTAGGACCTCCAGGAATAGGTTTTGAACTTCTTCCGTCTGGTGATTTAGATTTAGAAAGTAAATATTTAAACAATTTTGGAATTGATCCTGAATACCCCCACCAACCGCTTGCAAAGGATATGTTGATGATCAAATAGGTCTTAAAGAAACAAGCATTATAAACCACATAAATTCTTCTTTAATGGAAGTTTTATCCACTTTTAATAAGGAAATTCATGTGCTAAAAACCACATAGACTCTTCTATAAAGGAAATAATTAAAAGTATGGAAGAAGAAAACATGGCATCACAATTAATTTCCGAAAAACTTAAAGACTCTACAGAAGAAAAGTATGTTGATGAGAAAATAAAAAATAAAGTTGAACATTTTATGAAAACGCTATTCCCTAATGTACCCTTTACACTCATAGATGAAAATAAGTAAAAAAATCTTGTTATATTTGTATTAATTTTATTTATCTGTATTTTATACATGTATTATAATGTACATATAAGTGAAAATAAAGAAAGATTTTTTATTTTGCATAAAATAAAATAAAGTTTGTTAGTTAGCATTCAACACTTAAACAACAAGGAACATGGACTGTGTCAAAATAATAAAAGATATTTTCGATTCTTTAAAAACAAATGGGGAATCAAAATTGGATGAACACTATGAAGAACTTACTAACTGTTTTTCAATGGTTAGTAAATTTAAAAATACTACATACATGGAATCATCGCATGGACATCATTATTCTAGTTGTTGTTGGTCATCCAACCTATGTGAAGCAGGTCCAGATACTTGCGGCTGTTACATCATGGAAAAAAGGT
This sequence comes from Eupeodes luniger, assembly GCA_951509635.1. NCBI lineage: Eukaryota > Metazoa > Arthropoda > Insecta > Diptera > Syrphidae > Eupeodes > Eupeodes luniger. Next base: position 209,663,502 of record OX608073.1, on the reverse strand, counting down.
TATTTAAAATTAAGAAACTTATGTTATTGTATAATAAATTGCAATAAAAAAAAAATTATATAAAAGTCTTTTGTTTGCTTTTGTTGAATTCACTCTTTGTAAATATGAGTAAGCGTGAGGTTGTTGAATAGTTGCATAAAGCTGCACGTAGAAACTTCAAACGTCGCCATGTTTTCATCAAAGGCTACGAAAGGCTATGACTTATGGCAAGCTGACCTGGTTGAAATAATACCATATAGTGAACAAAACAGAGGATTTAATTATTTACTGACAGTTATCGATACATTTTCGAAATTTGCATGGGTCATCCCAATGAAAAACAAAAAGGGTATTACCATTACGAAAGGAATGAAACAAATATTTATATCTTCTTCTAGAATTCCAAAGAATATACAAACAGATGATGGAAAAGCATTTTTCAATAAAAAAACTTTAAACTCTTAATGGAAAAATACAGAATTTACTCAACATTCAGTTCATTAAAGGCTTCCGTTGTGGAAAGATTTAAAAGAACTTTTAAAGAAAAAATGTGGAAAGAATTTAGTTTTAATGGAAACTATAAGTGGATCAATATTTTTGAAAAATTTCTTAATGATTACATTCACTCCTTTCATAGAACCATAAAATGTTTTTCTGCAGATATAACGAAGAGAAATTCAAAGTTATTTTTACCATTTTTAAAACTGATAAAGAAGGAACAAGTAAACGAAAAATTAAGATCGGTGACAAAGTAAGAATCAGCAAGTATAAACATGCATTTGAAAAGGGTTATACACCTAACTGGACAACAGAGGTTTTTAAAATAAGAAAAATCAAAGTTACAAAACCAAATACATATGTATCTTCTTGAAGACTATCAAGTAAAATCTGTTCAAGGTAGTTTCTATGAACCAGAACTGATGAAAACTAAATGTGCAGATATTTTTCTTGTGGAAAAGGCTTTTACAAAACAGAGGAAATAAGGTTTTTGTTAAGTGGTTGATATTTCCAATAGAACATAACTCCGGGAATAATAAAAACGAATTACTAAAAGTATAAGAATTGTAAAAATATAAAAAAATAAAAGAAAGATTTTTTTTTGAAACTGTATATTTTTTTAAGGAATGAATTATTATTTCATTTTCATAAATTTTAGTTCATGGGTTGAACCGATTTGTCTTACAATCTCTAAGACATAGCCACCTCCCGCAATTGTTGTCATGGTGCTTACCGAAAGTTGGGAATATCTCTAAGGTAGAAAAGTCTGTAGGAATAAATAATTACAAATTTCTTTAAATAAAGTATAACGAAAAAATGAATATATTTTTTTTATTTTGTTTACTTACTGTGAACTCTCCAAGATCTGCGACAATGCAATCTCCCCAACGCGTTTTAACTTTTCGTAGAGCGAAAATATTGTATTTAATGATTGCATCCAGCTCAGATATTTTTTTGGATGATTTAAAATTGCTTATTTCGTTAAACGAGTTTGCTTCTCTTACCGCAAAATCGTCAAGAGTGAATATGGAATATTCTTCTTCAAAATACATGTTGGCTTCCAAATTCTCGTAATAAACTGTGCTCGTCGGTAATAACGAAATTTCTTTTTATAGAAGTCCTCGCATTCAAAATCTTTGTATTTTAATAGAAGTATTCCCAGATCCCTACTCAATCTTAATATAAAATCTGAATAAACATTTTTTTCTGAATATTTTAATGTTCATTCAGGAAAATAAAATTAATTCACAACGAATTTTCTGAATGTTTTATTTGTTGTTCATACGAATTAACATGTTAACGAGGTGCATACATAATTTGTATTTGCTATTAGTGTGATTGTTTAGTAAACGTGGTCCACGATCAATTTTCTTTTCCCATTAGATAATCGTGATAAGGAGCTGGCTTTTCTTACAAGTCTGAGTGGTTTTCAGGTATCGAATTTTCTTTGTTTGTTTTTTACCTTTTTTGATTTATAAAATGGCATTTAAATTTTTGAAGACAAACTTATTTTTCAGGTAAAATTTTGAATCTCAAATTAGTGTTTTTTTAAATTATTTTACTTGTATTAAATGTAACCCCCTCCCATCTCACCAGATCAAATCCTGTGCAAGATCCCCGAAAGAGTGCATCATTTTGACAAAATTTTAATTTCATTCCTATCTTTTATCCAAATTAATGCATTTGGTATATATTTATGTATTTTTATAACCATAACTATTGTAAATACCAACGAAGGCCGTGTAGCGCCCATGCATCGGATTAACGAATATGATATATTTAATCAACAATCTATTTTAAAGTGTCTATCAAGAAGTATTATCTTGGTACCTTTGTACATATGATTTTAAAATATTATTCTTTTAGAATAAGGTTGATTCACACATATTTTACTTGCCTTCGCCTATATAAAAGAATAAATACTAAGTAAAAGTTAAAGAAATGGACCAGAGAGAGTATATATTGTATTTTCTATTAGAATCAATTTTTCAACGTATACACATTATACCTTTATAGGTGTTACGTACAACCTCTACAACTACTGCTTACGTGTCACTTGATAACTAAAATCCAAAACGCACAAGAGCCTGACTGTAAACAACACATGAATAGCAATTTCTTGTACCTGTTCGAATGCTTGTTTTTTTTTTAAACTTTAACGAAAAAATAAACTGAACGTAATAACTCCATGTTTGCACTGAAAACTTGTAGGAAAGAAGGAATGTGATTGGATTGTAGTACGAACCTTCTACCTACCAATAACATTCCTTCATTATCATCACATGTCTTTATCTATCTATCTGCATAAAGCTGAGCACGCCAATGAACTATTCTTTATTCATTTTAGACACCTACCTAACTACACAACCAATAGGCGATCGCTTTACAATTTAAACATACATGTTCTTCCTCTTTCTTATCTTCAGATAATTTATTTTCCATCCTGGTTCTTCTAATATGAAATTAAAATAAAGCTATCCAAAGGAAAAAGCTTTGAACGAAATAGTTGAATACACTAACAATTGTTTTCGTTAAGTATACGTACAAGTATTTTTCATTTCCGGGATGAGTTGTCCTACGATGAGTTGTGTCTTGGGATGAATCGTGCCTTTGTATATACAAAGGAAATACCTGGAAACTAACTTACCGACAAAAAATGGTGTGTATTCGATAAGTTCATTCAAATACACAAACAATTTCCCTTAACATAATATTTTCCGAGTATCTCATATTTTTATTATAATAAAAAGTTAAGTTTTTTCAACAAATGATGCATTAATATTCAATAAAATAAAATTTGCATAGTCTACGGAAAATTCTCTTTGTTTTGACACCTTATTTGTTAAAATTAGTTCCGTATGAGAGCGGAAAAAGGGAGACATGCTAACGAAATAATATATGTATATGATAATGATTCGTCCAGACTCAATTTCTATTCAATCACCAAACAACTGTATAACAAAGATATTTTTAAGAAAAAATGGAAAATTTATATATATAAACAAATTTATTTAAATGAAACCGGTCTTACGATTTTCAAACAAAAAAATTGAAAAATGGAAGTTTTTTTGACAAATCAAATAGCATTTATATCTTTGAAGACCAACTTATTTTACAAGTATATTTTTAAATCTTATATAGGTAGGTCCTTTTTTAAACAGACTCTTTGCATACAGGAGCAAGTTCGTGCGACCCAGTCGTGCATTTTATTTTGTTTTGAACACAGCTAAAAAAAAATGAATAATACAAAATCTTGTGCGTATTGCAAGAAAATGTTTTTGAGTGTCGGTGTGTTAAATCGTCATATTAAAACGAAGCATTTAAACTTGTCGGGATCTTGTCTTCTCTGTGGGGAGACGTTTCAATCTCAAACAGATCAAGAGTCGCATTTAATTCAATGCGCATAGAATCACCAAGGTGGACAGGAACACGCATTGAACCAAAAATAACAACCACAACATCAATATCATCAACAACTACCAGAACAACATCAACAGCAAATACAACAACATCAGAAATTAATTGAAAAACTTCAATTACAGATACGCGAACTTCAACAACAACATAAGGAACAGCAACAAGAACGTCCATCAATTTCATCAGCAGCAGTAAAAATAATTGACGACCAACCATCAACTTCTGCAGCGGGAATTGCAACAAAGATATTAAAGAATACAAGCATGGTTACTTGTACATTTTGCGAAGAACAAATACCCAAAAGCAAATGGGTACAACATGCTCGCAAAAATGATCACAAAACCAAAGTGCAAACAGTTTATAAGGGAAACGTGAATGAAAAAAGGAATTCATTTAAAAATCGCGTAATTCCCCTTTCTGTTCAAAATAAAAATGAACATGAACTGGATGCTAAGGTATTTCTTAATAAGAATAAAGCAATGATGCATGAAACTCTTCACCAAAAAATAAGTGAACACTAGTCCATAAAATTTAACTAAGAACTTTTTGCGGAGCACGTAAAAATAAGTGGTGAGGAAATATTAATAGAACTAAAATCAATGGCTGCGAAATGAAAGCAGTTTTCCTGGAAGTGGAAATAAATGCCATTCTTGAGGAAATGTTGAAGATTATCCTAATCAAAATGGATGAATTCCAAGAAAAGGATAGTGGATGGGCACTGATAAGAATAAAATCAGTGGAAATATACATTAATAAATACCAGCCATTGAGTGGTTCAAGATATTTATCTTTACCAAGAAATATTGCGGGCAAGAAAGCCATTGTCAATGTAGGATGAATATTGTTTTAAATGGGCAATTATATCTGCTCTTCATCCAGAGCTTGATTCACATGTAGAGAGAACATCTTCCTACTATCAAGTATCTCATATATCCAGATATATAATTACCCTGGACAATATCATTCTGGATTTCACAGGGCTCTCTTTTCAACTTGAACTATCGGAAATAAAAACGTTTAAATCGAAGACCAACATAAACATCAACGTTTTTGGAATTTCTGAGGGAGAAAAACCACAAATTGAGGGCCCATATTACATAACAATGCAAGAGAAACGCAATCATGTTAATCTTTTACTCCACATGAGAGGTGAAGTTACGCACTTTATGTGGATAAAGCATATCAGTCGGTTGATCACAAGTGAAGTGTTGGAAAGTTCAAGAAGAAGATTACTGTTCTGTAATACTTGCTTGCTGCATTTTTACAATGACCGCTCATTTCATAAACACAAGGGCGAGTGTACAAAAAATTGTGACAAAAATGCCAGCAAATGATAACAAGATAATAAAATTTTCAAGCTATGATTAACAAATGATTGTTCCATTTGTAACATACGCTGATTTTGAATGCATCTTGAAACCGATTGTTACTTGTTTACCGGACCAGTCAACGTCGTCAACATCAAACCTGCAAGAACACGTTCATACTACATGAAATGCTCCTTTGATGAAACCGAAGACATAATGCGGACTTTCAAAGGTAATATTTAATAATAACTTATTCTTTTATCAAACAAAACTCTCATATTTTTGTATTTCTTTTTTCTTTATAGGAGAAAACTGTGCTAGTGAATTCATTCTCAGTTTAGTTCAAGACACCATGGACAAATACAACAATCACATCAGAAGCGTGACACCGATAAAACCTTTCTCAGCGATACAGGCATATTGCTTTGAGAAGGCAACAATGTGCACAATATGCGCCAACAAAATAAACATAGGAGAAATTAAGGTAAGGGATCATTGTCACTTAACAGGTGAATATAGAGGGGCGGCCCATAATCTTTGTAACCTTAAATATAAAATGCCAACTTTCTTTCCGATTTTGTTTCATAATTTATCTGGTCATGATGCAAATTTGTTTTTCAAATCGATGGTGAAATTAAAGTGATACTACTTAACAAAGAAAAATATATTTCTCTTTCATTTAGAATTTTTATTGATAAAAAATATTCAATAGAACTTAGATTCTTAGACTCTTTTCGCTTTTTGGGTGATAGCATAGATAGTTTAGCTAGAAATTTAGTTCCTTCAGACTTCATTATAATCCGAAAATGCTTTGAAACAGAGAAAAGTCTGGAATTAGTGAAGAGAAAAGGTGTATTTCCATATGATTTTATGGATCCTTGGCAAAAAATGTCTGAGCCATGTCTTCCTGAAAGAGTGAAGTTTTTCAACAAACTCACGAATGAGGAATGTTCAACTGAAGATTATCAGTTGGCCATAAATGTATGGAATCATTTCAACTGCAGTAATTTAAATAATTATATGGAAATCTACTTTAAAAGTGATGTTGTGTTATTAGCTGACATTTTTGAAAATTTCAGAAAAGTTTGTAAACATAGGTACTCTTTAGTACCCTGTCACTACTAAACAGCTCCTAATTTATCTTGGGATGCTATGTTAAAAGAGACAAAAGTGGAACTGGTACTCTTGACTGACATTGATTTGTACAATTTCTTTCAAAAAGGGATAAGAGGTGGTCTTACCACCCACAAGATTTTTCTCTGACATAGTCCTTAACATTTGAATAGCCTCGCACATAATTTATTTTCCAATTAGATTTTTTGGCACTTCTTTGATGTCTATATATCGAAATGTGTATTTAATGATAAGGTAAGACTAAGCTCTTGAGATAAAAAAAAAATTCAAGTGATTTTAAAATCTGCCGGAATTTTGTGAGGTGGTTTTGTTTGTAGTCGCAAAAACGTATATTTTTTTTGTCACGTTAGAATAGCCTCACCATGTTTATTTTGGTCAAAATGAAAACAAATTAATGTTTTTTTTAAGAAAACAGTTTTTATTTATTTTATGTAGTTAATGACATCATTTTAGTACTTTGTACAGCCACCCTTATTTTGAATGACGTCAAAAACGCGATCTTTTAGGAAATCATACAAAGATTTTAGGAGATCTAAAGAAATTTGTGCCCAGGCCACTTTAATGCCTTCAATAAGCTCCTCTTTATTTGCGTACTGCTTACCACCTTCATACACTTTGCGTGTTAACCACCCCCAAACATTTTCGATTATGTTTAAATCTGGAGAGTAGGGTGGCCAGGATAATTGTTGAATATTTTGGTCTTGCAACCATGTTTTAATTACACCAGCAGTGTGGATAGGTGCGTTGTCCTGCTGGAAAATAATCGGAATCGGTCCAAAAGTATCCTGGAACTGAGGTAGTGCTGTTGCTAATATAGTCTTGTAGTATGCCGCCGTCATTTTACAGTTCACAAAATATAAATCAATTGTGCCATAATATGATATTGCACCCCATACCATTACTCCTCCCTCTCGGCTATGATGTCGATCTAAAAATAACTGTTCCTTTCTTAAATCATGGAAGTAATAGTTATATCCGTCCAGCCCATCCAAGTTGAATTTTTTCTCGTCTGAAAATATCACTTTTCGCCAATCGTTTGAATGGCTGCTGCCATCGGCATTCCATGCCATGTGAAGTCTTGCAAAATTTAGCCGCTGTAACTTACGCACATTGTTCAGTGGTGGTTTTTTCTTTCGTTTTAGGCGCTTCAAGTGTCCAGCACCTTTAATGACTCTACTTATGGTCATTCGGCTAACTTCTAATCCAACTTCGTGCCTTATCTTATTCAGAGAGTAGGTAGAATTGGAAGCTAATCTTGTAATATTCCGCTTGTCTCGGCTTGAAAGTACTTTAGAAGTACGTCCTTTGTATTTTTTTCCATAAAATAACGGATCTTTAAAATAATTGTTAATCACTTTTGGGCTTCGATTAAGTTTATTAGCTATAGATCGATTAGAAACCCCCTGCTCACTATAGGCCTCTATTTTGACTATTTCCGTTGCAGATAATGAATTTTTTCTGCCTATTTAACAGTTAGCTGCAAAAAAAAACAAAAGGTGAGGCTATCCAAATGTTACGGACTGTATATAGAAAGTCTTAATGATATTTATGTTGGATATGCTTTAGAAGTTGATTTAGAATATCCCGAACATCTTCATGATATTCATAACGATTTGCCTTTTTGCACACAAAAGCAACAAAATTGGTAGCAAGTTTTTTACCAAAACTGAACTATGTTATTCACCTAGAGAGTTTAAAGCAAGCTCTGAAACCTGGTTTGATTTAAAAAAAAAGTCCATCGTGTGATTAAATTTAAACAATCAAAATGGCTAGAACAATATATCTTTCTCAATACCGAACTTAGAATGAAAGCTAAAACTGATTTCCAGAAAAGGTTTTTCAAGCTAATGAATCTTTCTTCTTATGGAAAAACAATGGAAAATATTGAGAAGCGTACTGATGTTTAAATTGTTACACGATGGGAAAATAAAAGAAAAACACTGGGTGCTAGAGGTTGGATTTCGAGACCAAACTTCCATAATACCTTACAATTTGCCCACGAAGATGATGAAATATCTAACCCATTGTTGGCTATACAAATGAGTAAATGTAATGTTACACTCAACAAACCGATTCATCTAGGTATCATAGTACTTGAGCTCTCAAAAATTCTTATGTATGAATTCCACTATGACTATATCAAACCAAAATATCATGAAAATGCTCTTTTTAACTATATGGATACTGATTCCTTTATTTATAATATCAAATGTAAAGACTTTTATTCCGATATTTTGGATGATATACCATTAAGGTTTGATACTAATGGCTTTGATCCCAATAACCAACATAATATTCCTAGGATGAATAACAAAGCTTTGGGTATGTTTAAAGATGAGACCTGTGGGAAAAAAATGTTTGAATTTGTTGGTTTGAGAGCTAAAATGTACTCTTTCACCGTACAAAATGCAAAATCTGTCCAGAAAGCGAAAGGAGTCAAAAGATCTGTCACCAAACGATTACGAATAGATGACTATAAAAGATGTCTATTTAATACAATTGAAAAATATGAAAATATGTTAACTGTTAGGAGTAAATAACTTACAATTTACACCCAACATTTAAACAAATTGGCATTAGGTTTTAAGGACACAAAAAGATATACATATATGTGCAGATAACATCAGCACGCTTGCCTGGGACATAAAAATATACCCAATGACAATGATCCCTTACTATGAAAAAAACCCTGTAAATATATATGTATATATGTTACCGGAAATGTATGTAATCCGTAGTTATATATAATTCCTAGGAAATGTATACAATGCCAAAAATTGCCAGGAAATGTGTGAATTAATTTGTTCTGTACACATTGCCTAGGAATTGTATACATCTCCTAAGCGTCAATAGGAAATGTATATAAAACCTAAGTTTGGAACAAAGAATGGAATCATAAAACAATTTATTGTATTCTAGATCTGAATTCAGTGTGTGCCCAGTGCCCACGAGGTATTCTGGATACCAAAGAAGTACCTAGTACCGAAATTTTACTACGCGCAGTTACGAATGTGCAACCAACTAGGACTGGACAAGGATTCAAAAAATGTCTTTACAAGAAGGGTTGTAGCTCATCAAAATGTTTGTGCTTCAAAAATAAAATATTATATATTCGAAGTGTCACTCTAGCTTAAAAATAAATAAAAAATAAATGAGTTCTTTCATTTAAAAATAAAGTAATTATAATACAAAATTAACAAAAAATCATTTTATTAACTTCCCATACTAAGTTATTGTAATGGGTCCGATTTGTCAAATTGAAAATGTTGAAAAAATGGAAAATTTATATATATAAACAAATTTATTTAAATGAAACCGGTCTTACGATTTTCAAACAAAAAAATTGAAAAATGGAAGTTTTTTTGACAAATCAAATAGCATTTATATCTTTGAAGACCAACTTATTTTACAAGTATATTTTTAAATCTTATATAGGTAGGTCCTTTTTTAAACAGACTCTTTGCATACAGGAGCAAGTTCGTGCGACCCAGTCGTGCATTTTATTTTGTTTTGAACACAGCTAAAAAAAAATGAATAATACAAAATCTTGTGCGTATTGCAAGAAAATGTTTTTGAGTGTCGGTGTGTTAAATCGTCATATTAAAACGAAGCATTTAAACTTGTCGGGATCTTGTCTTCTCTGTGGGGAGACGTTTCAATCTCAAACAGATCAAGAGTCGCATTTAATTCAATGCGCATAGAATCACCAAGGTGGACAGGAACACGCATTGAACCAAAAATAACAACCACAACATCAATATCATCAACAACTACCAGAACAACATCAACAGCAAATACAACAACATCAGAAATTAATTGAAAAACTTCAATTACAGATACGCGAACTTCAACAACAACATAAGGAACAGCAACAAGAACGTCCATCAATTTCATCAGCAGCAGTAAAAATAATTGACGACCAACCATCAACTTCTGCAGCGGGAATTGCAACAAAGATATTAAAGAATACAAGCATGGTTACTTGTACATTTTGCGAAGAACAAATACCCAAAAGCAAATGGGTACAACATGCTCGCAAAAATGATCACAAAACCAAAGTGCAAACAGTTTATAAGGGAAACGTGAATGAAAAAAGGAATTCATTTAAAAATCGCGTAATTCCCCTTTCTGTTCAAAATAAAAATGAACATGAACTGGATGCTAAGGTATTTCTTAATAAGAATAAAGCAATGATGCATGAAACTCTTCACCAAAAAATAAGTGAACACTAGTCCATAAAATTTAACTAAGAACTTTTTGCGGAGCACGTAAAAATAAGTGGTGAGGAAATATTAATAGAACTAAAATCAATGGCTGCGAAATGAAAGCAGTTTTCCTGGAAGTGGAAATAAATGCCATTCTTGAGGAAATGTTGAAGATTATCCTAATCAAAATGGATGAATTCCAAGAAAAGGATAGTGGATGGGCACTGATAAGAATAAAATCAGTGGAAATATACATTAATAAATACCAGCCATTGAGTGGTTCAAGATATTTATCTTTACCAAGAAATATTGCGGGCAAGAAAGCCATTGTCAATGTAGGATGAATATTGTTTTAAATGGGCAATTATATCTGCTCTTCATCCAGAGCTTGATTCACATGTAGAGAGAACATCTTCCTACTATCAAGTATCTCATATATCCAGATATATAATTACCCTGGACAATATCATTCTGGATTTCACAGGGCTCTCTTTTCAACTTGAACTATCGGAAATAAAAACGTTTAAATCGAAGACCAACATAAACATCAACGTTTTTGGAATTTCTGAGGGAGAAAAACCACAAATTGAGGGCCCATATTACATAACAATGCAAGAGAAACGCAATCATGTTAATCTTTTACTCCACATGAGAGGTGAAGTTACGCACTTTATGTGGATAAAGCATATCAGTCGGTTGATCACAAGTGAAGTGTTGGAAAGTTCAAGAAGAAGATTACTGTTCTGTAATACTTGCTTGCTGCATTTTTACAATGACCGCTCATTTCATAAACACAAGGGCGAGTGTACAAAAAATTGTGACAAAAATGCCAGCAAATGATAACAAGATAATAAAATTTTCAAGCTATGATTAACAAATGATTGTTCCATTTGTAACATACGCTGATTTTGAATGCATCTTGAAACCGATTGTTACTTGTTTACCGGACCAGTCAACGTCGTCAACATCAAACCTGCAAGAACACGTTCATACTACATGAAATGCTCCTTTGATGAAACCGAAGACATAATGCGGACTTTCAAAGGTAATATTTAATAATAACTTATTCTTTTATCAAACAAAACTCTCATATTTTTGTATTTCTTTTTTCTTTATAGGAGAAAACTGTGCTAGTGAATTCATTCTCAGTTTAGTTCAAGACACCATGGACAAATACAACAATCACATCAGAAGCGTGACACCGATAAAACCTTTCTCAGCGATACAGGCATATTGCTTTGAGAAGGCAACAATGTGCACAATATGCGCCAACAAAATAAACATAGGAGAAATTAAGGTAAGGGATCATTGTCACTTAACAGGTGAATATAGAGGGGCGGCCCATAATCTTTGTAACCTTAAATATAAAATGCCAACTTTCTTTCCGATTTTGTTTCATAATTTATCTGGTCATGATGCAAATTTGTTTTTCAAATCGATGGTGAAATTAAAGTGATACTACTTAACAAAGAAAAATATATTTCTCTTTCATTTAGAATTTTTATTGATAAAAAATATTCAATAGAACTTAGATTCTTAGACTCTTTTCGCTTTTTGGGTGATAGCATAGATAGTTTAGCTAGAAATTTAGTTCCTTCAGACTTCATTATAATCCGAAAATGCTTTGAAACAGAGAAAAGTCTGGAATTAGTGAAGAGAAAAGGTGTATTTCCATATGATTTTATGGATCCTTGGCAAAAAATGTCTGAGCCATGTATTCCTGAAAGAGTGAAGTTTTTCAACAAACTCACGAATGAGGAATGTTCAACTGAAGATTATCAGTTGGCCATAAATGTATGGAATCATTTCAACTGCAGTAATTTAAATAATTATATGGAAATCTACTTTAAAAGTGATGTTGTGTTATTAGCTGACATTTTTGAAAATTTCAGAAAAGTTTGTAAACGTACTCTTTAGTACCCTGTCACTACTAAACAGCTCCTAATTTATCTTGGGATGCTATGTTAAAAGAGACAAAAGTGGAACTGGTACTCTTGACTGACATTGATTTGTACAATTTCTTTCAAAAAGGGATAAGAGGTGGTCTTACCACCCACAAGATTTTTCTCTGACATAGTCCTTAACATTTGAATAGCCTCACACATAATTTATTTTCCAATTAGATTTTTTGGCACTTCTTTGATGTCTATATATCGAAATGTGTATTTAATGATAAGGTAAGACTAAGCTCTTGAGATAAAAAAAAAATTCAAGTGATTTTAAAATCTGCCGGAATTTTGTGAGGTGGTTTTGTTTGTAGTCGCAAAAACGTATATTTTTTTTGTCACGTTAGAATAGCCTCACCATGTTTATTTTGGTCAAAATGAAAACAAATTAATGTTTTTTTTAAGAAAACAGTTTTTATTTATTTTATGTAGTTAATGACATCATTTTAGTACTTTGTACAGCCACCCTTATTTTGAATGACGTCAAAAACGCGATCTTTTAGGAAATCATACAAAGATTTTAGGAGATCTAAAGAAATTTGTGCCCAGGCCACTTTAATGCCTTCAATAAGCTCCTCTTTATTTGCGTACTGCTTACCACCTTCATACACTTTGCGTGTTAACCACCCCCAAACATTTTCGATTATGTTTAAATCTGGAGAGTAGGGTGGCCAGGATAATTGTTGAATATTTTGGTCTTGCAACCATGTTTTAATTACACCAGCAGTGTGGATAGGTGCGTTGTCCTGCTGGAAAATAATCGGAATCGGTCCAAAAGTATCCTGGAACTGAGGTAGTGCTGTTGCTAATATAGTCTTGTAGTATGCCGCCGTCATTTTACAGTTCACAAAATATAAATCAATTGTGCCATAATATGATATTGCACCCCATACCATTACTCCTCCCTCTCGGCTATGATGTCGATCTAAAAATAACTGTTCCTTTCTTAAATCATGGAAGTAATAGTTATATCCGTCCAGCCCATCCAAGTTGAATTTTTTCTCGTCTGAAAATATCACTTTTCGCCAATCGTTTGAATGGCTGCTGCCATCGGCATTCCATGCCATGTGAAGTCTTGCAAAATTTAGCCGCTGTAACTTACGCACATTGTTCAGTGGTGGTTTTTTCTTTCGTTTTAGGCGCTTCAAGTGTCCAGCACCTTTAATGACTCTACTTATGGTCATTCGGCTAACTTCTAATCCAACTTCGTGCCTTATCTTATTCAGAGAGTAGGTAGAATTGGAAGCTAATCTTGTAATATTCCGCTTGTCTCGGCTTGAAAGTACTTTAGAAGTACGTCCTTTGTATTTTTTTCCATAAAATAACGGATCTTTAAAATAATTGTTAATCACTTTTGGGCTTCGATTAAGTTTATTAGCTATAGATCGATTAGAAACCCCCTGCTCACTATAGGCCTCTATTTTGACTATTTCCGTTGCAGATAATGAATTTTTTCTGCCTATTTAACAGTTAGCTGCAAAAAAAAACAAAAGGTGAGGCTATCCAAATGTTACGGACTGTATATAGAAAGTCTTAATGATATTTATGTTGGATATGCTTTAGAAGTTGATTTAGAATATCCCGAACATCTTCATGATATTCATAACGATTTGCCTTTTTGCACACAAAAGCAACAAAATTGGTAGCAAGTTTTTTACCAAAACTGAACTATGTTATTCACCTAGAGAGTTTAAAGCAAGCTCTGAAACCTGGTTTGATTTAAAAAAAAAGTCCATCGTGTGATTAAATTTAAACAATCAAAATGGCTAGAACAATATATCTTTCTCAATACCGAACTTAGAAAGAAAGCTAAAACTGATTTCCAGAAAAGGTTTTTCAAGCTAATGAATCTTTCTTCTTATGGAAAAACAATGGAAAATATTGAGAAGCGTACTGATGTTTAAATTGTTACACGATGGGAAAATAAAAGAAAAACACTGGGTGCTAGAGGTTGGATTTCGAGACCAAACTTCCATAATACCTTACAATTTGCCCACGAAGATGATGAAATATCTAACCCATTGTTGGCTATACAAATGAGTAAATGTAATGTTACACTCAACAAACCGATTCATCTAGGTATCATAGTACTTGAGCTCTCAAAAATTCTTATGTATGAATTCCACTATGACTATATCAAACCAAAATATCATGAAAATGCTCTTTTTAACTATATGGATACTGATTCCTTTATTTATAATATCAAATGTAAAGACTTTTATTCCGATATTTTGGATGATATACCATTAAGGTTTGATACTAATGGCTTTGATCCCAATAACCAACATAATATTCCTAGGATGAATAACAAAGCTTTGGGTATGTTTAAAGATGAGACCTGTGGGAAAAAAATGTTTGAATTTGTTGGTTTGAGAGCTAAAATGTACTCTTTCACCGTACAAAATGCAAAATCTGTCCAGAAAGCGAAAGGAGTCAAAAGATCTGTCACCAAACGATTACGAATAGATGACTATAAAAGATGTCTATTTAATACAATTGAAAAATATGAAAATATGTTAACTGTTAGGAGTAAATAACTTACAATTTACACCCAACATTTAAACAAATTGGCATTAGGTTTTAAGGACACAAAAAGATATACATATATGTGCAGATAACATCAGCACGCTTGCCTGGGACATAAAAATATACCCAATGACAATGATCCCTTACTATGAAAAAAACCCTGTAAATATATATGTATATATGTTACCGGAAATGTATGTAATCCGTAGTTATATATAATTCCTAGGAAATGTATACAATGCCAAAAATTGCCAGGAAATGTGTGAATTAATTTGTTCTTTACACATTGCCTAGGAATTGTATACATCTCCTAAGCGTCAATAGGAAATGTATATAAAACCTAAGTTTGGAACAAAGAATGGAATCATAAAACAATTTATTGTATTCTAGATCTGAATTCAGTGTGTGCCCAGTGCCCACGAGGTATTCTGGATACCAAAGAAGTACCTAGTACCGAAATTTTACTACGCGCAGTTACGAATGTGCAACCAACTAGGACTGGACAAGGATTCAAAAAATGTCTTTACAAGAAGGGTTGTAGCTCATCAAAATGTTTGTGCTTCAAAAATAAAATATTATATATTCGAAGTGTCACTCTAGCTTAAAAATAAATAAAAAATAAATGAGTTCTTTCATTTAAAAATAAAGTAATTATAATACAAAATTAACAAAAAATCATTTTATTAACTTCCCATACTAAGTTATTGTAATGGGTCCGATTTGTCAAATTGAAAATGTTGACATTTCTCGACGTTTCAAGGTCCCTAGAGTCGAAATAAAAGATTTTTAGAAAGATGTCTGTGCGTGCGTGTGTACGTATGTACGTCCGTATGTCCGTACGTCCGTACGTTGGCGACGTTTTTTTCGTCGTCCATAACTCAAGAACCAGAAAAGATATCGACTTCAAATAAATTTTGTTATACAGATAATATTGCAGAAAGATGCAGAAAGGGCTCTCAAGAAAATTGCGTGAGTGGTTTTTTTACCATAGCAGTTTAAAAAAAAGGTGAACATTTTGGTAAACCCTAAATATCTCACGAACCAATAACGCTAGAGACTTGAATTAAATTTTATATTATATATTGTGACGTGATACAAAAAATAAGTGGAAAAAAATCCAATGAACGATTTTTTTCTAAATCAAAAAAACTGAAAAAAAAAAATTTGCCACCTCGAAAATTTTACGACTTAAATATGATTTCATCTCCAAAACAATTTGTGCAACGAAGAATAATGTTTATAACATCTCATAAAATTTTGAGAAAAATCTAATAGACAGTTTTTTTTATAAAAAATAAAAACCTAAAAAAAACATTACTCAAAGTTGGTAAAAATTGAATTTCGACTCAAATATCTTTTCAAAAACTTGAGACTAAGGCTTCAAACTTATTTTATCTTATAAAAAATATTGTTTTCAACATTCAGTAAAATTTTGAAAAAAATCGAATTCACAGTTTTTGTACAAAAAATTAATAACCTGAAAAAAAATTAACAAAAGTTGGTAAAAATTAATTTTTGACTAAAATATCTTTTCAAAAATTTGAGATAATGGCTTTAAACAAATTTTAACTTATAAGAAATATTGTTTTCAACATTCGATAAAATTTTGAGAAAAATCGAAATGATAGTTTTTTTTTACAAAAAAAAAACTAAAAAAAAACAACACTAAAACATGGTAAAAATTTACTTTCGACTCAAATAGCTTTTTAAAAATTACAGATATTGGCTTCAAACTTATTTTATTTGACAGAAAATATTGTTTTTGATATTCAGTAATTTTTTTATAAAAATCCAACAGTCTATTTTTTCATAAAAAAATAAAATCTACAAAAAATAGTACGCAAATTTGGTAAAAAATGATACATATAGACAAACTTTTAAGCAAGACAAATCGACAGAAGTGATGGGAAGTTATCAGTGTGGGTCGCATCCCAGCCTCTTTTATTTCATTTTTAGCTGGTATGTTTTATTTTTCCAGATTTTTGATATATATGTATAATATTAATTTAACACATTTCCTAGCGTTATTAAGCAGTTGTATACAGTTCCTAGGAAATATATACATCTCCTAAGAAATATGTGTTTTAAATAATCTTTTGTAATTTTTTTTATACATTTCCTAAATAGACTCGCCACTGTATACATTTCCTAGGAATTGTATATAATTCCTAGGTTTCATATATTTCCGGTAACATATATACAAATAAAAAAATAAACAAATTCTAAAAGCATAATTTAATAATATAATATAATATTGTTCAGGAATGCCATGCTCAACTATTTCATCCTAAATTATTATTTATATTGAATTTACTAAATTTATATCTTGAATTGTTTAATTATTGAATTCTTTAAAACTCAATTAATTCTTAATAAAATATTAATATTTTGCAAAATTGCCAAACATAGTTATATAATACCCTATGTTTTATTACCTTGAAAATTTATGGCTTTGTAACTTTTTATTGCTTTTCACCTTTGTTTTTCTATATTATGTTAAATCTTAATCCCTTTAACAGCTAATCCATATACACAGGGCCGTCGAGAAGAATTCTGGGCCCGGGACGGAAAAATCTCGGGCGCCCCCATATATACCATTTTTGTCAAGGTTTATGCCTACTAATATGGTATGTTCTAATTTCAATTACGAATAGCATGAAATTGGTTGGAATTAACGGAAATAATAATTTTTTGTTTGCAAAGTGAACCGAAAAAAAAGTGTTAATCATCAAATCAATCTCACGGGTATAGTCCAGTTTAGTTGAAATAGAAGATGGATAGAAAATAATTCTACATGCGAGTAGATCACATTCCGAACAGAATCATACATTCAATTCGATATTGCCCACGACATGTTAGTAACTGATAATACGGTCGGTTAACTATTAAAAAAAATATTATGAAGATCTATTACCTACTATGAAAATAAAATACAGCGAAGTAAAAGTATTTGAAATTTGTCTTTTTGTATGTATTTAAAAGGTTTACTAAATACTCTTTATTGTTTTTCTTTATATTAAAATACTATCACAATGTTTTCATTAGAATTAGTTTGCATTCAATGAAATATTTCTTTTTGCAAACGAGCTTTCCTAGCTTTCTGAGCAGCAAAACAACTTCTAATTACATCGAAATTCCATTTCATTCCCAAAGGTGCTTCGATACATAGTGTAGCAAATCCAGAAACACGATCTTGTGATGAGCCACGAACGATGAAAATTCTTTTTCTGGCAAGGACGCTTAATGAACGTTCGGTACTAGCTACGGTTACAGGTACGGAGAGCAACACAAATGTTGGGGAAAATCGTCTCCAAGTTCTGGGAATAAATAGAATTGAGCAAACACAATGGCGGTAGTTCTGCTTCAAAATTGTTTTTTCAGATGAATTATTTCTTCTTTCAACTCTTGAGAGTTGAGACACATGCGAGTTATACTTTTGGATGAACCTTGTAGCGGAGTTTTCAATCTCCAGAAATTCCAGATATAATTGAATCAACTATGACGTAAAAGGTGTTTTTCTTGAAATTTATTTATTCGTCTGTTTCAATTTGTTCTGCAGCTCCTCGATTTTCTCCAAAATGTCTCTTTAATTGCCTTTTACGGTTCGATGGGAACGACTCTGGAAAATCCCCCAATTCAGTAGCAACTGCTTTGCATTCAGATAAATTTGATCCCATTCGTTTCGAATAAAGTTCAAATCGGAGATCAAGTTGTCAAGATTTCGAATTTCATCGTCAATAGTCATGTTTCTGTCTTGAAGAATGATACTTCTTTCATTTATAGCGCTAAGAACTTTGCACCAAATCGAAGACATCAGGACGCATTCAAATTTGTGCATATATTTTAAAACGCCATTTACATCTCTTCGAGTTTCAGTTTCAGTTAAATTAATATCACTTAAGGCTTCTAATGGTGTTCTAAGGTTTTTCAGATGGTTTCACTGCCTCAATTCTAGCTGACCATCTTGTATCGGAGAGTTTGTGAAGGGAACCGGGCACATTTTTCTTAAGAATTTCCCAACGTTGGGCCCTGCTGCTAAACAATTTGAAACGCTTTTGAACAACTCCAAAAAATGTTATTGCTGCAGTACAACATTGCGCTGAATCGACTCCACACAAGTTAAGGCTGTGAGCTGCACATGGTGAATACACGGCATTCGGATGTTGCGGTGCCAGTTTTTTTTGTTGCAATCGACAAATTCTAAAAACCGTTCTTAGATGGTGAACACATTTTATTCCAATCGCAGATATCGCAAAATAAATGTGTTTTGTTCCACATGGCTTGAATCGGGTGTTGCATCGACAATTATAGCGTATTTTGCGTTTTCTCTCTCCTTCAAAATAGCTGAATTCACATGTTGGGCAAAAATTTTAATGAACTCATTTTGAATCTCAACGGAAAGGTAGTGGACTTGCAAACGTTTGTGCTCTTGTTGTGAAATTCTTACTTTTTCCAAGTGCTCCTGAAGTAAGGGGTCATAATGAGTAATGACTAATTAATTCCAAAATGCCCAAAAAATTACCATTATTTGGCTCTCCAATAAGATTGCCATCGCCTCGTATTCGTAGTCCCCTGGTGGGATTTTCCGGTCCCCCGAAACCGAATCAAAAATTTCCTTTACAGCAGAAACAAAAATAGAAGAAAAGAAACTTTATAAAAACAGAAACCGAAATAAATATTTGTGTTTTGTTTTAATTTGCCCGTTTTAAGGGGCCCGTATTTTGACTTTAAACATTTTCAAAATAAAATAAATTTGAAATTTACGTTAAATTAAATAAGAAAAGCGAAACAATTTATTATAACTTTCTTTCAATAGTTCAGAGTTGCCCAATTTTCCATTAAATATTAACAATAATGTACGCCAATAATAATCAGGGGCCCAGATCGGCAAGCTTGTGAGTTGTGACTAATAGATTGGCAGATAAAATGCAAACAGGGGCCCGATTGCGAAAGCATGAATGATTTTATTTTTTTTTGATTTTTGATAATTATTATAAAGTTGGTAAAGCCGGATTTTTTTGTAAATTTAATATTGAAATAAATTCAAATAAATTTAAATTGTCTTTTGAATTTATATATGGTGGTTGCTTGGAACTTTTGGATTGCTGGAGCTGCACATATATTTGGTAAAATTGCATCGAATTATTTAAATTTGTTTTGCTGTTGTCTGGTGGGTTGCTGTTTGGCTGTTGTTGCTGCGCGTTAGGGTTTTTGGAGTGCTGTTTGGAAATAGGTTGCTGCTTTTCTTAAAGACATTGGTGGTGAAAAGTGCATAGTTTGGTGTTACTATTTTCTAGATTTGTTGCTCGCGCGTGTTCGGTTTATACAATTTTGGTTTTAAACATAATAATTGCAACAATCATGCATACCTACATTAAGGCAGGCTCGTGGACATTTAAAGGGTTCGATAACGCGTGCGCATGCTTATATTCTAGAAGTAGAAGATGAAGATATAGACAATTTAGAAACGCGGTTAGAACGGTTAGAGGAAACTTGGAAGGATTTTTGCGCTAATCATAATGAGTTTTTTCAATATTCCGAGCAAAAGGGATTCGGTGATCCCGAAATTGATTTTATTGCTACGGAGAAAAAATATCTCGATGCCAAAAGTGCATTTGTAAAAGCGATTAGAAAGAACACTCCTTCAATTCCTCCTCCTCTTCCACCGCGTGGTCAAGCTAATGGCGATTCGTTGGATGATTTTTCCAAGCAACAAGCCGCGTTGTTAGAGACTTTTTTACGCAATCCGTCGGTTTCGAAACCATCGAGTGAAATTGAGTTGCCGAAGTTTAAAATAACTCCTTTCGGTGGCGATTACCGCGAATGGCCTGAATTTCGGGACATGTTTTTAGGAAGCGTTGGTTGCAAGGAAAAACTTCCGGGTGCTCAAAAAATGCGTTATTTAAAATCGTTTTTGACTGATGAAGCTGCAACAGTTTTAAACGGGATACAGATAGCTGATTGCAATTATGATCTAGCGTGGGGAAAACTCGAGCGTCGGTATAATAAGCCGTTGTACATTATAAACGCGCATATTGAAAGTTTTATGAAAATGCCAACGGTGGTTGTCGCGGACAGTGGACATTTACGCCGGTTAGCTGATAAATCGGATGAAGTTATTCGTGGTATAAAGGCTCTGAAATACGAAAGCAGAGATCCTTGGCTGATTTATTTAATGCTAAGTAAGACCGACTCAGATACGCGTAAAGCTTGGGCACTTCATAATGACAATTCGGAAAAAACAACAGTTCAGGAATTAATCGATTTTTTGGAAAAAAGATGCGATGCTTTGGAAGCTTGCACAACCAAATCCAATGATTCGAAAAACCGTGGTAATAAACTAATAACGCGTTCGGGTAGTTCTGCGAATAATATTAAAAGCCTTGCCGTATCAAATTCCGTGTGCCCAATGTGCAAACAAAATCATAATCTGCCACAGTGTTCTCAATTTCTTGCCTTGCCCATTACGGCTCGTTGAAGCTTTGCTAGGGATCAAAAACTATGCTACAATTGTTTAGGAAGCCATCATTCTTCATCGAGATGTCGATCGAAAGATCGTTGTCCTCATTGCCGTATTCGTTATCATGTGTTGGTTCATCTAGATTCACTTTCGTCGGTTAGTGAAGCTAACAATTCAAATGGAGCAATTGCCTCGACATCTTAAGCTTCCTCGTTGCCTATTGTTAGCAACCATATTCAAAACGATATTCATCCCTCCGGTATTTTGCCAACAGTTTTGGTTCAGATTCCAGATATCTTTGGTAACAAACATCTTTGTCGCGTTCTGCTCGATACGGGATCTCAAGCTTCCTTTGTAACTGAAGGTTTGGTAAAAAGATTACCTCTTCGTCGTCGTCATGCTCGCGTTCCTATTTCTGGAATCTCTTCGCTTGAAGCTGGTGTTACACAGGGTGCTGTAACTCTAAAGCTTAAATCTTGTTTTGATTCAAATGAAATGGATGTCGAAGCCTTCATTTTGAATTAAATAACTTCGAAAACTCCTCCTTTGCCTCTTGACCTTGATAGATCATTATTGTTGAATGATTTGAGATTGGCCGACCCAGGTTTCAACGTCCCAGGTCCTATTGATATTTTGTTAGGATCTGACTAGGCCTGGAGTATTTTGCTTGATGGTCGTCGCCGTGATAACAACGGTAACTTGATTGCACACAATACCATTTTTGGATGGGTAATCACCGGTAAATGTCCGAAAGAGGAAATTGTTTCCTTGACAGTAGGGATTGTGCAGGATGTTGATGTTCTTCTGAAATCGTTTTGGGAAATTGAAGAACTTCCGCAAAATACCTATTCATTGGATTCTGGTGATTTTGCAGACTCTCATTTTTGTAAAACTTTCTCTCGAGCGCCTGATAACAAGTATGTCGTGGAGTTGCCTTTTCGTCAAAAGGATGTTGAGTTCAGAAACACTCTTTCTGGAGCATTGTCTCGGTTGTTTGCTATGGAGCGTCGCTTCTCTCGCCAGGAAAATCTTCGCTTGGAGTATTGTCAGTTTATGATGATTTATCAGGAGTTAGGACACGTGGAGAGTATTCCAGAAAGCGAAATTGAACCGACTTTTGGTAAAATTTTCTACTTACCTCATCACGCGGTTGTAACAAACAAATTACGTGTTGTTTTCGACGGGTCTCATAAGGATGGAAACGGTACCAGCTTAAATGAGATGTTACATATAGGACCTCCACTTCAGCGTAATTTGATAAATGTTTGTTTGCGGTTTAGAGTTCCTAGGTATGTTTTTTGTGGTGACATTATCAAGATGTTTCGCCAAATTTGGGTTGATAAAAAACATCGTGACTTTCAACGCATTGTGTGGCGAGAAAGTCCTGATCAACCTATCGGACACTACCGACTGTGTACAGTCACTTACGGAACTTCTCCTGCGCCATTTCTATCGATGCGAGTTCTGAAATAACTTGCCATAGATTATGCGGATAAGTTCCCTGTTGTATCACACGCTATATTGCATGATTTTTATGTTGACGATATCATGACCGGTTCGGATTCTATATCAGGTATATTGGAATTGAAAGAAGAGTTGTTTGAATTGTTGTCCTGTGGCGGTTTGCAGTTGAGCAAATGGAGTTCCAATTGTTGGCCAGTTTTGCAGGGGTTAGATTGTGAACCTACATTTTCTCTTGATTTGGATAGCGCTGATAATTGTATAAAAGTTCTTGGACTAGTTTGGAACCCTCATCGTGACATATTTACTTTCAAAATTTCGTTGGAGAAAAAATCGCCATTGTCACCCACTAAACGAGTGCTGTTATCAGGGATTTCAAAAATATTTGATCCCTTAGGTTTCTTGGCTCCTGCCACCATTTTGTTTAAAATGCTGTTCCAGGAGTTATGGGTGCATGAATCAAAGATAGAATGGGATGATCCACTGCCAAGTGAAATAGCTGACAAATGGATGTTCTATCGAAAGGATTTGCTCTACTTCGAAAGGGTCGAAATTGTCAGAAGGTTTACGTTAAATTCGAAACATTTTGATCTGATAGGGTTTTCAGATGCATCCGAGAAGGCATATTCCGCAGTCATCTACGCTCGCAGTTTGTCATAAAATGGAGAAATCAATGTCCAACTTGTTGCTGCTAAGACCCGTGTTGCGCCTGTTAAGCAGTTAACAATTCCACGCCTGGAACTTTGTGGGACGCTTCTCTTGAGTCGTCTAGTAAAATTGGTTCGTTCTTCTTTGGATAGAAAACCCTCCCAAACCTTTGTTTTTTGTGACTCTAAAATCGTTTTAGCTTGGCTTTCATCTCCTCCTCGTCGATGGAATACTTTTGTTGCCAATCGTACCGCTAAGATTCTTGATGTTCTTCCCCGCTCCGAATGGAACTACATTCGCTCAGAAGAAAATCCAGCTGATTGTGCATCTAGAGGAGTTGAGCCCAGAAAGTTGTTGCAATTAGACATTTGGTGGAGAGGCCCAGATTGGCT